>PVLD010001565.1:37628-196340 GCA_004027595.1 Dinomys branickii | reverse complement strand
AGTTTGTCCCAGTAGCGCGTTCTCTGTCGGGTTCAGGAGCTGAAGCCGTTCTTCCCTCCGCACTCGCTCTCTCGGCTGGTCGTCTTCTTCCCGGAAGTCCTTATTTCTGTCTTCATATTGCTATATTTCATTGTTTGGGTGGTAATCCTCTGGGAGGTTCTCTCTCTGCTGCCTACCCAGTCGCCATCTTCCCGGAAGTAGTGTGTCCATTTTTGTCTGGTCTTCACCAGGTAGTTTTCTTTCAGGCTTCTAGCGCAGACTCTTTAGCCTTCTGACACAGATTCACACCCATGACTGCAGTGAGTTTCCAGGCCTTTGACCTCCCACTGCTACTAGACCCTCAGCTCTCCAGCACACAGATAGGCATTTTAGATCCTTCTGCCTCTGTGCAAAGGGCCCTTGGTACTTACATTTGCTACTGTAAGCCTGTCTCATAAATCCCTTGTCAAATCACATATACATCGTATAGATAGAAAATATAGTATGTATTTTATATATATATATTATATCAAATAATGTCATACATATATAATATATTTTACATTGAATCTTTTCCTCTAGAGAACCCTAATTTATACAATCTTAGGTCTCATCTCCAGGCGGCCTCATTATATACATGCAAATATTCCAAAATATTTTTGAAAAATCTGAAACCCAAAGTGCTTGTGGTGCAAAGAACTTGGGCTGAGGGGCACTCAGCTGCACTAGCGGTAGTACTTGTCTGTTTCTGAGGGCTGATTATGTGCCCGGCAAGCCTTCGGATCAGTTCTGCCCTCCAGCCTCCCAGTTAATCACCCGCAGGGCACCGTGGGCATAAATGAGGTGGTGACCCCATTTTCCACAGGAGGACATGGGTCTGTGGGGGTTGAAGATACTTACTAACGCCCCCACAGGAAGCAACACTCAAGCGGGCACTGGGCACTGCTTTGATGACCTCCATGTCCCCATCTTTTACCACAGTGGACTATAGCCCCCTTGTCTGAAAAAAGAGTGAGTCACTTGGGTCTGGAAGGCAGTGAGGACAACTAGGGCCAGAGGAGAGTGGACAGAGCCCTTTGTGTTCCCAACTCAAGGTGACAAACGGGATAGGGACTTCTTTTTGAATCTGCCTGTCTCTCCTCCTTTCTCTCCTATCTCCTTGGCACATTTGAGGCCCTGCTACCTCTGTGTCCGGCACAGGAATGTCATTTCTTTCCTTTTACTGCATTCCTCTCCTCCACATCCTCTCTTTGGAAACTCCTATTTAACCTGCAAAGCCCAGCTCCTCAGTGTCCAGGCCCTTGTATCCCCTAGATTCCCACTAGTGGCATGTGGTGGATTGACAACTAGTGGTCAACTTATAACCCATAGCTGAAGTGAGTAAGCATGGTGCTGGGTGTGGGAGGCCCACCTGGGGATTGTTGCCAGCAGTATAAGAGGCAGAATGGGAGAAGAAGGAGGAAGGCTGTTGGGAGCAGGTAGAAGCTGTTGGGAGCCTGCTGGAAGCTGAGAGAAGCTGTAAGGAGCTGTTGGTTTTGGAGGAGCTTGTCATGCTGGCTTTCCTGATGAGCTTGGCTGTTTTCATCCTTCAAGGGGCCTGGGACCTCGTTGGCACTAAGAATGGCTTCGGTTCACTTTCAGGGAGCTCTGGTCCTCACTTTGAGCATTGCCTCCTGGTTCCTGAGGGAAGATGGTGCACTGCCAGTCTCCTGGAGAAGCTCGCTGCAGGGAACTCAGCTGTCCTGATCACTGGAGGAGCTCGGGACCTCACTGTCACTGAGGATGGCTGTGGTACTTTTGGGGGGAGCTCTGGTTCTTACTTTGCATTTTGCTTCCT
Source organism: Dinomys branickii (assembly GCA_004027595.1). Taxonomy (NCBI): domain Eukaryota; kingdom Metazoa; phylum Chordata; class Mammalia; order Rodentia; family Dinomyidae; genus Dinomys; species Dinomys branickii. The sequence goes on along the minus strand of PVLD010001565.1, from coordinate 194,524 downwards.
GGCTCCAGTGCGGATCCCTCAGCCTGCTAGCACAGATCCTTCATCCCACTGGCACAGACTTCCTAGATTCCACCACTGACCTTTGGGCTTTCCCAGCACAGATTTATGACTTGCATGAGATATTGTTATGGGCTCTGGGCCTCCAGTTGGACTCCTGGGAGGCATTGTTATGAGCTCTAGGTCTTCAGCTGGATTCATGTAGGATATTGTCATGGGATCCAGATCTGGATCCTTTGGTCTCTAGTGTGTGGACGGATTTTCTGCACCATCTTGTATATGATTCTTTGGGTGACTATTGTAAAACATCTTATAAAATATGTGTCCTGTATTATATTGTTTCTCCTTGCAAAAAACCCCAGACTATAACATGGCGTATGTTGAGATTTGGTCCCCAGTGCGAGTGTTGGGACATGAGGCTTTTTAGTGGGGATTAGGTTGTTGGTGGGAGGTTTGCTGGTCAGAAACGTCTTCGCTGTCTTTCTTGCCCCACCTGATGACAATTAGCTGATATGACTCAGACCTTGGAGATATGGCACCACGCCCCACTGGCTTTCATTCTTGCTGGGACACGGAGAGGTGGGCACGGTCATTCTCACATTTTTGATCAGGAGTAAGCAACCTACACAGCCCAAGGGCCAGTGCACTCTTTTTGTAAATAAAGTTTTACTGGACACAGCAGTGCCCATTCATTTACATGTAGTTCATTCTCTAGAAGCAAAATCAACTGGTTACCAAGGAGACTATATCCCCTCCATTTCTTCTTTTTTTGACTATTTACCTGGCCCTTGGCAGGAAAAGTGTGTTGAGGCCTATAAATCAAGATGAAGAGCTGAGGTTCAGAGAGGCTTAGAAACTCACCCCTGTAAACTCAGCAAGTAAGGACAGCCCTGGGCTTTGAACCTAGAACCCCAGACTTCCAGGTGGGTGCTTTTCCTGTGCTCCAAATGCCATCTTTGCTCTGTGTCTGGCTCCCTTCCCATGCTGCACATGGGCTTGGGCCCCTCTAGTGATAGCTGGCTAGGGACCATCAGCGCTCAAGGCTGGCTGCTTTATAAGACACAGCCAGAAAAGGGAGTGAGGGGGAAGAATTCCTTTTTGTTTCTTAAGAATGCAAGCGCAGGTCTCATTTCCATGCACTTCCACATAAACCAGTGGTGCTCTTAATGGCCACGCTGGGTCTGGTTCCCCTCAGAGGGACCATCTCCGTCCCAGCAAGTCTTGAGGGGTCAGGATGGGGAGCCCCACTCTGGGTCACTGGGCCAGCCCTCCCTGCGGGAGACAAACTCCTTCCCACACCCACACGCAAACTCCTCCACTGCCTCCCTGGACACATCCCCACTGTAGGTCCCTGGGTGCCCCCCATTTTTGGGGGCTGCTTCCCCTCACCTGGCTCTGGGAGCTTTACTTCAAACTGAGGCGCAATTACAGATGCAGTTGCCTTTTCTTTTTCCTGTTTAATAAAGCTGTTTTGTGTCTCCACGCGCCCCCCTTCTGCATTCCTCCCATCTGAGTCGTGCCGCGGCCCCTCCTGTAGGAAATGTCTCGGATTCTCTCACTGGGGTGTAATGGTTAAATTGCTACCAGCTGATTAAACAGGGGCGGCAAAGAAGCTGTAATCCTCAGCGTTTGGGAACCTGGGACGCCAGGGCTGAGTGCCCTGACCCCCCTGCCATGTGCCCCCGGGTTCACTCCCTTTCATTTGGATGTGCTAGGAAGGGGGCAGCGGGGGGTGGTGAGCAGGAGGGGGAAGGGAGGACCCCGACCACCCGTCCAGCCTCCAGGGAAAGTGGCCTCTCACCCCTGCCCCTGCCCTGCCCCCCGTAAACCCACACACACTCATTACGCATGCACATAGTCACTCACATGCTCACAGTTTCCTGCTCACTCACACAGCGACACACACACTTCCTTACGCCCGTGCGTGCACACAATGAACATGGGTAAACGCATGATTATACACACACAGACGCGCTGTCACATGTTCACACACTTGCACAAACCCCCCTTTCCCCTCTGCAGAATGAAGACCAGATGACGAAGAGGCCCCCGTGCCCTGCCTCTTCCTTCTGGGAAATCTTTCCCACACCTGCCCCCCACTCAGGAAGGAGCAGAAAGATCGAAGTGGGAGATCAGAGAGGGCGCTTCTGGGGGAAGGAAGAGGCAGGCTGGGGGCTGACCCTACTCCAACCGCTTCGCGATCATGAAGCCAGCGCTGACTTTCCTGAGGCCTCTTTGAGCCTTGTTTGTAGGCAAGGAAAATGGCCTCGCAAGGTGGCCACAGGATCAAGTATCTAATGCACCCCAGAGCAGCCACCCAGCCAGGCACAGAGCGTGAGTTTTGAAAACAGGCTGCTGAGATTTGGAGCGAGATGCCACCAGGATGGTCTTCAAACACAGGCCACCAGAAAAGCAGCGTAGTCCTGGGCTCCTTGCTGGACTCTCTGATCCTCATCTTTTCACTACAAATTAGCCTGGGGCTGCTGGAGGAGGCCCTGCAAGTGCAAGGGTGCGGCCAGCGCTCTCTGTGGGTCCCAGGATCCCACCAAACTGTAGCTCAGTCCCCTGTTTGATTAAAGTTGCTGTCAGCTCAGGCTGTGGACTAAGAATAGCAGAGCAACCAGCCTCCTTGGGAAGTTTATTTCCAGGGAAAGTATGGTTCAGATGAGCGGAGAATCTGGCCTTGATTCCCCCTCGCTCAGAAACCAGAGGGAGGAGTGCCCGGATGAAGGAGGAATTGACAAGCAGCATGGGAGAAGTGACCACCCATCTTGGCAGTGACTTTTCTCTTTCTATGGGGGAGAAAAGGGCACCACATGGGATAAGAAAAGCCCACCAAGGGCTGAGGGCTAGGCTTGTTTCTGGGGGTAGCCTAATAGTGTCCCCCCAGGCCTGTCCACGAGAACCTCAGGATGTGACCTTATTTCAGGATCGGGTCTCTGCAGATATAATTAAGACAAGAAGAGAGATATGATCACACTGAGTTAAAGTTTGCCCTACATCCACAGGAGTGAGCTATCAAAAGACAGGGATGGGAGGACAAAGACATAGATGGAAGGCAGCTGAGGAAGTAGCTCCAGGAGCCTCCAGAAGCTGCTAGAGGCAGAGAAGCCTTCTCCTCCAGAGATTCTACAAGTCATCTGTTAGAGCAGCAGCCTCAGGAAGCCAGTATACCCCACAAAAGCGGTGGTCACATTTGACAGATGGGGGAGCTGAGGCACAGGGAAGAAAAGCCCCATCTAAAGAAGAAAAAGAGAATTAAGATGTGTTAGGTACGTGTACCACCTCCCCAGTTTCAGCCTGGGGTGGAAGTACATGCTGCAATCCCAGGACTCTGGGAGGCTGAGGCAGGAGGATCAAAAGTTTGAGCTCAGCAAACTTTTTTTTTATTATCAAAAAATAAAAGCACACAGTTGGACGTGAAGGCAGGATTCCAAACTGGGTCTGTCTGATCTGGACCTGACTGTCTGGACTTGGTAGCACCAAGGTCACCAAGAAGGTGCGTTTCTGCGGGAAAGAAGCCCTAGCAACGACTCAGCAAAGAGGCTGTGGCCAGACCTGCGGCCAGCATCCTTTCCCACTGTGTGTGTGTGTGGGGGGGCATGGAAAATCTCACCAGCACCCCACCTAGCCCCAGCTGAATCCACCCCCAAGCCTGCTTCTCCTGGATCCTCTTTCCAGAGCTGAGAAACGCCATGGGGAACTCAATAGACATGGGACAAAGCGGCTCTGGTCACAGCTGGGCCAGAACCTTCTTCCTTTGTGGAAGCTGCCTGACTGCAGGATGGGCAAAGAGGTAGTAACCGTGCCCTGGGGCCCAGGACTGAGTATTTACCTAGAGGCAGGGTCAGGGTAGACACCTAGACTACAGCATTTAAGGAGGTGTCGACTCTGTGTCCTGCAAAAGCCAACTCTGGGCCTGTGTGGATACTCAGATGAGGGCTTCCTGAAAAGTTACACATGCTCCTCCTGTTCCTGGCCCTTCCAGCGGTTCACCTGTTGAGGACCAGACGGCCTTGGGGGCCATTGGCAGCTACAGAGCTGCAAAGTGTCAGAGACCAGGGTTCAAGTCCTGATTTTAGCCACTTAGCAGCTGAGGAACTGGGTGGCTCTATTCTCCGTGTGTGGACTCAGTTCCCTCATCTACACAGAGGGATTGTAGAATAAAATCCACCCCCTCAGTGGCTGCAGGTGAAAAAGTCTCATGTGAAGTAACCTCGGCACTTTCTTTTTTGTTGAGCTCAGAAGGAGGGAACTAGGGTGTGGGAAGGAGAGTAAGTCGCCCAGCGCCCCGGGGAGCAGGGCCAAGAGGTGGTGGCTGGAGCTCGCCAGCCTTGGTACTTTCTCCCTGAAGCAAATCCAAGCTGGGGCTGGAGAAGGCAGGAGTGGGCTGGCCAGGAGCCACTGGTCTCTGCGCACACCCCGATCGTCCCTGATGGGGGAGCACTGCAGAGAGTGTCCACTTTTCCCAGAGTAGGCTCTGACCACCAAGAGCTCACCTCCATCTGAGCCAGAGGAGGTGGGAAGCAGGCCTCCAGTGATAAGGACAGGTCGGGTCAAGTGACCAGCTTAATTCCTTCTCTGAGCAACAGCAGGTCCTTCCTAAAGTCCAGCCCTGTTCTGATCCCAGTCTATACAGTCCTCAGACTCCCACTGCTGTGAGGTCACTGTTCTCCAAACTAGGAGTGCCCAGTGTGCGAGGCCTGTGCCCATTGCTAGACGAGGAAGGCATACAGTTTCTCACCAGTTTACCTGCATTTATTTATGTATTTATTTATTTACTGGAAACAGGATCTCCCTATGTGGCCCCAGCTGGCTTCAAACTCTGCAGTCCTCCTGCCTCAGCCTCCGGAGTACTGGGATTACTGGCCCACACCACCCACTTGACATTTGCCTTTATTTGTTAAGCCCCTTGATTTGCCTTACCAATGTTAGTTCCCTCTTATGGAGAGGGGCCTTCCACTCCACATCCTAATTCTGTATTTGTTTTGAGAAGCAGGCTTCCTGAATCCCCTAAGAGTCTAGCTTCGAAGGCAGCCCTCACCCACTCCCTTGTGCTTACCTCGAACCCAGCACCCTCATCTGTGCCTCCGCCAGCTCCTGATACCACGGTGACACTCTTCATCAGGCCAATTAGCACCTCACTAATAAGAGCCTCTACCCTTTATTGAGCTGTTACTATGTGCTAGGCGCTGTGCTAAAAGCTTTGCCTACATCCTCCCACCTCCACCTGGCAAGAAGCCGGGAAGAAGACTCCTCTGTGAAGAGCCCCCTGAGGCCCGGAGCCATCCCACTGCACGCTGCAGACCTGAGCTGTCCCTCTCGGTGGCGGGGCTGGACTGCAGGCACCTGCAGACACGTTCCAACCTTGCACCCCCCATTCTCCAGGGGATCCTACTTGGGAGAGCTGGGAGGCACAGCTGTGATTTTAAAAAGTAAATGATGTAAACTTACAATTAATTTAATTATATTTTAAAATGAAGGTAATAATACTTAAAATTCTTCAATTAATTTAGCTCATCTTTCTGTCAACGGTGCTCTTGGGACTATTTATGCCTGTCAGAGCAGGATGAAGGAAGCACAGCTCTTCCTGACTCTGTCTTCGCTAGCTGTGGTGGAGGTGTCCACCCCACAGAGACGCCCAGTCCAGAGTCAGCGTTCTCCTCCAGGCAGCCCGTGATTGACATTTACTAGTGCGCCTTAGAGCGTAGCTTCTGTGGTAGGTTTTAGAATCTCCCCACATTCACAGTGCCACAATTTTTTTTTTTTTTGGCAATACTGGAGATTGTATCCAGAGCCTTCGCCTGGAACTCCATCCCAAGCCCATGTTTTATTGTTTTTATTTTGAAATGTGAAAGACTAAATGATCCAGGCTAAGTTGCTAAATTGCCCAGGCTGAGCTAAAACGTTTGATCCTCCCGCCTCAGCCTCCCAGAGTGCTGTGATTGCAGCATGCACTTCCACCCCAGGCTGAGACTGAGTCTTGTGCGTGCTAGGCAAGTGCTGGGCCATGAAGCCATATGTCCAGCCCTCAGAGTCCCCTTGTAGCAGATGAAGCAGCTGAGACTCAGGAATGTTAAGCGATTTGCCCAAGGTCAACAGCTATGGCTATGAATTTGATCTCAGTTCATGTGCCATTTCTAACACACGGATATAACTTCCTGTCTGCTTAAGCAAAAAACCCAGAAGCTCGCTCCTTCCCCACCTGCTGGCACCCAGGCTGCTCTGTGTCTGGTGCTGGGAAACAGGAAGTACTGGGATCCTCAGCCCTGCAGGGGCCTCTGCTGAGAGGCAAGTGGTTGAGTCTGTGGCCTGGCACGGGGAGGGGGAGTGAGACCCAGGATGACAAGTTCAAGTTTAAACAGACCGAGGCGATCTCTTTCTGCTCACTTGAGCATTTGAGAGCCAGTGCTAAGTTGGCCAATTAAAAGCAATTTCATCTCTAGCGCCTCTCTGAGAGGTCTTTAAAGAGACTTAAAAATTAATCTTTCATTTATCCCAAGAATAAAGCAACCTGCCTGCCTTCCCCTCACACTGAAGCACTTGTTTCCAAATGATGAGGTGTAGTGTGTAATTGACCTCATTAATCCCAGACCTGAGCCAAGGCCCCTCCCTCCTGACCCAGACCCATCACGATCGGTGGGTCCTTTCAGTTACACACGTTTTTATGGATATTCACAGTCTCTCTTGTGAAAGAATCATGAGCTCAGCAAATATCAGAGGCATCCGAAACTCATCAGTGGGTAAATATCACTTGTGTGGCGTCCAGGAGGGTGGAGAACTCGGCCCGTGTGCCGCGGAGGAGTGTGATCCTTGTTCCGGGGAATTTTCTAAGCCTGGTGGAGATTCAGAAGCCAGCATCTACTAAATGCTTGAAGAGCAGTTAGACAGGAAATGCAGCTGTGCAAAACACACATGCCAGGGGTTTCCTACTCAACAATTATTATTAGAAAGATGCAAATTAACACAATACTTAGAGATGATTTTTACAGACTTCCAAACCAGCAAAAGAGAGGACTAATGTCTTTTGAACAATAATATTCAGAATTTGGTGAGGATTTGTTGAGATTGATGTTTGGGGTTTTGTGTTTGTGTTTGGTTTTCAGAGTTGAACCCAGGGCCTTCACACTGAGTTACATCCCCAGCTGCTTTAAAATTTTTTTTTTTTTTATTTTAAGCCAGGGCCTCGCTAAGCTGTTCAAGCTGGGCTCAAACTCACCATCCTCCTGCCTCAGCCTCCCAAAGTAGTGGTATTATAGGGGTGTGCCACCACACCTAGCAGACAGACGTTTTTCATTCAGGATCAGTAGTGGTATAATCTCTGAGAAACAGAGCAGAGAAATAATGCCTCTCTCTACCTCAGTGTTCATATAAACCCTCTCAGTCCCAAAGTAGGATCTCTCATAGTTAGTTTGCCTCTGTAATAGAGAACCATAGTTGGGTGGCTGGCGGCTGGGAGCCCAAGACTGGGGGCATGGACCCGGAAGTCCACGCCAGGCTCTGATGAGGGCCCTTGTCTGGGTTGCAGACAGCCAGCTTCCTGAATCCTCATGGGCAGGGGACACAGGGAGCTCCCCAGGGTCTGTTTGCTAAGGGTGCTAATCCCTCCTCCAGGGCTGCACCCTCAGGACCTACTCCCCTCCCAAAGCCACCTCCTCATCCGATGGCGTGGGCGTGGCTTGGGTTTCAACCTAGGAATTCAGGGAACAAGCAGCTTATTGCAAAGATCCTCGCTGTTTGTTTACCTGGGACCTGTTTTACCTTCTTTCGGTAAAGGCATCCAGTATCCCCTGCACTTGAGTAACTAGCTTCTGGTCAACAGAATACAGCATGCAGCAAAAAGATGGATTCATTTTGAGGTTTCAGCTACAGATGGCTGTGATTTGGGTCCTGCTAGCAATTTTTTTTTAAATTGTACTGGGGATTGAACCCAAGGCTTTTAAACAGAGCTACATCCTCAGCTTTTTTTTTCTTTTTTGAGACAGGGTTGTGGTAAATTACACAGGCACTGCTCAGACTTGGATCCTTCTGCCTCAGCCTCCCATAGCGCTGGGATTACAGGCATGCACCACCACACCTGGCTGCAGGTTCCCTTTATTACCCTAGGAGTTCGCAATGAAATAAGCTGAACTAAGGGCAGTCCTCAGCCAAAGGCAACAGGCAGCAGCTGGGGGGACCCAGAGCCCTCAGTCCCACATCCTGCGAGGAAATTAACACAGTCAGCCCTCCATATCCGGAGGTTCCGCATCCGCAGATTCAACCAACCAGAGAGAAAAGATTTGGAAATGTTTTTTGCCTGTCGTGGACAGGCACAGGCTTTTTCCTTGTCTTGATTTCCTAAGCAATATTGGGTAACAACTATTTATGGAACATTTACGTTGTATTAGGTATTACAAGTCATTTAGACACGGTTAAAGCCCACAGAGGGACCTGCAGAGGTTGTATGCAAATACTGCACCTTTTTATATAAAGGGACTGCAGCACGTGTGGATTCCAGTCTCTGCTGGAAGAAGTGTGGATCCTGGGGCCACTGCATATAATTTTACAGAGCAACAATTTGGAAAAATTAATTCCCCAAGTTGCTCAGCAATGATTTCAACCCAGGTTTCTGTGACCCCGAAGCCCGTGCTCTTAACCACATGCTAAAAGAGATGGTACCCCACAGGCAATGGGGAGCCAGAGAAGGCTTGGGCAGGAGAGTGAGCCTGTTAGAACCATGTTCCCAAAGGAACATTATCCTCTGAGTGGTCAGAAAGTTTCTTTTCTCCTCTAACACCCATCTCTTTTATGCAAGGCCTCCGGTCTCGGGTCTGATTTTCCAGGAGACAGGCAGAACCGCTCCTAGAAAGCGCCTCATAAAACCCCCAGAAGGTAATTAAGTCGCTCTCAGCCGGCTCCTCCCAGCCCCTTTATTCTTCAGGCAGGACCTGAAGGTCTCAGTCTTTGATCTTCACTGCTCTGCCCTGAGGCTTCTCCAGCCCCTGAAGGGGGCTTGAGCTGAGCGTGGGAACGGTCCAGGCCGGGTGAGTGTCGGAGGAGACCAGGCCTGGCCTGAAGCAGTGGCCTGGGCTCAGGCCTGACCCTGGCACACGCAGTAATCCCTAGACCACACTGTCTGCTCCAGCAAGGGGGCTGAAGATGCTGGTGTCTCCGGTGTCCTTTGGATGGTTCTCAAATCCAAAGCCATTTCATCAATTGTCTCTTTGAGTGCTCCCCTTTTGGTGCATGCTGGAAATCCTAGCACTCTGGAGGGAGGCTGAGGCAGGAGGATCACTGGGAGTTGCTCCAGGCTGTGTAGTGAGTACAAGCCAGCTTAAACTATGTGGTGAAACCCCGTCTGAAAAAAAAAAAAAAAAGAAAGAAAAATGAAAAGAAAAGGAGAGGGCGAGCAAGAAAAAGAAAGAATACGAGCTGGTTCTTCTCTCTTGAGTCATTACAGAACTCCGCTCCCCCGCCTGCCTGCCCCTGGCCTCCTCCCGCCCATTCTCTATTCAGTTCACAAGGCTGCCGTTCCGCCAATGACTCATTGATGTGGGAGAGTTAATTTATTTTGGCAGACATCACCACTGCTCCGAGAAACGGAGACTGTGTACCTCCTGCCTCTGAAGGGGAAGATTATCGAGGTGATTCATTCATTCCCCGCTGCAGTCATTCATTCGCGGAGCACGTGACGCACCCTCTCACGTTCGCAGGCGGCCGTCTCCAGCTATTGTTTCCCACCCGGGCAGGGGTGATCGGTGAACCGAGGTAAGACGTGCGCACGCTTCCTTAATCACGGAACGGCTAATCCTCAGTGAGCACTTAACTGTGCGTCAGGCTGCGTGGCAAAACTTTTACCTGCTTTATCTACTGCACTGCCCCAGGGGGCAGGGATGATGATTATCTTCCCTGTACAGATTCCCAGGCTGACGCTTAGAGAGGTCAAGGTGACCCGGCCGCGGCGGGGATGACACAGCTCGTAGAGGTAGCAGGAAGTCCAGCCCGCAGGACCAGCCTGAGCTGGGTGGATACTTCTGCCATTTTCCCTAACAATGATCTCAAGGCAAGGTGCAGCGCGTGCAGGCGCAGGCCTGGGACTGGCTTCCCCTCCCATCTCACTCAGGTCGCACTGGACACCTGTGACGCAGGTACTTCGACTAGTATCGCTTGCTGGCCCCCTGAGCACACCGAGGTTAGAGGGGCGGGAAGACGTGCCATCTCCACCGGGAGCAGAGAGGCTGGCTGGACAGAGGATGCGGATGTTGCCAACTCCGGCGCCCTTGTTCTCTGAGGCACACAGATGGCCCCCTGGGGGTGACTGGATTCTGATCATGGAATGTGGGACTGAGTGGTGAGGTCACATCTGGGAAATACCCTAAAGAATTCTGCGATCCAGCGGCCTATTGTGGTGCCTCATGCCTTTAATCCCAGTACTCAGGGAGGCTGAGGCAGGAGGATCACACGATTGAGCTCAGCCTGGGCAACTTTGTGACTTCACAAGTCCTTGTCTCAAAATTGAAAATAAATAAATAAATAAAAAGGGCTGGGGGTGCAGTTCAGTGTGAAGGCCTGGGTTCAATCTGCAGTGCTGCCCCACACCCTCCACACACAGAGAATGCTAGGACCCTCTGTCTGCTGAGCCCATGAGAGATGGTCTTACCCCAAGACTCTGAGATGCTCTGGTATTGTGAAGCCACTGCAGAGAAGCTGTTGGTCTCCAAGTGACTGTGTGAACCCGGGTGCTCCCTAATTGCCCAACTGAGCTGTTCAGGGCTGCAGCGTGGACCCTTCTTGGTGTCCCCATGAAGAGCGTTCTTTGATATAATGGTTTTCTATTCTCGGGATTCCCTGGGAAAGGACTTATCGTAGCCACAGCTCGGGGTCCTAAAGACAAGAGTCCCCAGTGTTGGGGACAGCGCCTGGTCCCCGGGGATATCTGTGGACTGACTGGAAAGACTGTCTCATCCCAGTGGTCCTCAAAGTCCCAAGGGAAGGGTCGTGGGGAGGGGTGATGGGAGGGTCTCAGTCGCCCACCAGCCCCGGTCTTTCCCTGACCCTTCCCCCAACCCTCCCTCGGTTCCCTGAACAGCCCGCGCGCACCTGGCCGTCGCACCCATGTCCCCCCATCGCAGCTGGCTGTGCGTCCATCCAGGGAGCCGTCCCGTGTGGAGTGAGCATAGCACCTCACCGGTACACTCAGATGTTTACAGAAAGCCAGGGCCCAAGGATTTGCTCGAAAGCTAGATTTCCTCTTAGCCAAAGCCCAGAAATACCTTTTAAACCCTGAGCAAATAAGCCAGAGGAGAAGGCATTTTCCCTGCATCGGAGCCCTCAGAGCCGGGAGATCTGCAGCTTTTCCGGGAAGCAAGTTGGCTGTATGCTCTAGGCCTCGCGGGGCCGTGTAGACCTGCCCTCAGCTCCCAGCCCAGAGCATTCAAACAGGCATAAGCCCAGGCCTGACTTCACACTGCAAGTAGAAGAATCCCCAAATCACACATGGAAGCCCAATTAAGGATGCTGGCTGGAAATAAAATAAAAATGAGCAATTGTCTAGAAAAAGTAACCAACCAAATAAAACACTTTCCCTGTGGAGGGTTAAACCCAATGCGATGGACTTGGAATAAAAATTTCCCAGCATTGATGCTGGGAATCCTGGCTGGCATTTATTGAACACTTACTACGTGCCCACTGAAGGCAGCATGCAGGAAACCCAGGGAATCTTTTCCCTAAGCTTCCAGAGAAGAGCTCCTATTGTTGGGTTTTTTGTTGTTGTTTTGTTTTTTTATAGATGCAGAAGTACAGATGTAGAGTGTTTAAGAATTAAGTTCAAGCCAGATGTGGTAGTGCGTGCCTTTAATCCCAGCACTCTGGGAGGCTGAGTCAGGAGGATCACAAATTCAAGCCCAGTCTGGGCAATTTAGTGACTTAGACCCTGTTTCACAATAAAATAATAAAAGGGCTAGAGATGTAGCTCAGTGTGAAGGTTCTGGGTTCAACCCCCAGTATGAGAAGGAAAAAAGAAAAGGAAAGGAAATTAAGTTCAGTGTCCCAGTGAGAAAGTAGGGAGTCAGGATTTGAACTCCACATGTCTGTAATTAACCAGGTTCCAACTGCAAACCCAGCTCAGCTGGCTCTGACTTGGGCAAGTTATGTAACTTCTTAGAGCCTCTGTCTCCTATCTGAAGACAGCCTGGTGAAAGATTCCTTTGTGGAGATCAGGTGAGAAGGGACATATACAGGTCCATAGCGTATCCATGCTCCCGAGGCGTCGCATTTGTGTGTCGTTTTTCTGGCTGGCACCTCCTCCCGGGAGGGCCAGAGATGAAGGGCAGGTGCAGCCAGGAAGTGACCCAGGGGATATCCATGTGTCCAGAGCCCACATTTGATAGATTTTGACATTTTTTTTTCCTCAAGTATAAAACCTTCTGGCTGGGCATGGCGGTGCATGCCTGTCATCCCAACATTCAGGAGGCTGATGCAAGAGGATCACTGTGAGTTTGACACCAGCCTGGGTTACATAGTGAGAACATGTCTCAACGCAGCAAAACAAAACAAAACAAACACCTAAAACATTCCGAACATGCCCTTTTTCTCCTTCTCCTTAGAGACAGCCATAGTTTTGAACCTGCTTTTAGCACTTACTTCAGCAGCACATGCCCTAAACTTGCGTTTATTCCGACACATGTGGTTATACTTCCTTGCCTTGGTAATGTTTCAAAATAACTTATAGTATTGCTGTGTTTGAAAATTTTTAAATAACTAGAATCATCTTATACCCTTTAAAATTAACAGCTTTATAGAGATATAATTTATGTATAATAAAATTCAGGCTCTTATTTATTTTTTAAATCCATGAATTTTTAATGATGATCAATAATGACACTATAAACAAAATCATCACTGGTCATCACTGAAAGATTCTAGACAACAAATTATTTGGAAACTTGTATATAAAAAGAAGTAGACATTTTCTATGTGAAATATAACTCAGAGTAGCCAAATGATCAAATTGGAGAAATTTATCTTTGTAAATAAAATGTACCCTGTGAAAGCGTACAATTGCCAGGCATGGTGGTACACACTTGTAATCCCAATAGAGTGGAAGGCTGAGGCAGGAGGATTGCTGTGAATTCAAGGTCAGCCTGGGCTACATAGTGAATTCAAGTTTAGTCTGAACTGTATAGTGAGACCCTGCCTCAAAACAAAAACCCCAAAATACATAAATAAATACATAGTACCATTTAGTAGGATATTCAGAGTTTGGCAACTACCACTGTTATCTAATTCCAGAACATTCTCATCACGTCCCAAAAGCCCATACTTATTAACAAACACTGCTTATTTCCTCTTTCCCCATCCCACCTCCTAAAATCCACTAATTTACTCTCTGCTTCTATAGATTGGCCAATTCTGGATACTTTAAATAAAACAATCATGAGCTGATTTTTAACTTTAACATTATGTTTTAAAGGTTCATTGATATTACAGCATTTTCACTACTTGGTTCATTTTTATGGCTAAGTAGTATTCCATTGTATGGATATACCACCTTTGTGATTATGCATCAATTGATAGATATCTGACGTGTTTCCACTTTTTGGTTTTTACAAACAATGCTGTAAGCAGCTGTGTGCATGTTTTTACGTGTGTGTAGGTATAAGTTTTCTGGGTATGTACTTAGGAGCAGAACTGCTGGCTCATAGGGTAATCTATGCTAAACTCTTTTAGATATTGCTACATGATTTTCCAAAAGGGTGCGGCATTGTAGGAGTGGTTCTTTCTCTGCTTCCTTGCCAATACTTATTATTATCTTTTTAAAAATTATATCTAGTCTACTTGCTAATAATATTTCCATTTACTTATTGGTTATTTGTGGATTTTCTTTGGATAAATATTTATTCAAATCTTTTTCCACTTAAAAAAATGGAATTTTGAAATTATTGAGTAATAAGAGTTTTAAAATAGGCACCTATATATGTATTTACCTATGTATTCTGGGTACATGTCTCTTGACAGATTTTGTGCAAATTTTTCTCCCATTCTATAGGAAAATGAATAACTCATTTTAAAGTTCAATTCAGTCTTTTATGCCCTCTTTTGTTGTTTGTGCCTTTTGCAGTAATTTCTAAGGGACAGTTTCCTAATCCAAGGTCAGGAAGACTGATGCCTCTGTTTTCTTCTGTGAATTTCATAGTTTTAGCTCTTGGCTCTTGGTACAGGTTGAGTTCATTTCTGTAGGTGGTGTGAAGAAGCCTCACCTCATTCTGTCACAGGTTTGTCTAGCTGTCCCACAACCATTTGTGAAGATGATCCTGTCCCCCGCAGAGTGGTCTTGGGACCCTTGTTGAAAACCCACTGACTGCAAATGTAAGGGTTAGTTTCTGAACTCCCAATTCTATTCCATTGATCAGTCTGTCTGTCCTGTACCAGTAACTCTCTGTCATGGTGGTGGCTTTGTACAAAATGTTGAAATTAGGAAGTTTCAGTTCTACTTTGTTCTTCTTTTTCAAGATAGCTTTAACTATTCTGGGTCCTTTGCATTTCCGTATGAATTCTAGGATTACTTCATCAATTTCTGCAGAAAAGGTATCTAGAATTTTATTTGGAATTACCTTGAATCACTAAATCAACTTGGGTACTAATGTTGTCTTGACAATATCATGTCTTTCAATCCATAATCATGGAGTGCCTTACAAATTAGGTCTTTTAAAATTTTTTTTCAATGATGCTTTGAATTTTTAATGTTCAAAATATGTGCTTCTTTTGTTAAGTTTTTGTGAATTTTCTTTTACTTTTATGTTATTATAGATGAAATTGGTTCTTAATTTCATTTGTAGATTGTTTGTTGCTACTGTATGGAAATGTATGGATTTTTGTGTACTTATCTTTTGTCATGCAACCTTGTTGAACTTGTTCTTTAGTATAAATAGGTTTTCTCCCTCATGTGTGGAGTCCTTAAGATTTTCTACAAGATGGTAGCATCTATAAATTGAGACAGTTTTACATCTTTCACATCTGATTGCCTTTTATTTCTCTTTTTTGCCCAATTGCTCTGATTAGAACTCCCAGTAGGATGTTGAACAGAAATGGCAAGAGTGGGCGTGATTATTTTTTTACCAATCCTAGAAAGACAAACATCTAGTATTTTATCATCAAGTGCGATGTTTGCTGTGGGGTTTTCACAGATGCTTTTGATCAAACTCAGGAAGTTCTCAACTTTCCTACTACTTTCTGAGTCCTTTTTCAATCATGAATAGATGTTGAATTTTGTCAAATACTCTTTTGCATCTATTGAAATAATTATGAGATCCTCTCCCTTTAATTCACTAACATGGCACAGCACACTGATTGACATTTTTGTATATGAAACCAGTCCTTTGTTCCTGAGTTAAATCCTAATTGGTCACAATGTGTAATTATTTTAATAAGTTGCTGCATTTGTTTTGCTAATATTTTGGTGGAAGATTTTGCATCTTTAATAATAATGGAAATTGGTCTATGGTCTTCTTGTGATTTCTTTGTCTGGTTTTCCTGGCATGAGGGATGTTGATACTAACCTCATAGAAAGATTGGAGAAGTGTTCCTTCTATTTTTACAGGAGTGTGTGAGGGTGTTAATTCTTTGAATGTTAGAATTTTTCAGGGAAGCCATCTGTGCCTAGGCTTTTCTTACAGGGAGTTTTGAAAATTACAAGCTCAATTCTTTACTTAATATAAACTCATTCAGATCTTCTATTTCTTCTTGAGTCAGTTTTGGTAGTCTTTCTCTTTCTAAAAGTGTGTCCATTTCAGTTAGGTCATGCCATTCATGGGTGTGCAGTTACTCTTAATATTCCCTTAGAATCCTGTCTTATTTCTGAAAGGTCAATGTTTTTGTCTCCTCCTTTATTCTTGACCATAGTAACGAGGTCTTTTGCTTTTCTTGGCCTAGATAATTGTGTTGATGAGTTCAAAGAAACAACTTTTGGTGGTGTTGATTTTTTCCTATTGTTTTTCTATTCCATATTTAATTTACTTTGGCTCTGACCTTTATTATTTCCTCCCACGGCTTGCTTTGCATTTGGCTTGCTCTTCTTCTTCTCATTTCTGAAGATGGACAGTGCAGGTATTGACTTGTGGTCTTATTTTTTATTGCAAGCATTTATAGTGATGCATTTCCTCTAAGCACTGGGCTAGCTGCCTCTTCTATACACTTCAGTATGTTGTGCTTAAATTTTAACTTATCTCAAAGATTTCCCTGATTACATTTGCGGCTTCTTTTTTGACCTGTTGTATTTAGGAATTTGTTGGCTAATGTACACAGACTTGTGATTTCCCCAAATACCTCCTGTTATTGATTTTTGTTTTGTTGTGTTCAAAACCTGTGCTTTGCACGATTGCAATCCTTTATAATTTAGTGGGGTTTTTCATGGCCTAAGAGATGGATAAGAACTTGAGAGGAATAAATAATTCTGCCATTGTTGGCTGGATTGTGTCTTTGACTCTAAAGTGTGTATCCCATAAAGAGAGTATAGTTAGATTTTTTTTCCCATACTGGGGAATCATATGCAGGGCCTTTGCATTGAGCTATATCCCCAGGAATTTTTGTTTTTCATTTAAGACAGGGTCTCACTAAGCCAGTAAGCTGCCCAGGCTGGGCTTAAATTCATGATTCTCCTGCCTCAGCCTTCCAGAGGGCTGGAGTTACAATTTGTGTTACCTTGCTCAGTTTATAGTTGGACATTTTTAAAAAAAAATTTCTCTGCCAATTTCTTCTTTTCAATTGGAGCACTTAGTTCAGTTATATGTAATGTAATTATTGATGAGGTGTCTAAAATGTGCTGTTATTTTCTTTTCCTCCTGTCCCCCTCCCCCTTCTTGAATGTACGGACAGAACTACATCCCCAGCCATGTTTTATGTTGAAATAGGGTCTCCTAAGGTACTAAGTTGCCAGGGTTATTCTCAAATTTGGAATCCTCCTGCCTCAGCCTGCCAGAATGTTGAGATCCCAGGCATGCACCACCATGCCCACCAGTTCGCTATCATTTTCTATATATCTATGTTATCTTTTCTTCTAGTTTGCTTCCTCTGGCAGTAGACAGATACTTTC
Source organism: Dinomys branickii (assembly GCA_004027595.1). NCBI lineage: Eukaryota > Metazoa > Chordata > Mammalia > Rodentia > Dinomyidae > Dinomys > Dinomys branickii. The sequence goes on along the minus strand of PVLD010001565.1, from coordinate 177,459 downwards.
TAGCATACCATTTCCACTACCTTGCTTTTTCTCTTACTGTGTCAGTCAGTTCTTACTAGAGAAACCTTCAGTGCAAGACATACAAATATATAAGAATTTACAAGATTGGCTTCCAGTGGCCACCCACAGAGTCAGGTGTGGAAGAGGGCAAAAGGCCTGCCTGTGTGCTGGAAATCTGAAGGATCCAGTCAAAGGCTTGAGCTCACTGCACAGTCCTGTACAAGTCTGTATCAGAGGCTGGAGGGCCTGCCCTGGAAGCTGCCCAGTGCTGGGTGGATCAGTGAGGCCCAGGGCTTCTCCGAGGACCAGGGGACCTGAGACTGGGCTGCACCATGAGCCAGGCCTGACGCCCCTCGGAAACAAGTCAGAGGCTGGCCAGGCACGGCCCCTTCAGTATCTTTGTATAAGCCTACACAGGACCCTGCGAGGGGTCAGGGCACCGACCAGGCTCTGACGCTGATCCACGGGTGCGTGCCGGTCCTCTGGGAGGAGTAGGCTGTCGGGACAGTGCAGGGTAGTGATCTGTCAGGTTTGGCCCAAGAACCTGACTCAGCCCCATCCTGGTTCCCTTTCATGGCCGAGTCGCAGTTTCTCGTCTGTAAAATGTATCAGGGACCCCTGCAGTGGGCTCCAACCTCCTGCACAGGGCAAAAAGGAGGAACAAGAGACAGAATGGAGTCACAGCTGGGATCTGGGTTGACCAGTTGTTCACGGAGAACAAATGGCCACAAGGGAGCCGGAACCTGAACGCGTACTGACTGGGGAAAAAGTGGGGAGGGGATTATCCAAGGACTCAGGGCACAGGGTTAGCCTGCTAGCAAGGATCTTTCTGTTGATGAGGATGGTGGGGAGAGATGACAGGTGACCAGGGAGTTGTCCTTTCCCCAGAGTGAAAGTCTTTTCTCCTTACTACTGGGCTCTCTGGGGAACCAGGAGGTGTTCCGCTGATGTAATCTTGCCCCGGGGCATCCCAGTGTGAGGTTTCAGCTGTGACCAGAAGAGAGTAGAGAGTTTCTAAATTCCAATGTGGCTCAAAGGGCAGGACAAGGTCAGGCTCAGACGTCCCCTAGGTTCAGTTTATAATCTGCGGCCCCTGACAAAAATGGAGTTGCAGGGCTGTCGGGAGGATGAACAGACACATACGATTCTGGGAACATAGTACAAGCTCAGTTAACGCAGCTCACGAGAACCAGGTTTGAAAAGCTGAGCTAAGTGTAGTGTAGCGAGCCTCATGTACAGTTTTCCCTTCCTGGGACCCAGGACACTGGTCGGACCCAGCATATCCTAGAGAGAGGAAGAAGCTTGGGTGAGGGCAGGACTAGATGCACAAACTAAGGTGTTTCTTGTTCCTCTTTCTCCTTCCTGCGGAAGGAACTGCTGCTCATCCACAGATGTTGGAAGCAGGGCTGGTCTGACACGTACGCAGATTACACTGGCTCCTTTGTGTCTGGGGAACCGGGTCCTGGACACCAAAATCCAAAGACACCCAAGTCCCTTATGTAGAAGAGCTTCATAGTTCCCTTGAACCTAGGCAAGCCTCCCATCTACTTGAAATCATTTCGAGGCAACTTATCACACCCAGTAGGATGTCAGTGCAAACAGTAATGACAAGGGAAGCAGAGTCTGAGCATGTTCTGGAGACCAGTGAAACCCACACAGGCAAAACTGTGTGTGTAATCGCTGTTCACTTCGATGGCTGGGAGCAGGGGTAGCCACGGACTCACAGCCAGTTCCATGGCTGGACCTGAGATTTCCGTCACTCAGCCCCATAGAAACGTGATGTCAATTTGCTTAAGCTCCACCCACACCTACTCAGCACTTGGCTCTTCCAGTCTACTGTAGGAGCAACTTCCACACCAGCCGTCACATAAAGCGGACACTACAACACAGACAGTCGGGCCAGCCATGCCGTGCGGGAGGCATCAGGACCTGTCCTTTCTGCGAGGGAGAAACTGGGGCCGAGCCCTAGGGAAGGGGCTTCCCTAAGACAGTGACTGGTAGAGCTGTTTCCGGTCAGGCTGCCTCCTGTTCACCTGGCGGCTCTCAAAAGATTACCCAGGCAAGAGGCTAAGTCAGCCAACCACGAAAGTGCTGTAGGGCTTTCCAAACTTGGTTCTGGGCCTCCAGGGTCCCCTGGGTACTGGGAGGTGGGAGTTGAGCAGGCAGAGCGAGTGGTCCTGGGCTTGGACCTCCCCACAAGCCTCGGCAACTCCCCTCTTCCTTCTGCTTTTACAGGTATAAAGTATTCCATAACAGGCCACTGAACCCAAACAAGAATTTCCTTAGTATCTATTGTGCGTCCAGCCTGAAGCTGGGGGGTGGGAGAGCTGCTTCCCACGTTGTCAGAGGAGTTTGCAAAACAACTCACAAGTGAAAACTTGAAGAAAAAATGTAAAAATTACATAGCAGCCCATATGGCACCAGGAGTCCCGGCGTACACGTCTTTCCGGTGACTTGGGCGGTCAAGACAGGCACAGAGCCGCAGGCTGAGAACCAGCAACATTTAGGACAGCAGGGAGCAGAAGCCCTGGTAATGACACCCGGCTGGGCGAGTTTGGGCAGGGAGGAAGTCCGGAAGGGATGCGGGGTGAGCTGGTGTGAATGGCCAGATGCAGCTCGGGACTACGGCTGCCAGCCCGGGTCCCTGCAGGGTCGCTTCAAGTCTGCATCCTGTGGATCAATTGTCCTTTGTGAAGATATCCCTGCTGTGCCTCCCTCACGCTCTTGGGTCCCCCGTCACGTGCCGCTCCCCTCCCTCCCCGCTGGCTTTTCAATCCACAGAGCAGTGAAGCGACTGGCTGGAACTCAGGTGGCGACTGCCCCGCCCACCTCTGCCCCGCCCACCTCGCGGGGCGCTGGGACAGTAACTTGGAGAGCGCAAACCAGGGGCCTGGCTCTGTGAGCTCCTGGCACGGGTAAGATCTTAGTAAAGCTTATTGGCTCTTACTGCAGCGGCGTTCAACACAGGCAGGCCGGGAGTGAAGCTCTTCTCAGCTTTTAGTTGCTTCTTTAACAAGCCTTTAATGAACATCTACTCTGTGCCAGGCACTGCACTGGGAGCCAGAGATGGAAAGTCCGTTTTCCTTAAGGACCCTCTGATCATTCCAGGGAGGCACAAAAGCAATTTCAGTTCTCCATAAGTGTTGGAACATCTGCTTGGTAAGAACATGAGCATGTATAGAATATCTGCCAGGTGCCAGGCAGGCTGTACATTTATTTATTTATTTATTCATTCATTTATTTATTTATTTATTATTGTCTTTTTGAGATAGGGTCTCACTATGCAGTTCAGGCCGGGCTTGAGCTCACTTTGTAGCCCAGGCTGATCTAGAACTCACAGGGATCCTCCTGCCTCAGCCTCCCCAGTGCTGAAATTACAGACGTGCACCACCACGCCTGGCTCATACTGTACTTTATAGGTGTTGTTATCTCATTTGATTATTAAGTGGCAGGATTGACCCTCTGTGTTATAAGTAGGGAAATTGAGGTTCTGGAAGACTCTGAAAGCTCATGTCTCTGCCCAAGGTCTAGAGGCCAGTTGGGGCCCACGTGGGCTTCCATTCCAGAGGGATGGAGAAGGACAATAGTGGACAGAGGAAACAGTCCATGTGAAGCTCAGAGGTTCGAGCCACCACAGAAAAGTTAGACCAGGGCCAGAAGCCATGGTGCAGGCCTATAATCTCATCACTTGGGAGGCTGATGCAGGAGGATCCCTGAGAGTTTGAGGCCAGCCTGGGGTACATAGCAAGTTCAAGTTCAGTCTGGACTACATAGCAAGACCCGGCCTCAAGAAACCAAAAGTAGAAAGAAAGAAAAGTTAGCATGATAGCTCACACAACTCCTTGAACTCTGGGCCCCTGGCAGGAAACTCGTGTGGAGAAGCAGTCAGCTACCAGGAGTCAGCAAAGAACAGATTCCGAGGTTCTAGTCTGTGTCTGATCAGTTTTAAGCATCTGACATTTATGAGATGAGCCAATATGTGAGCACACAGGGTTAGGATCAGAGTTTGGGGTCCAGCCTGGAACATACTTAGTGCTCTAAAGTGTTAACCAGTACTATTACAGCAGGCCTGGCTCTCCTCGGTTTGGATGTGCGTGAATTCCAGGGACCATGTGTACAAAACATCACTAAGCCAGGTGTAGTGGTGTGTGCCTGTGATTCCAGCATTCTGGGAAGCTGAGGCAGGAGCAAAGCAAGTTCAAGCCCAGCCTGGGCAACTTAGCAATTTAGGAAGACCCTGTCTCAAAATATAAAAATGAAAAAGGGCTGGGGATGTGGCTCAGTGCAAAGGCCTGGGTGTGTGATCCTCAGTACTGCTAAATAAGTAAATAAATAGCACTTGTCCCGAACAACAGGGTTCCAATTTCACCTTCCCAGTGAATCAAGTGTGGATAACTGCGTGGGGTACTGCGTTTGCCACCAGGAGCCACAGAACAACTCCAGATGCCTGGATGATCAGTGGCCTGTCATGTGACTTTGAAGTCTGATGGTGATTGGCCAAGGCGCCTGTACGGAATGACAGATACCCAGACAGCTAAGGGCGCAGCTGTGCGGCCTCCCTGCCTCTCTGTGCTACCCCAGAGGACTTTTTCCACAAATGCATGAGTGTTGGGAATCGGCCAACAAAGGCATAAGAAGTGATAATGCTGGAACTGGACTGCACACCAGCGGCATCTTTTTCTTCTTTTCTGTCTTTTTCCCCACCTCCAAAGGAGGCTGTGTTTTTTTCCATTAATGGAACTTCAAGTGATGAGATGAGGCCCGCCATAGTATGGAGAACAATCTGCTTTACTCAAAGTCTACTTACTTAAATGTCAATCTCATAAAAAATACATATTCACGCAAACATCCAGAATAATGTTTGAGTAGCTCTCTGGACGCAGTGGCCAAGTTCACCCATCAAGTTAGTCTCCAGAGCTAAGGAAGAAACAGATAGAAGAACTCATGATGAAAAGACGAAGATGTCCCAGAGGAAGTGAGGCCACCAGGAACTCCTGGGGGCAGTTTCGTGACATTAAAAGTGCAAAGGGCAAGGATGGGCGTGCTGATGCACCTGTAATTCCACTACTGGTTAGGCTGAGGCAGGAGGATCGGGCTGAGCCTGAGGCTAGCCTGCGCTATACGGTGAAACCCTGTCTCAAAAAAATGCTGGTCATGAATCCAGTCTTAGGAAGGAGTCTCACCGCTTAAAGCATACTTTCAAGCCTCTTCCGTCTCATTAAACAGTGAAACCAAGCAGGCAAGCACGGTTTGCACTGTTCTTGATCACGTTTACCCAGAGGAAAGCAACAATACCCAATGTTTCTAAAGTTCAAAATGAATGTACAGTAAAGAAATGCAACTTTTGCAATTTTTTCATTTCTTTGAACATGTTTTGAGACAGGGTCTCACTATGCAGTTTAGGGTGGGCTTGAACCCACTACGGAGCTTAGACTCTGCTTAAATGATGGCAATCCTTCTGCCTCAGCCTCCGGAATGCTGGGACTACAGGCATGTGCCACCACACCCCGCTCCTTTACACGTTTTCTTTAAACATTTTCAAGATCATGAATAATGTTTTATCCTGCTAATTATTCTGATTGGTTCCACGATTTCAGGGCGCATGGGATGCTCTTGCAGTTTGCACAGCCACAGAAAGAGAGATGTGTGTGTTGTCTTCATCACCTGTCACTATCATCATCACTAATGTCACATCCAGTGGGCCATGGGGCAAAGGCTTGGGGCGCGTCAGCCTTCCTTTTCTGACACCTGTCCTGGCTCTGCACAGAAGGGTCCTCACCAAGTCCCAGGCCAAAGCCCTTTCTCCAGTGCTGGCCAGCAATACCCGCCTCATCCCCACCCCATCGGGCCCAGATTCTTGATGGCCCCAGGAAGCACTCAAGAACAGCTAAGTTTACAAACCAGCCAAAATAATTCAGGGGTGGTAAACAACTCAGCACAGCTCCAGGCAAGCGACTCCTACACAACCTTCCTGATGGCACTGGTTCGACATGGCACCATAAAGAGATAGATAAATTATACATCCTGGCTGACCCCACAGGGTGGGGACCCCACTGGCCACAATGACTGTGAACAGGAACTGTAGCTGTGACAGGGGATGGCTTATTCACAACAGATGATACACAGAGATCACCCAGGCGACTGATAGATTGGTTTTAGTTGGTTGGTTGATTGATTTAAATACATTTCCCTTTTAATTTTGACAGGAAATGCAAGTAATGGATGGTTTTAGTAGAAAAGAAAAAAAATCATAACTCCCCATAGTCCAAGCATGCAGACAGCACCAGTTACTATGAGGCTTTTCTGGAAGCCCTCTACTGTGCGTGTGCAATGATGCGCTTCAAACACAGAGACTGGGGGTCCCCCACCTGGGACTGGTGCTCAGGGGGGTGCATTTCTTTTGCATGGCTTCCCCATCAGTAAGATAGGTTCATTATGGGAGCCCCTGCATAAGATTGTTGTATGGCAAGAGATTTTCTGGTCCAAAGGAAAAGATTTGCCCTTAAGACTTTGTGCACAGTCTTAATCATCTCTTTAGGCTGGTTACTGGGAGTGCAGCTTCCGTGTCCTAAGAGGATACACATTTTGATGACTTTGTTCTTAGCTTGCTGTTAGTCTGTTTGCTGTTGCTGTAATAAAACATTCGAGTCTGGGTGCTTTATAAAGAAAAGAGGTTTGTTTAGCTCACAGTTCTGAGCAGACCATCTGTCCAGTGCCTGATGAAGACCTGTTAGATAGTATTGCCATGGCAGGAATATGCAGTGTAGAGATCTCACAGGGGGATAGAAAGCCAGGAGGATTCAGGGCCAGGCTAGCTCTTTTTATGACAACTTGATCTCCTAAGAACTAAGTGGGGTCCTTTCTTTTCACTTGCGTTTCTGAGGTACTGGGGATTGAAGTCAATCATTGTACCGCTGAGTTACATCCCCAGCACTTTTAACTTTCTTTTTTATTTTGAGGCAGGGTCTAATTAAACTGCTCAGGTTGGGGTTACCAAGTGGGAGCCTAGCCCCACTTTTCCCTTCTAAGGGTGATTTCCCCAGTGACCACACCACTTTCCGCTAGGCCCCGCCCTTCAGGGCTCCTGTCACTTCAATGTCACCATCTGGCGCACCAAGCACCCACCCGGCACAGGACACTTGGGGGGACATACTCTGGCCATAATGCTTGCCAAGTCAAAAACCTGGTGCGAATGTTCTCCCTGGGAGCAGGGTGGAAGCAGGAGTCAATACCCAGAGCAGCCTTCAGATGAGGTGGCCCCAAGGTGGAGCCCTCTGTCATCATTAGAATGTGAGCCCATGAGGACAGGGACACATCTGTCGCATTCACAGCTGTGTCCCCACTCCTCCTGCCCCAGGGCCACGGAATTTAAAGAGCCAGAATTTCCCAAGACCAACTAGGACCCCGCGGTTGGCACCAGCCCTGCCAACTACCTTGTTACAGGCACGAACCTGGATTCTCCAGCCGTGCAGCCTTTGTGCAAGTGTCTAATGAATAAAATATTAACCAGCACACTTCAAAGAGAAAAGGAGGGTGTGAGGCCCGCCCCCCAGGAGGAGAAAGCTGGAACAAAGCAAGCCAAGTAGGAGAGGTGAACATAAATAAATGGATCATTGGTATTGTCGTTTGATTGACACATCTTGAATCATTTATGGCGAGCTCCACCTCTTTCTAATAATATGGAAATCAGGAACATGGTGCTTTCAGTCATGATAAGGAGCGAGTTTCAAAGAACATTCGCAGGTGTGGGAGACAGATGTTGTGTGGCGCAGTCGCTAAGGTGAGCCGTGATTTATGGGCTCCAGTGGGCAGCCACCGCAGGCTTCCTGCAGTGTGCTGGTCTCTGCCACGTGGTCAGAGAGAGGAGGTGAGGACATTTCTCAGGGCCACTGTCCTTGAAAGAATGATCACCCATTCATCAAATCTGTACTGAGTGCACACCGTGGCCCAGAGCCTGTGCTAAAGGCTGATGCACACACCGGTCATTCCCTTTGCTTGAATACACGGGTGCACGAACACCTACTGTGTGCCAGGCACCATGCTGGGTGCCATCCACGTGGAGAAAAATAAACGCAAGTACGTGGGATAGAGGACACACCCAGAAACAAGCAGCTCGCCTTTCTCAGTGGCCTGGAGCTTGCAGCGATCCTCCCTGCTCAGCCTCTCAAGTGCTGGGGTCACAGACAGGCACCACCATGCCTTGCTTGGGCTGTTGCTTTTAAAAGAATGAGTCCTGTACACAACATCCAGTTCTCAGCAGCTCAGAGGCCACGGGAATGAGAAGGTGGCTTTGGATGTCACACAGTCTAGCTACGGTCCCTGGCTCTGCCACCCATTGGTAGGGAGGGGCTAGCCCTTCTGAGCCTCCAACTCCTCATCTGTAAAAGAGAGAGTTGCCAGGTACCACACATGATGGCCCATCACACTTATATCCCAGAGAGCCAGAGAAGAAGCTGGGTGCGGTGGTGTAAGCCTGTCATCCCAGTGCTCAGGAGGCTGAGGCAGGAGAGTTGTGAATTCTAGGGTAGCCAGGGCAATTTAGTGAGTTCAAGGACAGCCTAGAGAGCTAAAAAATGAATTCTTATATCAAAATAAATAAGTAAATAAACAGATACCCCTAAACCAAACAAAAAAAAACCCCACTCAATAGTTATTTAGCATAAGAATATCCTAATTATTGCACAGAATGTAGTTATACTAAAAAGGATTTTTCTTCTGAAATTCCAATTGAACTAGGTGTCTGCTGTTTTTTTTTTTAACTTTTGCTTTTCAAACTCTATACCTCTAGAAGGAAGACCATGATGGTTGCTGATGGATACCTCTCCAGAGCACAGTGTTGAATGGAATCGGCGACAGAGTAGGATTTATTACTCAATAACATTTATGCAAATCAAATGCACACAAAAGAATGGGCCTTTCGATTTCCACTGAGATAGGTGAATGAACACTTTTTGACAGCAGTCAGAGGGCCTGGAAGGGGATGTGCCACATAATGGGCCTGTCTGGCAGCTGGAGGGGACAGAAAGAGAGGAACAGGAAAGGGTTCAGTGGCATCAACTCAGATGGGACAGGGCCTGGCACGGAGAGATGGGTGAACACCGTGCACCCAGGGCCACACTCAGCCCCGGCCCTCCATGACTGGTCAGACGCAGCCCAGACTCGGGAGACCTGGCTCCAGTCCCAGCCCGGCCTCTTGCGGGCTGTGTGGCTTTGGGCGGGTGATGGTCCCCTGCTGGTGTCTAGGTTCTCTCCTGGGATGACGCGCATTCTTGGCCCCAGCCCTTCCCCTCAGGCAGCTACTCAGGCCCTGCATTTTGCAGGTAGTGTAATCAAATCTGCATCGAAGACTGACAGGCTGTGCCTTGAAGACACCCGAAGGGTCACCTGGTTTGGCCCTCGGATTTTGCCGGTGAGGCTCAGAGAGGTTCAGTCCTTTGCTTACAAACTCCAAGGACAAAGGGCTGGCGAGAGCAACTGATGCAATGTGACACTGTCTGTGGCCAAGAACAGACACTAGCAGGACAGCAAGACCCTGTTCCCACAGACAGGAGGGATGTGCACCCAGAGCGATCGGCACCTTGGACTTCTCAGCAAAGCGAGAGGTGGGATGTGTGTGTGTGTGTGTGTGTGTGTGTGTGTGCGCGTGTGCACGCACATGCCTGTATGTTTGCATGCGAAATCTTCATTTCAAACTGTTGGCAACTAACTGGAAATTCTTAAGAATGCTGTAGGAGCCAAGAAAAGTACGTCATGGGCCGACAGCAGGCCTGGGTCACAGGGATCATCCTCTCCCCCAGCCACCCTGCACATCGGAAGCACGGCCAGGGACTTGGGGCCATGGATTCTTCTCTCCTGCTGGGAAAGGACATGAGAAGAAACGTGACCTGGGACACGGGAGAAAGAGGACTTCAGAGCAGGAAACCGGGAGAGGACACAGGAGACAATGTCCAGGCTCCTCTTCAGGGTGTCCGGTGAGCTGGACGGGAGGCCCAATCATGTTTCTTTTTCAAATGAAGGTGAAACTCACACAACATGAAACTGACCATGTGGAGGCTCAGGTTCAGTGGCAATAAATGTCTCCAGCATTGTGCAACCACTACCTCTGTTTGGTTCCAGAAGGTCTTCATCACCGCAAACAGAAAGCCCGTACCCAAGAGCAGTCAGTTCCTCAGACTCCTCTCCCCCAGCCCCCACGACCATGTGTCTTCTTACTGTCTCTAGATTTGCCTCTTTCGGACCTTTCTATTTGTATAATATGTGGGCTTCTCCGACTGCCTTCTTTCGCATAGCCTAAGCTTTTCTCAAGGCTTGTCCACCTTGCAGTACACACCAGCACTCATTCTTTTTGGTGGCTGAGTCATATTCCACTGGGGGCATAGTATTCCATCAGGAGATGAGCCACTTTTGGTTTATCCACCCACTGATGGGGTTGGGGTTGTTTCTGCCTTTTGCCTTTTGTGAAAAGTCCCTACAGCCCTATTATTTTTTTTACAGATGGTAACTTTCATTGGTGTTCAGGGACACAGGGTCAACTGACCTATTTAGGTCCAATAGGGACCATGCCTAGGGCATGTGAAATGTCTTCCTTTCTTTTATAATCAGAAAGAGAGAGGGCTGGGGAGTAGTTTAGTGGTGGAACCCATGCATATCATACATGGGACCCTGGGTTTAGTCCCCAGCACCAAAATAATGGTGATGACATCAGAAGGGAAAACCTAACTTCTAGGATCAAAGAAAAAGTTTTAATTCAGCTTGATGATAATTGTCTCCATAGAAACACAGTCACACATTATAATTATAGAGGAAGGGACCCCACCAGTGCCAAGGCTGAGGACCCAGGGACCTCAGCAGGGGCCCTGCAGGGAGACACAATCAAGGGCTTGGTCTCTGCCCTATTCAATGTTGCCAGCACAGGGCCAGCAGATAGTAGTTGCTCAATAAATGTTTTTGGGGAACAATTAGTTAATCTGCAGTTGAGTCACTGAGTACCTCTGTGCTTCCGTGCTCTCACTTGGGTCATGAAGAAGCCCTCTGTGTCTCTTCCAGTGGTTGGGAGGATTACAAAGCCTCACCCGGCCTCCAGGAGCAGAAACAGCTTCCAATCCTTCCTTCCTTCCTTCCCTTGGCTTTTCTATGGGGTAAGGGCAGAGAGGAGCCCCTCACTAAAGACAAATTTCATCAAACTCAAGAAGTGCTTGCAGGTGTGCTGGTGCTCATCTGTAATCCCAGCATTCGGGAGGCTGAGGCAGGACGGTTGCCAGGAATTTGAGGCCAGCGTGGACTACACAGTGAGTTCAAGGCCACCCTGAACACCACAAAGAGACCCCATCTCAGAAAAATAAAAAGAAGCACTTAGTCACTGTGTCTGAGCTCTGCCATGTATCAGGTGGTTCTGGACCTTGGCTGAGGGTTCAGGTTTTAAAGGGTCCTGTGGCAAGAAAAATGGTAGCAGGGAGAAATGATTCAGGGTGTGGCGGGGGGAAGGCCAGTGAATGTGGGGGTGTGTGTACATGCATGTGATTGTATATATGTCCATGTGTGAAGGCCTATTTAAGGATGTACATATGAGCTGGACCCAGTGTGTGTGCCTGTCATCCCAACACTCAGGAGGCTGAGGCAGGAGGAGCACCTGGAATTCAGGCCAGGACCTACATAGTAAAAAGTAACATAAAAAGGTATGTGTCCACGGTGCATGGTACATGTGTGTGCAAATGTGTGTGCGTGTGAGAATCGTATACATGTGATGTGTCTGTCTATCAGCTTTGGGCTTTGACACGCGTCTGAGTGTGTGAGCATGTGTGAATGTGTGCCAGCATGCATGTCTCTGTAGTATCTCTATAGGCGTGTGTCTCAGTGTGATTGTGTTGGAGCGAGGGCATGTTGACAAGTGTTCATGTGTAAACAAGCGACCATGTGCAAATGTGTGCGACTGTGCGACTGTGTGTGTGTGTGTGTGTGTGTGTGTGTGTGTGTGTGTGTTTAGGTGGTAGAAGGGGCCTTGGGAAGGCAGGAGACCAGACCTGCGAATTCTGCTCGGAGCTGCACACTCCTCTGGAGCCTGGGGTGGGGCGGGGCTCAGCCCCTTGGGGTCTGAAACAGGAAATGACCCTCACTGGGTTTTGTCTGATGAGAGGAAATTCTTTGCCCAAGGCAACACCCCCTGGGCTGTGCCCTCTGCCGAGGGTGACCCCGGAATCCCAGTGTCCTCTTCAAGCCCAAGTTGCATCGAAATCACCTGGGTTCTTCTCCCCTCCCACTGCAAGCCTGTGACCCAAGGCCCTCAAGCCGGTGATAAGGATACTTTTCAGCCTGGACTTCAACATGCATAGCGAATTAGTCTCCTTCAGACACAGGAGAGCTGGGGTGACTGGAAGGAATTCTGCTAACAGGTCAAAGGGGGTCTGCAGCCTCCCTGCCAAGGTGACCCCAGGAGTCACGGAAACCCCAACCCCATGCTGGGCTCCACTTACCTGGGGGCCACAGTGCAAAAAAGCCCACTTGTTTCCAGACAGAAGCAAATGGTGTCTCTTGTTCCTGTCCCCCAGGCAGCAAACCTGCAGGCTGGGAGGATTGTTTTCCATGGAAGCCACAAAGCAGGCTAAGAAGAGAACATTCTGGAAGGTTCTTGGCTTAGATGAAGCCAAGGGTCCGAATGAAGGGCATCTGATGGGTCCCAGTAAGGTTTGACTGCTGTGATAGTGACCTCTGTATTCTTGTCTGCAAAATGGGGATAGTGTTCTTCTGCATGACAGCCATTGTCTCTGGCCTGCTGTGGGGCTGAGGCATGAGGATCACAAATTTTAGCCCAGCCTGGGTAACTTAATGAGACCTTGTCTCAAAGAATAAAAAAGACAGGCCTTGGGACTAAATATGCAAAGTCATTTTCTGAGAACTAAATTGATATGGGAAGTGTAGTGTCATGTGTGGTACATACTCAAGAAGTAGAAATTTTTACTGTTACATCATCACGAAGATCACCATGTCCTGAAGAGAAAGCTACACATGCATACACACACGCATGAAAGTGCACACAGCAAAGGTCCTGAGAATCCACAGGTCCAGGATCCTAGGCAGCCGAGGAAACTTGCCCCCGGGAGTGACCCTCCATATCTGTGTTCCTGACAGGAAAGATCCAAGTTCCAGGGCAACTTTGGTGAGAGGGACTAAAAAAGCCCTACAAAGCTTACAATCAACAGGATTTGCCTTAGAGATGGAATAACGTTTGCTTTAGCCTCTGAAATACCTGGGCAAAGACTGCATGTCCACAGCCCCCAAATGGACAGTCTGCTTGCAGAGAGTAGGCGCCCTGGGCAGAGACTCTATTCACAGGGAGAGAGCTCCCAAACCCACACACAGAGTTCCAAATCCCACCCTGCTCCTCGCTGAGGGGATCTAAGCAAAGGAGGCTGCCTTTCTGAGCCTTTGTCATGTTGTCTATACAAATACACATCCATGGTCTTGGGTGACAGACCAGGCTGTAGGCACACAGCAGGGAATCCAAGATGGAGGCTCTGTGGGTTTAACCAACTCAGTTACTGAGAGAACTATTGTGAGGCAATCAGACTGACTCTTGTATCGGTCAGCTTTCCCACAGCTGAGACAAAAATATTGGGCACCCACAACTCAAAAGGAGGAGCAGCTCACGGTTTGAAAGCTTCCAGTCTGTGGTTGGCCAGAAACATCATGGTGGAAGGGTGTGGCAGAGGAAATCTCACCTCATAGTGTCCGGAAATAGAGCACAGAAGGAAACCAGAGAGGAAGAGGCCAGCAAGCAGATAGAGTCCCTGAGGTCATGCCCCTGTGACCCTCCCAGAAGTGTGCTGGACTAACCTGCTGTGTAGCGTCCCAAGTTGGCGATGAAGTTTAACCATCACAATTCCCAATGATGAGTCAGGGGGATTGTTCAGACCACAGTCATTTATAATGAGCCTCCTAAGTGCCAGGTCCTGGGAAGGCAAAGGGGACTAAAACACAGTCACTGTCTAGGGCAGTGATGGTGAAGCTTTTAGAGGTAAATGCCCAAACCCACTTATTTATGGTAAAGTGCCAACACAGCAGCAAAACCCAAATGCTAGGCTGCTGGGTCGATGCTGGGGTGACTTGGCTCACAGGCCGGCAGGGAGGGCTCTGCGTGCCTGCTGCGGCTCATGAGCCACAGGCTCGCTACTCAAGGAAGGATACATTCAGTGTGAGGAATGGAACCTGGTGGCCAGGCCTCTCTAAACAGCAGACATGTTCTCTCAGGTGACAAGCGGAGGGTGACACGCTCCTCTCCCGGGCTTTCCTGGCAGCCAGGCCTCTTGGGAGGAAAAGTCTAACCACAGTCATGAGGGACCTAGCTGGCAGTTCCCACAGATGCACCCTGATGGCTGTGGGCTTTCTAATCCCAGGAACAAATAACGGACACAGAAAAACATCGCCGCACGTCTCTGGGGAGGGTGTCTTGGAAACAGAGCGGTGTGTCAGAGCACTGAAGTGTGGCCTGGTTGCTCAAGAGCCTACAGAGCATGAGGCATGGCCTGGCCTCTCTGAGGTAAAATGACCTGCCCAGAGGGACACAGGCTACCAGCAGAGAAGCCCTCAGAATTAAACTTACTTCAGCAACTTGTCATGTTGTCTACATAAGTGGATGTAGTAATCCATGGTCTTGGGTGACAGACCAGGCTGCAGGCATATAGTAGAGAATCCAAGATGGCATGTGGAGAGGGGCTACTTCTTCCTGCTTTGGGCTTGCAACTGTGTGGCCGTGAGGAAAATGAGGGAATGCAGAGGGTGAGGTCATTTTGGTCTTGGGTCTCTGGGCTGGCTTAGACTTTTCCTTAGTTTCTCTCCAGTCGGGGGCAAAGAGGCAGTCTGGTCCTACATCTTCCCAGGCTGTGGTCAGGCCAAGCAGAGATGACATGGATGAAGTGACAGCAGAGGACAAGGTGTGAGGATGCTGCCTCCCTCCCACACTCCCTCCCTCAGGCCTAGGGCCTGACACAAACGTCCATTTTGCCAAGATACCTATGTCAGTCTCCCAGGGCAGCCATAGCAAAGGGCCACAAACTTGGGGGCTGGGGTGCAGCTCAGAGGCTGAGGACTTGCCTTGCTTGCAGGAGACCCTGGGCTCCATTTCCAGCATAAAAAAAAAGGAAAGGACATGCCACAAACTGGCCCCCCCAAGGTGCCTCAAAGCAGTAGAAATGTATTGTCTCAGTAGGAATTTACTGGGGAGGCTGGGACTCTGAAGCCAGGGGTCAGCCAGGCCACCATCTCTAGGGGAGGATCCTTCCCTGTCCTTCCAGCTTCTGAAGGTGTCTGGCCCCCACGGAGTCCCCGTGCAGCTGTCCCGCTTTATCTCTGCCCCTGCCTATACATGGCCTTTTCCTTGCGTGGGTCTGGTTTCTGGAATCAAATCTCTCTCTTCTTATAAGGACACCAGATGGGACTAGGCCTGTGATTCAGGTGACTTCATCTTAACTAAGTACATCCACAGAGACCTATTTCCACGTATGGTCACCCACACAGACTCAGGGGAGCAGGTAGACATGAATTGGGAGGGATCTTACTCAACTCTGTTTAGTACTGAAGCACCACAGTCCTGGATTCAAATTTCAGCTCTGCCACTGCCAAGTAGCAGACTTGAGGCCTGCTTCTTAACCTCTTTAGGTCTTTGTTTCTTCACTGGGAAAATGAGATATAATGGTTATTTAGGCTGAGTGTGGCAGCATACACCTGTGATCCTAGCACTCAGGAGGCTGAGGCAGGAGGATTGCTGAGTTCAAGGCCAGGCTATGCTTCATAGTGAGTTGAACGGCAGCCTGGACTATATAGCAAGACTGTCTTAGCCTGTTCAGCAGGGGTAGGTTTTTGAAGCAAAGTGTGCAGAGTACATGGTAGGTGTTACAAACCAGAAGAGGTCACTATGTTTATTACTTAAAGGAGTTGCCTGGATCTGCTCTCCCCTGCAGCTATATTCTCAGATGGCCACAGCTGGTATAAAGCTCAGACTCCAGAGTGTGTCCACCCCAGGTGCGTCCCAGGGAGCCGAACCATGGGGTTTTGCTGTCATTTCTGGGCCCCCTGTTGAAGCCCACCACCAACACCACCAAGAGGCAATCACACAGGTGTCCAGCACTGGGCCATCCACAAGACCCCACCTGGGGTTCCCAAGCTCCTTGGGCCCAGGCTGAGTGGAAGATGGAAAACCTCACACCCCAGAACATGGGAAGGATCCAGCCCGAGCTGCGCCCAAACCGCTGGGCAGGTGGCACCAATCCCGGACCTCCTGATGAGGCCCAGAAATACCCCACATGTCCCTGAAATAGAAATCTGTCAGCACCCACAGTACCAGCACCTGACTCAGAGGGCCTCACGGTGAGGCCCGACCCTTGCTCCTGCTGCCTCCTCCTCCAGATGCAGAAGCCACCTCTTTCTCCATTGAAAGCAGCAAGGGAGTTCTGGCTGTCAGGTGGGATGTGTTTCCAATCTGATCTAAATGCCTCTGCACGTAAGACCTGACTTACTGATTTTCCACAAGAGACACGGGGTTAGCACAGTGACAGTGCCCCTCGGTTACCATGGAAATCTGCATGGTTTTTGTTGTTTGTGTTTAGGTGCAGTCCGTCCCTAACTCGTCAGTTAAAAAAAAAAAGTATTCATTAGCCTTATGTTTGATTTAAAGGATGTGAAATCAGAAATTCAACTCCCTGATTTATCACCCCAGAGATTTATGACTTTGAACAATCATTTCATCTGTCTGAGTTTCCTCATCTGTAGAAAGAGGATTATAAAAATCTTTCTTATCGGCTGGATACAAGGATGAAATGAGATATCCTCGAGCTATCAATCAGCTTTTCCTCTGAAACAACCTGTGGAATGCTGATAAAATGACTCTTCAAACACAGACAGCCCTGATTTGTAGCAGTGGTGGATTTCCGTGGTGAAAGCGAAGCCACCGTGGCTGATGTCACAGAGCAAGGAGTTGGGGAGAGATGAAAACCAGCAGCTCTGTGGGCTGAGGAGCTCGGGGTTCACAGGCTCCTGAAGGTCACGGACACTGACACTGGCTAGTTTTTTTTTTTTTTTTGGCTTTAACTTTTTGTTATGGAAAACTGTAAACATAAAAAAGAGAAAGAAGCACAAACTCTCATGAACGCATGACCTGGTTTTAACATTTGGCAGCTTTTTTTCCTGTTATTTTAGAGATCTCATACACCGTATTACTTATGTTAGTCTGTAGAGTCAGCCCTTATCTGTAGGGGCCTGGACGGGCTCCAGGACCCTAACTGAATCTCCAAAATCAAAGACACTCAAGTTCCTTACATAACATGATACAGTATTGGTATATAAACTATACATACCCTCCCATATGCTTGAAATACTCTCCAGATTACTCATGATACCTAGCACAGTATGAATGTTATATTAATAGATGGTATCCTGTATTATTTAGGGAATAACAAGAAAATAATGTTTATTACATGGTCCGTACATGGACAGTTCTGTACCTGTACAGTTGCAATTTTGTGTGTTCCATACAGTTGCATTTCTTCTTTCCACCAGATACCCCTGGTCAGTATTGGCTGAATCCACAAAATCAGACCCCATGGATACACGGACCAAGTATTGTTACGCCATTACTGTATACGTTTTAGTGTATTAGTTTTTACCTCTAAAAGATAATGACTTACAGAACTTGAGTAAATTTTAAAACTGATCACGAATGGGGATACTTGCCCAAAATGTTTTATGGAAATATCTCCAGGCCCCAAAAGAGTTAGCACTTATCTTTTGGAATAAGGAGCCTGATGAGGGGAAGGGGAGCTTTCACTGGTTGTTTAAGATCTTCCAGCTAATTTAAAATTTAACTCCAGGAAGACATCTCCCACCCAGAAGAGCAGCGTGCAAGCTGCTGGGACCAGAGGAAGTCAGTGAGGTCTCAGTACGAGGTGGCTGTGCTTCATCTGGGGAGATGGGGGAGGCAGCGTCGTCCAGCTTGACTCCTCATCACTGGGTGAACATTGGCTAATTTCATTAGGAAAGAAATATAAAGAAATGAGGTGGGTATTGTGGTGCATGCCAGTAATACCATCACTTGGGAGGCTGAGGCAGAAAGATTTCCAGGCATCTGAGGCCAGCCTGGGCCACATAGTGAGTTCGAGACCAGCTTGAACTATGTACATAGACCTTGTCTCAAAAAAACAAAACAGAAATAAAACTAAAGAAATGGACCTAGAGGACATGGGGCAGATTGGAGAGTTTTCAGATGGCCAGTTCCACTTGCAATTTGTGCAGCCAGGAGTGACACCCCCCCACCATTACCAATGACCCTCAGTGAAGATACCCCTGCTCTTCATAGACACAGACGCAGTTATGTGCTGCCCTGTCCCCCACAATAATGGACACTTGCCAGTGATACTAAAATTGTAGCCTCTGACACCTGGAAAATCACCATAGCCCTCTGGCCACTGCCACCCCTTCCAGCACGGGGGAGCACAGCTCCCATTTCCTGCTGCCATTAGCTTCCCACTTAATCTACAAGGGGCATCTGATTGGGTGAGCCGAGTCACCTGTCTGTGTTCTGGCGGCAAGGGAAGCAAGTGCATGGTTTGCTGGAACAAATGACCGGTGAGCAGGTAGTTTCAAACAGCAGAAGTGTACCCTCTCACTGCTCTGCAGGCTGGACGTCCGGGAGCGGGGTGTCTGCGGGCCTGCACTCCCAAAGCCTCCCAAGAATAACCTTCATTTCTGTAGCCACCCTTGGCTGCCAGAACTCTTAGAGCTGAAACACACTGGTTTCTGCCTTCGTCTTTACACGGTTTCTCTTCCTCCTGCATCTGTCTTTTATTTTCTCACAGTGCCTCCCACACATTAAGCAAGTGCTCTGGCACTGAGCTGCATGCCAGTCCCTCTGTGCGTCTCTTAGGACCCTTGTCATTGGCTTGATGGCCCCCTGGGGTAATCCAGGATGATTCATTTCGAGATCCTAAATTGCATCACACCTGAAAATGCCATTTTCTAAATAAAGGCTGTCTCAGGGTTGAAGTATTGGGGCGGCCCATTTTGGGGGGACCATTCAGCCCAGGACAGCATCTGCATTTTCAACTTCACTTGGGGGCGGTGAGCTCTTCTTCATGTGGAAGGAAATTCCTCAATTAGAGGAATGAGATTCATAGGTGAGGGGGCATCCAAGAGAACATTCAGTGCCTTCTACAAATGGGATGGTAAATGCTTTCTGTAAAGAGCAGGTAAATACTTGCAGCTTGGATGGTACAAGCAAGCAGCCATAGACAACATGCAAATGAATGGACATGGTTGTGTTCCAATAAAACTTTATTTATACAAGCAAATGGCTGTCTAGATTTGGCCCATAGATGATAGCTTGCTGACTCTTGCCAGTAAAGCAAGGGCTTTTTTGCTGCATCATTTCATGGTTGTTATGGTTCATACCTGGATGCGCCCTGTACCTCTGGCACTCAACAGTGGGCCCTTGGAAGGTGGTGGGGGTGCTGTACCCGGCTCAATGCTAGAATAGGGGCCTGGCTGGAAGAAGCAAACGGGCTTATCTCTCTCCAGGTTCCTCCCTTAGTGCTCTACTTCCTGGTTGCCATGGTGCAAGCTGCTCTCTTCCTCCAGCCCCTTCCACCTTCCTCCTCAGAGCCAGCCCGAAGCCTTTATCATCAGCATTAATCTACTCGTGATGTCGGGGCCTCACTCTCAGGCTGGGCAGGATGATCTCAAGTTTGAGTGCAGCCTGGGCAATTCAGAGATTTAGCAAGAACCTGTCTCAAAATAAAAAGGGCTAGGGATGTAATTCAGTGTGAAGGCCCTGAGTTTAATCCCCGGTATTGAACGAAAGGAGGACCTGAAGGATATGACTGGTTGAAGGAAGAAACAGGGCAGACTGGGTGGGGATTTGCACAGTTCTCCCCGTCAGAGTGGGGTGGGGTGGGGCAGGGTGGAGCCCAGCAAGTCCCGCGGCCTGGAGGGAGGAGGGACATGAGAGCCAGAGTCCTGATTTTCATGGTTGTGACCGGGCACAAGAGAGTGTCCCAAGGGCACCGACAGCCCCAGAGTGCTGCTGGGCGGAAACACCTGGTGCTTAAGGCTGGCGGACCTGGGCCCCTGCTCAGCTCCCAGGCCGATGCCGGCCCTTTGCCTCTCCCTGCATACCCAGGAGGGTTTAGTAGGAGCCTTTTGTCTTTACAAGAACCTAGCATATGTCCAGGTTGCTTGGGGGATGGTGCTTGCTTGGCACAAGCGAGGACCTGGCTTCATGCACCAGCACCACAGAAAAAGAAGCAAATAGCTACAACACCCATGCGGTGCTCAGTAAGTGTCTGCTCCTTACAAGGGTGACTGTGGCTGGGTTTGAAGCACACGCTAGAACCGGGTCTGAAACTGTCTGGGATCACTTTCCTGAGAAAAGATTCCACCTCTGAGGCACTAGGGGGGTGATACCAATCATGACTTATTCCTCACCCCCAGGTTCACAGCCATAAACAGCTATTAGCACCATCCTCATGAGCAAACGTGTGGACAGTGGCGGTGCGGTCTGTGCGAACGAGGCCTCTAGGGCTGCGCAGTGCACAGCCTGCACAACCGCACGTGGCAGTCTTGCTTTATGGAAGGACAAGGAAAGAGACAAGGACAAACGGAACCAGGGTGCCACTCGCTCTAGATCATTAAAGAGGTGAAGGAGTCAAGGGGAAGAGAAGGGATTAACAGACTCCTGAAGTGCAGAGCTGGGCGAGGTAGGTCGAGGCCCCGCAGAGATCTGGTTTAACTTCAGCAGGGTGGGGAGTGAGGAGCCTGAGGGACTGATTTTACAACTCAAGATCCCAGGGGGGCCCTGAGGGAGTGCTGGAGGAGGGGAAGCCCGCAGGGTGGACGGGGCTTCTTGTGCCACATGTGGGTGTGGCCCGGCCCCCGTGCTGTGTGTTCTCCGAGGTTGCTTGACCTCTCTGGGCAGGTGTTTCCTTGGAGAAAGTACTTTTCTTTCCTCTGCTGGCCCTGGCCTCATTGCCTGCTCTGTAAGGGACAGGGAACAGCTCCGGGTGCTGACAACCCTGGTCCCGCGGGTGGGGTGGGTAGCAATGTGTCATCTCAGGACAGCTGTCTGTCATCTCCGTTCTTGAGCCACCTCTCAGAAGCCTGCCTGGCTTTTAAAATGCAGATCTGCCCCTGGGCGTCCCCAGGCCCGCACGGAGAAGTGGGTCTTTTCTGCACCCCCAGACATAGCCCAGGAGCTCCTGGGATTGAGATCAGAAACGGAAGGGCAGCCAGGGCTCCTGGGTGTGTCCCCTTCACTGTGTGTGTGGGGTCTCGGGTCCTCCCCACCCCTGAGCGGCGCCTGAGGCCTCAGGTATCCAGCAGCCTGGCTGAGCCCAATATGAACAAGTGAGCCAGAGAGAAGGGTCTGCAGGCCTGGTGGCCGAGGCAGGCTGAGGCAGGAAGATTGCAAATTTGAGCCCAGCATGGGCAATTTGTGGATTTAGCGACACCCTGACACAACATTTAAAAATGGGTTGGGACTAGAATGTAGCTCAATGTGAAGGCCCCAGGTTCAGCCCCCACCACTGAAACAAAACAAAATAAAACCACAAAAAAATAATTATTGCATCATTTCAAAGCTGAGTGGGCTAGTTACTTGAGGTTTCAATCCTAGAAAGACCTCCAGGGATGCATCCTTTGCACAAAGGCGACCTGCCTGCGACTGGGTGCGTGTGTGCGAGAGGATGTCACGTGCACCCACTGGGGGGCCCCAGGAGGCTCCTTCTGTGGACACAATTGCTTTGGGACAACTGCAGCCGGCAGTGAAGCAGTAACCAAATCCATCTGCCCCCATTCCCAGCTTCCAGATTTCTGAGGACAACCTGCCTCTGAGCTCCAGCTCGGAGCTCTGAGCTCTTGGAATAAGGAACAGCCCTGCAAGGTCCTCCTCCCCACCACCCCTCAGCTGCCAAATCTCTGTTTAATGGAAATTCGATTCTCCCCTCCCCAAAGCAAAGCGCAGCAGTTAGGCCTAAACTGGGAAAGTCTCAGGGAAGAAAGGGAAGGAGGAACTCACACATACGAAGACTGTAGACTTCTAGTCCATGATTTTTTTTTTTTTCTGAGACAGTTTCTCCCTGTGTAGTTCACATTGGACTTGAACTCACTGTGTAGCCCAGGCCGGCCTCCATCTCACAGTGATCATCCTGCCTCAGCCTCCTGACTGCTGAGATTACAAGTTCCTTTTCCTCCTCTGTCCCCTCCCTTGTGGCCCCTTCAGCACTGTCCCTGGACTCCATCCATGCATCCATGGTGTGTTCACAGGGGGGCAGGGACCAAATCTCTTCCACCTCTGTCCTTAGTGCAGTACCCTGAGACACACAGTGGGCTCCATACAGATCGCTACCTAAAAGGTACCTAAGAAAGGCCTTGGAAGCTGGGCGTGGTGGTACACACCTGTAGTCCTATCACACAGGAGGCTGAGGCAGGAGGATCACTGTGCGTCTGAGGCAAGCCTGGACTATGTAGAGAGACCCTGCTGCAAATAACAAAGCCTTCAAAAAGGAGAGTGAAAAGTAAACACTGGGAACATCAGGACCATCCACCCCTCTGGGAAGGGCAGAGCAAAGGCTGAGTGCCGGGGTCTTTATTTGCAGCTGATACAATTTGGGTGGGGAAGGAAACACCATGGCACCTGTGACTATCAGGGGAGATTGTTTTCCAAGGTGGGTTGTTCCAGAGACACCGTCTCCTCTCTCTCTGCAGAGGTTGAACTCAGGGCCTTTGGGACTTTGCACTGAGCTATGTCTGCAGGGCTTTTACTTTTTATTTCAAAACAGCATCTTGCTATGTGGTAAAGTTGCCCAGGCTGAGTTCAGACTTGAGATCCTCGTGCCTCAGCCTCCCAAGGTGCTGGGATCATTGCCATGTGCTGTCACATCCAGCTTCACACACTCTTTTTCCACCATAGACTTTGGTGCTCCCCTCTGTGTGCCCCTGGGCTGGCACAGGCCCTGCTTCTAGTGGCAGAATGGAGGCAGTGTTCAGACCAGGGGAGGTCTGTCAGCTTCTGCTTTCACTTCCCTGGAACCCAGAGGCTGTCTGAGAAGCTGGACTGACTTGCTGTGGAGGCTACACCAGGACAGCCACTGGCTGTACGGCAGTGGATGCCGACCAGAAGATGTGAGTCAGGCAGTTTAGATCTTCTGCCTCAGCCCAGCTCCAGTCAGAAAGGCCTCAGGAGCAACCCCTGCTGATTCACCATGAGGCAGACCAGCTCCTGGTGGGGCCCATTCAAAGCAATAGCCCAGGCAGGCCTCCAACTAGGGGCAACCCTCCTGCCTCAGCCTCCCAAGTGCTAGGATCACAGGCGTGCACCACCACACCTGGCTCTGACATTGTTATAGAACAAAATACTATTTGGCCATAAAAAGGAACAAAGTGTGGACCTGCTACACTATGGAGAACCTTGAAATTATGGTTGGTGGAAGAAGCCAGACACAAGGGACCACCTGTGATATGGTTCTATTTACAGGAAATATCCGGAATAGGTAAATCCATGCCAACAAAGTAGATGGGTGATTGCCAGAGGCCAGAGTGGGAGGCATCAGGGGATGAAGGAGGAGACGGTGACAGCTAAAAGCTATGGGTTTCTTCTGTACAGGATCAAAATATTCTGAAATTGAGTATGGTGATGGTTGCTTATATCTCTGCATATATATATATATATATATATATATATATGCACACACACAACTGAATTGTATATTCAGTAACTTTAATGGTATATGAACCCTTTCTCCCTCTCTCTCTCTTTCTCTCTCTCTTTCATTTTTGGCTTTTATACTATGTATTCCTGGCTGGCTGTGAACTCCATATGTTCCCCAGGCTGGCCACCAACTCACCGCAATCTTCCTGCCTCAGCTTCCCAAGTGCTGAGATTACAGATGTGCGCCATCATGCCCAGCTAGTAAATTAATTTTTAAATAATAGCTTTATTAAGATAGGTTCATGGAAAGGAAGGAAAAAATGGAAACAAAGCTTTTGTGAATGGGGAAGGCGGGGGGAGAAGGGAGGGAGGGGATGGGAACAAAGAACCAAGTCACATCATGACAGGTGCAGATTCTGTACAATGCATGTGATCATTATGTGTCTCTAAAATGTACCAATAAAATCTGATTGAAGGGAGAAAAAAGATATGATTCATAAGGCTGGGTGTGGTGGTGCACACCTGTAATCTCAGCACTCGGAAGGCTGGGGCAGGAGGATCACTGTGAGTTCGAGGTCAGCCTGAACTGCATAGTAAAATCCTGTCTCAAAAAGACCAAAAAAAAAAAAAAAAAAGGTAAACTCCAGGTAAAACATTTAAACTTGGCACTTGTGATCCAAAATTAACTGTCACAAGTGGGTTTCAGGCACTGCTGGATCTAGAGGTACAAATATCCCCAGAACCTGGCTCTTCTCCATTCTAAACTTTAATGAAATTACCAGAAGGTCCTATTAATTCTTTCAGGTTCAAGTCTAGCTGGAAAGATCAGTGTTTTCTGAATGTTGTTGCAAAAATCCCATTGATTCTGAGTGGATCACTTACCCATCTCTGATCCAATCCCAGGAGCCAGAAGAATGCGGCATTCTGATTGGCCAATCCGGAGTCACATGGCATCCCTGGTGCTGAAAGATAGATTTACCTGCAAAGCCCAGGGACTAGGCATAGGGTGGTTGGGGGGAGAGGGGGCTTTTTAAGGAAACTTGGGGTGCTGGACTAGGGGGGAATCTAACAGAAATCAGGAAGTGTTTATTACGCTAAATATTTTTGCTTACACAGTTCCAAACACCAGAGGAGTTAAACAAACGCCGTCAGTCAATGACCAATTGAAGTGGGCGGGAGGGAAGCCAGCGTGCAGGTCGCGGGCAAAGCAAACCTCCGCTCTCCCCGCCCCGAGTACTTCACCTCTGCTCTCAGCGTGAGGCTTGAGTACCTGCAAGTCAAGACAGAAGGGGTCATTTATTCAACAGACGGTTATTACAGCCCGCCACGCATACCGTGTCTGTAAAACTCTCTTAGATCAGGAAATTGAAAGCCGTGGAAATTAAGGGGCAGACGTAAAGTCTGAACAGCAGTGCGCAGGGCCGGCTGCCAGGCGCTGGGAGCAGCGCCCCTCTGCTGAACTGCGGCGCCTTCGACGAGGACGCAGGGTCCGTCCGACTGAAAGGACGATCAAGCCCAAAGTCTCCGTCACAACCGCAGCTCTGATGCTCACAGGCAGTCGCCCCGCTTCTCTGCGCTCGCTGTCAAATGAGAATGTGACACTTTGCCCACCTCTGCCAGGCTCTGCAGGATGTGACCTCTGTGCCTAGGCTGCCTTGGAGCCCCTTCCCTTCCTGGAGCCCCCTCATCCTACCTCGAATGTTTCTGATCCTTGCACAGAAATGGCTTCTTCTCACCCCTGAGCATCCGGACGTGCTGTTCCCAGGGTCTGGGAGGCTCCTCCTCCTCCTGCCCAAGCCGGGTATCTCAGGGAGGAGCCCGACCCCGGATCCCTGTGCAGCTCTCTCCCTCTGGGCCCGGTCGTGTTTTCTCTGTGCCACATAACACTGTTGGAAGTGATCTTATTTTATTCTTCAGCTCTTGTCCATCTTTGTCCCCTAGAATTCGTTAAGTTCACGTGACTGAAGACCTCACCTATCTTTTCGCCATCTGCATCTCTTGGTAACTAGAACAGTGCTCAGGACAAGACAGGAGCTTAGGAAATGTCTGTAGACTGAGCCCTGGGACTCTGCGCCCCCCGCCCCCGCCAGAGCCCAGCCCTTCCGGTCTCCCACCTCCCGGGCCAGCTCGGGTGCCCATCTCTTCCTTCTGCCTCCCCGACCACCTCCAGCTGTGCTCTTTAGCCCTCGTGCAGGGCACGGTGACATCAGAATAAGCTGGGCTTTACAGTCAGTCGTTCCTGTGTCCTGATCCCAGCTCTGTCACAGCTGTGTGACCCTGAGCAAGTCCCTTCACTACTCTGAGCCTCAGTTTCCTCACTTGCATAAGAGGACCAGATGGAACCTCCCTCATGGTGCTGGGGGGATGCGCAGATGCACTTGTATAGGAGCTGATATGGAGCTTGGTTCTCTGATGAATTCCCCAGTGCTTAGAACAGTGTCAGGTGCTCAACACACTTTCTTCAATG
The DNA here is from genome assembly GCA_004027595.1 of Dinomys branickii. Lineage (NCBI taxonomy): Eukaryota > Metazoa > Chordata > Mammalia > Rodentia > Dinomyidae > Dinomys > Dinomys branickii. Next base: position 151,306 of record PVLD010001565.1, on the reverse strand, counting down.
AGTTAAAGTCCGTGTCTAGTGCACAGTACTCAGTCACTAAAGTGGGGCTGGGTGTTATCACATGCTTTCTGGGACTGGAAGGATGGTTGGATGGATGGGTGAATGGGGCAGTTGGAGGGATGGGTGAATGGGGGTGCATGGAGGGATGGGTGAATGGGGGCGGTGGGTGGATGGGTGAATGGGGGCAGTGGGTGGATGGGTGAATGGGGGTGGTAGAGGGATGCATGAACAAATGAGCCCTGCAGTGCCTAAGGAAACTGCTTCCTCCTAGCATCTGGTTGCTCAGGACATGGGACTTCCAGTGCCAAATGTAGGTGAGTCTCAGGACAATGGGGGTGGGTGTGTCACCCAGCCTCCCTCCCTCCAGGACACCTCAGGAGGCCTGACCACGTGGGATGGGAGGACACCCAGCACTGGGTGACACTGCACTCATGACTTCCTGATCACTGCACACACTGCTGTCCAGGCTCCTAATCTGCTTGAGGGCAGCATCCTCTGTCCCTGACACATCCTTTCACTTGTACAACTTTCCAGGCCAAGTGATGGGACAATCTCCTCTGCTCAGGAGCTACCTCATCAGCCCAGCAGAGAGATTTCACAGCGGGCAAGAATCCCATAGGAAAGTAACTGAAGCTGGGCAGGGTGGCACAGGCATTTCATCCAAGAACTCTGGGAGGCTGAAGCAGGAGGATCATCAGATCAAGTCCGGCCTGGGTCACTTAGTGATTTGGGGAAACCTTGTCTCAATAAATGTAGCCAGGGTTGGGGATGCAGCACAGTAAAAAGTCCCTGGGTTCAATTCCCAGTACAGAACAAAAGAAGGGGAGAGAGAAAGGGAGTAACTGACACTGTGAAATCAGAAGCCGTCACCTGTCAGTCAGCCAGCCCCAAACCCTCTTCAGTCCTGCCCTATCCAGGTGCTGAGTCCCAAACCAACAGCTGCAGTGAGAGCTGGAGTGACCCGTGGAGTTCTTAGGGCGCCTGTCAGTTTCCCAAGCTGCCACACAAATGGCCACAAACCAGATGGCTGCCAACAACAGAAATTCATTCTGGCACAGCTCTGCAGCCTGGAGCTCCAGGCCCATGTGCGGGCTGGGCCGGGTGTGTCTGCTGTGGAGGCTCCAGGTGAGGGTCCTCCTGTCTACCTCCCGCGTCTGGGGGTTGCTGCGTCCTGGGTACAGTTCGTTCACTTCGCAGCGGCTACACCGCAAGGTGCACCTCTGCAGTCGTCCAGCCCAGCCCGCTTTTTGTCTTTCTGTCGCCTTCTCCTCTTCAAAAGATACCAGTCCTTGAATAGAAAGGTCACCCTAAATCCGGAGTACTGCGCATTTCCTCATACCTACCGAGGTGCCAGACATAAACCCGGGGCCACTACTCGGTCTTCTTCTGAGCTTTGAACTTTGTAGTCTTGGAGCCACGCGATGTGAGCTGGAGGCATTGCCCACTTCCTGTGCCCTCTTCCAGGGGACCCCTGTGACACTGCTGGGGAGGGGCTGCGGCTCCTGGCCTCTCAGGGCCCTGATGTCCCCCCTCCGTCCCTGGGGCTCCCCGGTGGCCGAGAGCTCCAGGACAGGCCGGGCGGAGGAGGGCGGGGGCGCGGGGGGCGTGCATACACAGTTGCAGAATCCCAGCTTGGGCAGAAGGAAAGCGCTGACTTAAAAATTGAAACCCTGACAGATGTAGCGCTTTTTAACTCCGCCGCGGGCCTGTTGGCGCTTGTCAGATCTTAGCACGTTCGCTAACGTGCGTTTCATCAAAGGGATGCGCGCGCTTCCCTGGCGGGGCTGTCCCTGCCGGCCCGCCTCCCTCCTCCTCCTGGGCCTTCTGGTCCCCACCTTCGCCTCTGTCCCCGCCCCTGCCCCTCCCCATTCTTTTCTTCCTCCCGGCTTCTTTCTCCGTGTTCAGCTTCCCCGTCTCCTTTTCTTGCAGTTCAGCAAGATGAGCATGAACGGAGCCCCTGTGGAATTCCAGGGACATGTGGTGATGAGTGTCTTAGTCTGCTCAGGCTGCTACAACAAAATCCCTAAGACAGGTGGTTTCCAAACAGCAGAACCGTGGGGCTACAGTTCTGATGCATGGAAGCCCTAGGGCAATGCTGCAGCAGATTTGGTGTAGTGGGTGCTGAGTCCATAGATGGCACCTTCTTGCTTCAGCCTCACATAGCGTAGAGGCAAACGAGCTCTCTCCTATTAAGCAGGGATCCTCTTTCACGACCTAATGAACGCCGCTCCCCCAAATCCCTACCTCTTAATACCAACACACTGAAGGCATGATTTCAACAGATGACTTGGAGAGGGACACAGGTATTCAACTGCAGCTATGCAGGTATAAAGGCAAACAAAAGCCAGGTATGGTCGCACATTGCTGTACTCCTAGCACCCTGGGAAGCTGAAGCAGGAAGATCTCAAGTTTAAGACCAGGCTGGGTAGCTAGCACTGTCTCTAAATTTAGGCTCTGTCTCTAAATTAAAAAAAAAAACAAAAAGGGCTGGAGATATAGCTCAGTATGACGATCCTAGGTGCAATTGTCAGTACCAGGAAGGGGAAGAAAAGGCAAAACAGTAGTGCTCCTCAGGAGATTGGTTAGCTCTCCTGCCTGGCCTAGCAAGAGGTTTCCTGCCTCCTGCCTTGAGGGAGGAGGCAGGATCTCTCTCTCCTTCATTTCTGAGGCCAGTTCAACCCACTGTGGCCTGCTGGTGCCAGGCACACCGGCAGGCGCCAGGGATGCAGACAGGATTACAAATGAGGTTCCTTTACTACTCCAGTTTCCCTGTCCCCACCCCCTTTCTCTCCCTCCCTCCCTCCCTCTTCTTCTTTCTGTCCTGTTCCTCCCACTCCTCCAAAACCCTCGCCCCCACCGTGCACACCTTTGGCCCCTGGTCCACTCGGGCTCGGCCTTCAGCCTCCTGCAGGAAATGTGTTGTGCTAATGGCGCGGCCCCCTCCAGCCTCCTTGGACAGCAGGGCCAGGCCCTGCTATGTTGCCCAGCAGTGCTAGAGCAGCAGCTGGGAGCAGCTGATGCTCATGGACAGACAGCAGATCCAGGAGGCCCTGGCCCCGTGGCCCCCAGACCAGAACTGCTGACCAGCAGATCTGTCTGCACAGGAGCAGTTCCGAGAGTCAGCCCTGCAGGAGGCCGGACAAGGCTGATGCGAGCAGACACATGACCAGGAGCATGATGGGAAGTCCCTGTCCTGGCTCTGAGCCAGGCGACCTGACCAGAATGGATGGACATGCAGGGTTGCTGCTTGGCTGGACCCCAGGGGTGCCCAGGTTGAAACTGGGCAATGCCAGGTTCCGGAAACCATGGATCAAAAGGAAGATGGGCACTGGGAATGCAGCTCAGTGGAAGAGCAGGGGCCTGGCATGCTTGAGGCCCTGGCACTTTAAGGAGGAAGGCAGGAAGGCAGGAAGGCAGGAAGGCAGGAAGGCAGGAAGGCAGGAAGGAAGGAAGGAAGGAAGGAAGGAAGGGAGGGAGGGAGGGAGGGAGGAAGGAAGGAAGGGAGGAAGGAAGGAAGGAAGGAAAGAAAAAAGAACAATTCTTTTCAAGCCAGTCATGGAGGCACACACCTATTATAATCCAATCTACTTGGGAGGCTGAGGCAGGAGGATTGCTCGAACCCATGAGTTTGAGTTCAGCAAGGTAACATAGCAAGACATTGTCTCAAATAAACAAAAATAAGGCAGATATGGTGGCACATACCTGTAATCCCAGTTCTCTGGGAAGCTGATGCAGGAAGATTGTAAATCAGAGTCCAGGTTGGGCAACTTAGTGACTTAAGAATTTAAAAAAAACTTTAAAAAAAAAAAGCCAGGGGTGTAGCTGAGTGCAGAGGCCCTGGGTTTAATCCTCAGTACCATAAATAAACAAATACATATTTATTTATTTATTTATTTATTTGCGATACTGGGGATCAAACTCAGGACCTTACACTTGCCAGGCAAGTGCTTATTCCACTGAGCCATATCCCCAACCCTGATAAATAAACAAATATTTAAAAAAGGAAATTAGAGGTGGGGAATGGCTGGGCTGGAGGTCTACAGGGCAACCTTTTTTCAGCTATACATTCTAAAATATTCAGAGGTTAGAAAGAGAGCAACTTTTGGTTTAAACTATAGCTCTGTACACTGTGGTTGACCCTGTCCCTGTCTCTGTCCTTTGTCTTCAGTATCTATTCTACCTAAATAGTGATGCCAGGCACCCGATTTCCACTTCCCTGGCCTGTGATTGGCTCACTGATGGTCATGTGATCCTGTGATAGGAAGGCCTTGCTGTAGGGCCTTCTGGGAAGCCACAGGACTAATATGCATAGGTTGGCCATGCTCCGACCACTTTCTGGTGCCCAGGGCCAGTGTCGACCTTACCATGTGCGGAGACCCTCGGCGACCTAGTCAGGTAAGGCCAGATGCTGTCTCATTCAGGGGATAGGAGTGCAGGTGACCCAGCTCTGTCTGAACTCACACACACAGCCTTGTCCTCTTCCCTGTGGCTGTGCCAGGTCAGGGGCCAATGGCGACACCAGCATCATCACTAGGCCCTTTAGGACCCTGTGCAGTAGGAGTGGCTGGGCCACTGGGCTTCTCCCTGCACGGGAGATTCTTTTGACTGGCTCTTCTGACAAACTGGTTGTTGCAAGGCTCTGCTATAAGTCTGGAGGGCATCACTTTGAGTTTAAGGCCCTGTGGCAGACAAAGACCCACCTCTGCCCCCATGAAAAACTGGTGATTACAAAACAAACACCAACCAGAAACTAACCAGTGTGGTGCAAGTGTGGAGGAATCTGAGCCCTGTCCATTGCGGGGAGGAATTTAATACAGTGCAGCTGCTATAGAAAATGGTTTGAGGTTCTTCAAAAAGTTCAGTTTAGCTAGATGGGGTGGCACATACCTGTCATCCTAGCTACTTGGGAGGCTGAGGCAGGAGGATTGCAAGTTGGAGACCAACCTGGGCAACTTCCTGAGACACTGTCTCAAAATAAAATAAAATAAAATAAAATAAAATAAAATAAAAAGAGAGCTGGGGTGTAGCTCAGTGGGAGAGCATTTGCCTAGCATGTGTGAGGCCTGGGGTTTGATCCCTAGTGACCCCCCCTAAAAAGTTCAATAGACAATTACCACCTGACCTAGCAATCCCACTCCAAGAGAACTGAAAATGTACGTGTAACCCAGATGTCTGTCAGGGGACAGTAAGATAAACTGTGACAAAGCCACAGGCTGGAATATGATTCCACAACAAAAAGGAATAAAGTACTGACCCAGGAACAGGAACCTGGTACTGGGGATTGAGCCCAGGGCTTTGGTCTTGAGCTACATCCAAGCTGTTTTTATTCTTTATTTTGAGAGAGGATCTCACTAAGTCTCCTAGTTGCCCAGGTGGGCTCAAACTTAGAGATTGTCCTGCCTCAGCCTCTCAGAGCACTGGGATTATGGTTGTGCGCCACTATTCTCCGCTAACATGGTTAATTTTATATAAATTTTATCTAATTTTTAATAATTACAAATAAGGAGGGGTGTCAGCATAGGAAAAAGGGATGATATGTAACTCCCCCACCCAAAACATCCAACTCACTTGCAACCTGGCCTAGAGCCCCTTTCCCACGCTATTGGGAAGGTGTTCAACTAAAGGTCTGTCTTACCTTCTGTGCTGCCTGTGGCCCTGTGACCTTTGGACTGGTCCTGCCTGCTGCCTGGCACAACCTATGCTTCAGGATTGGCGGGGCAGGGATGGAGAAAGGGGAAGCCGAAGTTGCCCCTAAAACACCCAGCCGCGTGGTTTGCAGGGCCCAGGGCAAAATGGGGCCCCTTGTTGCAAAATCACTAAGGGCATCAAGACGGTGATGGCAGAGCACTGAATTCACTGGGCCCGGCGCTGGGCCTGGCTACGTGTGTTAGGAACAGGTAGGATCTCCAGGAGTTCGAGGCCAGCCTGGGCTACATAGCAAGGCCCTGCCTCAAACCAGTGCCCGGTCTGTAGTACTGAGTTCCAGCAACAGAAATGGACTGAGAGAGGTCCCCACGGTCGCTCCGCCCAGGGTGGCCGTCTCTACCTGTGTTCCTCGCACCTGCTCCCGCCCTTCCCTGCTGATTTTCTCCCCTCGTTCAGGCCTTGTCTAAATCGTCACCTCCACGGAGACACCCTCCTGGATGGCTCCTCTCAGGAGCCTCCTCCCTGGCCTCTCCTCACCCTGGCTTCCTGTTTGCTTCCTTCAGCACATGGAGCCCTAACAACAACACTACACGTTCACAATACTGATGTCCTTCACATCTATGGCCATACCTCCCTGAACGCGCCCGATCTCATCTGATGTCCTCCAGTACTGCAGCTCCTGAGGGTGCGGGGCTGGCATCTGTATTTCTCAACCGTCTGTTACCCAGCTCGGGCAGTGCCCAGCGCATAGTAGGTGTTCAGCACATTTCCGGTGAACGACTAAGACCTTGTTTGGAGCGGCGAGGGTGTGAAACCTCAGCCCTCTTGTTCCTGGCCTGAACCCGGTCCAGAGGCCACAAGGCCACAAGGAAGGCACTGTATGTACAATGATTTTTGCAGCTTTTCTGACTTCCGAACAAGCTGTCTTCCCAAGAAAACACATTACACAGAAAAAATTTTCCCTTCCTGGTCAGACAGCCCTCATCCCAAGGCACAGCCCTTTGTTTATGACAATAAAGCAGGGCCCATGGCAACGCATTGTGATGTCACAGGAGTGTGAGGTCATAAATCCCACTGGGGAGGGGAGGTTGGCTGGACCGGGTGTGCCTCCCTGGCTCAACTCTGGCTTTTGCTAGATATACTAAAAAAAAAAAAAAAATACCAGGTGGTTTTTCTTTTTTCTTTTATTTTTTTCCCTCTTCCTTTTTTTTTTTTTCAATCCATACACACACACACACACACACAAAGAAAATAAATAAATAAATAAAAGTTGGAAAAACACTGTGAGTGGAAAGACTTGTTCCAGGCATTTCCTGTTGGCCGCTGCCCAGCACGCAGGGAACGGCGGCCCTAATGGGAACGGCGCGCGCCCCTCGCTCCTCCAGACCCTGGCAGAACGGGCCTCTTCTCCCCAGCTCCCTGACGGAGATTTGCAGAGCCGGGTGCTGAACGGGACTGGCAGGAAAGACTCCCCTGCCTGCACTCCTACCCTTCCACGCCTCTCCTCCTTGCTCTCCTCCGTCTCTGGTTTTCTTTTCAAGACTCCCCTTCCGCCCGGGTCTCATTCTGGTTTTCACCCCTGTTGATTCCCATTTGTCTCTTTCCACCTCTGTCTCTGTCTCTCCCGGTCTCAGCTTCTGTGTTTTCCTTTCTTCTGGGAACCTGCCTGTCTCTCCCAGGTCCTCACTTGGCCACCCCAGTAGGTTTTTTGTTTGTTGGTTTGGTTTGGTTTGGCTTTCTGAGACAGGGTCTCACTAGGTAGACCAGGCTGGCCTCAAACTTGCAGCGATTCTCCCGCCTCAGCCTCCCGTGTGCTAGCATTACAGACATGCACCACCGCAATGGCCATCTCCCCGGGGCCCATTGTCTTTCTTTGCTTCCCTCTCACTCTCTCCTCCTGTGCTCTGTGCTCCTGGTTCTGAAACAAGTCAACATTTCACACTATGGGGGACCGAAGGGCAGGCCGCTGCTACGGAACTTTGTGAGCCACACACTCTGAGGGCAGGGGTTCCTGTTTCTGATGTGGAGGAGCCAGGTGGCAAGCCCAGGCCAACAGGGGACATCTGCCGCCACTCAAGGGAAGACGAGGCCTGTGACCCAGCAGCTGGAGAGGTGGCCACCTCTGGCCACTGTCTGCAGACCTCCCAGGGACAGTGGCAGCCCAGTCGGCACCTGCTCTGGCTCCGGCCCACACCCCACCACACTGCAGTGGGGACAGGGAGGGTGCCTGCTTGGCGAGGTGAGGTAGGTGGGAGGGAAGGCTCTTCCAGCCTCTGGCACCCCAGGGCCTCGGGCCTGCCCAAAGCCTCCTTTGACTGGCCTCTGTTATGCTCTGTGACAGGCCTCCATGTCATCTAAACGCGGCTGTCTCACCCTCAGACCTGCTGCCATTCGGGTGGGATAACACTGGCTGGGGATCTCTCCTGTGTGTGGTACATGTCCGACACGTCCCTGCCCCCCGTCCATTAGATTCTAGCAGCAAAGGGCCCTCTCTGCCACCACAACGCAAAACTTCTCCAGGCTCAGCCAAATGTCTCCTGGTGGACAGCAAAGTTATTGAGAGTCACTGGTCTAAACCATCTCTGTTTTCCCTTACACTGAAATACCTCCCCGTCACTCTTTCTCTATTGCTGGGCTGGGGATATAGCTCAGTGGAATAAGCGCTTGCCTAGCAACCGCAGGGTCCTGAGTTCAATCCCCAGTACCGCAAAAAAAAAAAAAAATTAAACTCCTTCTCTATTGCTAAAATTCCCCCACGGCTCCCTATTATTATTACTGTTAATATCACAGCAAATATCTATATAAGGCTTCCTGCATGGCACATGCTTCCCATATATATTAAGTAATTTCCTAGCGCCTGTCTCAGGGCCTATTGTGAGGTGGATCAGGACCAAGCAGTTCACCCAGTGCTAAGACACTTGTCACGGCTATCATTCTGACTGGCACCTGAAGGTCCCTGCGTCCCCAGGCCACACCCTTCCTTGGGTCTTCATTTGGCACCTGCCCTCCTATTGCCCGGGCTCACCTTGTCCCCTTTCTCTACCTGTCCTCCCCCCCCCGCCCCCTGCTCCACCAGAACTTGGTTCTGATCTGACCTTGGGACCTGCAGGGCCCTGGGTCTCCTCCACGTGGGGTTCCTGTCCCATTCAGCTGTGCAAAGGCTCCCCAGCTGGCTGGGAGCTCAGGGCTGGGCCCCGCAGTGGGGGGGGTGGTGCCTGCTGAAAGGTCTGTGGAGGGCACCCCAAGTCAGATGAGGGCAGAGGGACACCCAGAGGGTGCCCAGCCAGTCCTAGGTTCCGCCTGGCTACCTTTCATTCCTATTCCCTTCATCTCAGTTGGAGGGTGGCAGCTTCCCCCTCCTACTGCCTGTTAGCGCTGCCACGTGACTCAGGCTTGGCCAATCAGAGGAAGCCACACCCCTTCACAGTAACTGGCTCATGGTTGGGCACCTGATTCAATTTGGTCTAATGATATGTCTTGGAAGAGCAGGGCTTTAAAGGTGAACCTGGTAACACTAGGAGAATCAAAACCCAGACAGAGCTTGGCTAAGCAAGCTGTAACCTCAGCCCTGACAACAGTTGACTGACAACTGGTGGTCAATTTATAACACCCAGCTGAACTGAGTAAGCATGGTGCCGGGTGTGGGAGGCCCACCTGGGGATTGTTGCCAGCAGCATAAGAGGCAGAACTGGAGAAGAAGAAGTTAGGCTGTTGGGAGCTGAGAAGAGGCTGTTGGGATCTGGTAGAAGCTATAAGGAGCTGTTGGTGCTCGTCATGCTGGCTTTCCGGATGAACTTGGCTGTTCTCATCCTCCAAGGAGCTCGGCACCTCACTGGCATTGAAAATAGCTCCAGTTCACTTTGGGGGAGCTCTGGTCCTTGCTCTGAGCATCACTTCCTGGCTCTGGAGGAGAAGATGGTGCACTGCCAGTCTCCTAGAGAAGCTTGCTGCTTTGGCTTTCCTGATGGGAACCCAGTTGTCCTGATTATTGGAGGCGCTCAGGACTTCACTATTGCTGAGGATGGCTGTGGTACCTTTCAGGGGAGCTCTGGTTCTTACTTTGCATATCGCTTCTTGGCTCCAGTGCAGATCCGTCAACCTGCTAGCACAGATCCTTCATCCCACTGGCATAGACTTCCTGGATTCCACCATTGCCCTTTGGACCTTCCCAGTGTGGATTCTGAAACAGCCCTGCATGAGGCATTGTTATGGGTTCTGGGCCTCCAGCTGGACTCCTGGGAGGTATTGTTAAGACTCTAGGTGTTCAGCTGGACTCATGCAGGATGTTACAGTGGGATCCAGGCCCTCAGCTGGATTCCTGGTCAATAGTGTGTGGACAGATTTCCTGCACTCTCTTGTATATGATGCTTTGGGTGATTATTATTAATAATTTTATAAAAATGTATCTAGATTATATTGTTTCCCTTACACAATAACCCCCAAACCAGAACAGAGGCTGAGGCAGGAGGATCACAACTTTGAGCCCAGTCTGGGCAATTTAGAGACTGAAAGTGATCCTGTCTCAAAAACCGAACCAAACTGAAACAAAAAACACAGGGGACCAAGGGGGCAGGAGACCAGGTGTCACTATGTGAGGCCTGACAATTCTGCCTTGGACTCCCTACTCCTGGGGCCAATAATTTGCTTATTTCTATAAAGCTGTTTGGAGTTAGCTTTGTGTCCCTCTTTGTCACACCCCCTGAGCCCCAAGCCAGTGGCCTCTGCCCAGAATACCTTCTACCTGGCTCTTGCAAACCCACCTGCCCCAAAGCACTGGGTCCTGGTGACCTTGGTCACAAATGCCCCAGAACTGGCGGCCCGGACTCCGGGTCATCCACTCACTCTTGGCTTACTCGGTGACACCAGAAGCTGAAATACAGGTCCCTGCCGAGTGGCTCTCATCTTGATGCCTCTCTAGCGGAGTGGGGTGAGCTAGCGGGCCCTGCACAGGAGGCACAGGGCACCCGACTTCTACCGTGACTCCGTTGTCTGTACTGAGCTCTGCCCACACCCTGTTCTTGGAGCCGTGGCGAGGAAGATTTTAAAAAGGCAAAAATCACTAATGTGAACGCAACTGCACCTTCCAAGATGAAGTCCAGATGGGCAAACTGCATGCACACGTGTGCGCAAAGGCTGCACGGCGAGCACGTCTTCCTGCTGACAGCAGCTTGGGCGCGTCAGGCACACACTCTCAGGCATTTGCTCAGATGCCCCCTGTCCACAACCTTCAAACACCCCTCCACTCAGGACTGAGAAATCCCAAGTCAGGACAAACGTGGCACATGGTGCAGTTAGGCAGTGAGGGCTGGTGGTAAAATCCCGGGAGGATTCTTTCCAGTAGGCAAGGTGCAGGCCCACAGGCACCAGCCTGGCTCCTTTCCTTCCACCCTTGTGCCCAGATGGTGCCCGAGATATAATTGCCATAGAACCCCCATCAAGGCTGCAAGCCATGGAATACATCTCAAGCCATGCTATAAACTGTGCTTTTGGACGTCACTGAGTGTGCCCATGCCAATGACATCACCGTTTCCATGGTGACTAATATAATTAACATGAGAGAAAGTGCAAGGAGAAAGAGGGGAAAAGAGGGAAAACACCGAGTCCAATCCCAAACAGAGAAAATTACATGGCGGGGGAGAGCAGGGGCGGAGGGACCTATAAAATGTTTTACTGCCACTTGTTAGAAAGGCCCGACACAACTCCGCTCACGGCTGTGGGAGAAATGAGCTCATTGGCAGACTCTATCTCTTGCAAAATACAGAAAGGGCTTTGTCGCCTTTACAGTTTATGGAGTTGAAACAGAGGAGCCTGCTCCAGGTGAAGCCAGAGCACCGCCGCCTCCCTCTCCATTCCAGGCCCTCTTGAGGCCAAGGTTGGCTGTGCCCAGGCCTGGGAGAGACTTTACCCAGACCCGGGTCTGGCCCCCACACACACGCAGCGTTGCTGCACTGCAGTGCACGCATCGGTGAAGCCAGCACCATCTGGTCACACCCACGCCTGGGCTGGATATTACAGGGTGTCACTTGTATCACCCTATTGAACTTAGGTCTAGGTATCTGCTGTAGTTAGGATCTTAAATGTTCACCCCAGACCCCATGTGCTAAAGATTTGGTCCTCGAGGTGGTGCTATTGGAGGTGGTGGGACCTTTATAAACGGCCCCGGTGGGAGGACTTTAGGTCATTGGGGCATGGCCTTGAGGGGGATTATGGGATCCCAGGTTGTTCTTTCTTTCTTTCTCTCTCTCTCTCTGGCAATAAGGTGAGCCTCTTTGTTCCATCACCCACTCCAGTGGGCCAAGCTGTTATGGACTGGAACCTCCAAAACCATGAGCCAAAAGAAAATTTCCTCTTTTAAGTTGACTAACTGAGGTGTTTTGCCATAGTAAGCACAAGCTGACTGACACAGCACCTCGCATTTTGCTCCTTTTCAATGCTGAAGCACACCAAGGCTCAGAGAGGAAAGAGGACTTGCCTGAGTCAGGCTAGCTGACTCTTGAACCTATTTCTGCTCAACCCTGCGCACAGTGTCAGCACAGGTTCAGCACTGACCTCACCATTGGTGTACTTTGGGTTGAGTTTGAAGAATCCTTAGTCCAATCCCAGCTTTTATGTTGTTAGGAGTAAGTTAAGCCTTTTTTTACTGTGCCTCAGTTTCTCCAGTTCCCTCTATATCTTCTCCTGGAGACTTGGGGTTCCTCAGAGAGGCCCAGGTGCTGGGTTGGGTGGGGACACAGAGAACATGGAGGGCAGGACTGTGTACTGTGCAAAAGGAAAATGTGGGGCCCTTGTTCAAAAACAAGGCACAGTGCTATAAAAAGTACTAAATTAGAAGCCAGACACTGTAACCAATGCCTTTAATCTCAGCCCTGTAGGGGGCTGAGGCAGGAGGGTTGCCAAAATCAAGCCCCACTTGGGCAACTTAGCCTTAAAATTAGAAATAAAAAAGGACCAGGGATGTAACTCAGGGTGAAGACCCTGGGTTCAATCCCAGGGCTGGGTGGGGGTACTAAAATAGAAACATCTTTCTCTCTGAACTCTGCAGTCTCTCTCTCGTGACCTGTCCCAGTGCTTCCATTTCTCTATTTGTGCTCTGCTCCCTTGGGCGTAGGAAGCCTCAGAGGGCGAGTGCAGACCCTCCAGGAGCCCCAGGCCCTGTCTGTGAGGCAGTCCCTTGTCTGCTGGCTTCCCCTACATGCTGGGCCCTGTAACCAACAGGCAAACCTTGGGGAGGGGTGGGGAAACTGAGTCAGGCACCTCTCCCCGCTGCAGTTCCACTGCCCCAACTCGGGGTAGGTGGGTGACCCCCACCAAGGGATAAAATAAACTCCCCAGATCCCAAGTCCAGGGACCTGGGTGACTGTCCTGTCTCTCCTGGCTATGGGGTCTTGTCAGCTGTGAGAACAAAGAAAGATTCCCTAGTGAAGAAGAGACAGTGTTAATTACAGGGACTCAGTGATAACCCCCAGCCAAGAGAAGTAACCTGCCAGTGGAGAAACCTGACAAACAGGACCCTGGTGAGGTGACGGAGGCCAATGGCAGCTGTGGTCAGTTGCTTTCAGAGTGACCACCCTCGATACCAAAGGATAAGACTGGTATCTTGCCTCTTGCCAAAAATCACATCGACCCAGGACGGAAGTGTCAGAAAAATTCCAGCAGAGGCACTTTCTAGGAAAGACCTGACTTCTCAAAACTACAAAGGCCATTGCAAATGAGAAAATCTGGAAATTTTTCCATAGACAGGAAGAGCCTAAGGACATGGGATGAGTAAATACCACTGGGATGGCATCTTGGAGCAAGAAAACAACATTTGGGGCAGGCTAAGGAGACCTTTCTTTCTTTCTTTCTTTTTTTCTTTTCTTTCTTTCTTTCTTTCTTTCTTTCTTTCTTTCTTTCTTTCTTTCTTTCTTTCCTTTTCTTTCTTTCTTTCTTTTCTTTTCTTTTCTTTTCTTTTCTTTTCTTTTTTTGAGACAGGGTCTTGCTAAATCACTAAGATGGTTAGGCTGGATTCCAACTTGGGATCCTCCTGCCTCAGCCTTCCAGAGTGCTGGGATTACAGGTATGTGCTTCCACACTTGGCCTAGGAAACCTTTAATAATAAAATATGGGCTTAGTAAATAGTAATGTATCAATATTGACTCATTGGTTGTGGCAAATGTGCCATATAAGATGTTAATTACAGTGGAAACTGACTGAGGGGTACGTGGGAACTCTCTTCACAATTTTTATGTAAATCTAAAAGTATTGTGAAAAACAGAGCCTGTTAAAAACAGAAAAGACATGCTTTAAACCATCCCCAAATCTAATCCCAGACCTTCCCATCATGAATGAAGGCCACGCAGCAAAGTGGTCACAGCCATGGGCCTTGGAGGCAAGAGATGCCCCGAGATGTGTGTTCAAATCCTAGCTCTGCTCCACCTCCCTGAGCTCTGGTTTCCTCCTGCGTCAGAAGGGATGAGAGTCACAGGTTCTGCAGATAGAGGGGGGATTTCAGGAGGCTAAAGGCATCAGGCTGGAGCTTCTGGCCCCTGGACTGGGAACTCGCCTGTGGACACAAACCAGCCCCAGCCTTTCCCATGCAAGGTTGGAACAATGCCCAGGAGAGCGCGTCTTTTGAATGTGCGCAGCCCTGGCTTGATTTATGCCTTGACCCTATTACATCATGATGACTTTTATTTGAAAGAGCAGCATTGACGGTGGTCACTGAGTTGTATCCTGGGGCTTCAATGAGCTTTTCGTGGTGTGATTACAATTTCTCTCTAATGAAGACACCAAGAGAACTGTGGGGGAATCCAGGATGAAGAGCTGGGTATTAGGAGAGGTGTTTTCCTTGCATTTCTTAAGAGTTCCTCAAAAGATCTCAACACAGGACCCTGACGGTGCAGCCCTGCAATCCCAAGCATACTGGGAGGCTGAGGCAGGAAGATGGTAAATTGGAGCCTAGCCTGGGAAATGTAGCCTGTCTCAAAATTTAAAATTTTTTTAGTGGGCTGAGGATACGGTTTGTGCGAGCCCTGCGTTCAATCCCCAGGACTGCAAACGGGAAGTTCCTGCAGAAAAGAGGGGGTCTCTCTCTTTCCTTCATTTTATTTTCCCTTTCCTGTATCCATATTCCTGCTGAGAAATCCCAGCCGTGAGGGATGCCCTTGTCCTTTAACTGGACTGCTCAGACGCCCCAGCCCTGGACCTGGGGTGGTGTCCCAAAGAAAGGGAGCCACCCACGTAGCTATTTTGGAGAACTGGGAAATGCAAGCAAGGCACAGTGCTCTACTGTGGCCCCTCTTAGCTAAGTGTGCGGTCCCTCTGGAGCCTCAGAGTCCTTCTCCATGAACTGGGGACAGTTGCCCACCTCCAGGAGGTGAAGGACCAAGAGTGTGCTGGGTGGGGTGGGGCAGGGTGGGGCAGGGCACTAGTTCCATTGCAAGCCCTGTAGTCATCCGCCAAGCCACATCCTATCTTCTCCCTCTCCTACTGAGGAAAATGAGGCTCTGGGCTTGCCCAAGGCCATGTGGGCAATGCAGGGGCGGCACAGCAAGGGCAAGACTTGGGCCTACAAGACCTGCAGTCCTCGGGACCTTCAGCAACTTTTTCCCAAGCTCCTGCTATGTAAAGAGCAAAGGAGACTGTCTTCGTTATTTTTTTCTCATTGCTGAGACAAAATACCCAACGCCCAAAATGAAGGAAGCAAAGGTTTATTTAGCTTACAGTTTGTGGAGGTTTCAGTCCATACTTGGCTGGCTCAGAGGCAGAGTGGCACAAGGCAGAGGGCAAACTGTTCATGGCAGCAGAGCACAGCAAAAACAACCAGAGCAAAAGGGAGGAATGGCTGCAAGCAGCCTCTTTCTTTCCCTTACATTGTAAACAGGCTACCCCCACCCAGGGGGTGTGTAGCACTCACAAGATCTCCACGCCCTCCTCTTCCACAGGCTCAGCATGTACCAAAGTAAGCGCCCTGGCTTCCTGCTGAATCACTCAGCCAAACCTCTAGACTCCCCAAGTTGACACAATATATCAACCATAACAGAGACCCCATCACCGCCGGGAGGACCCCAGACAGGAGCATCCATACACTCTCAGTATGGCTTCCCTGGTCTCCTGTGGGTTCAAGAACCAAATGCAAATGGTAGAACTCTCACCCAGCACCCGAGGCTGCTAAGGTTCAGAAGGTGCTGGGATGACCGTCCGGAGGGTGACTCACTCTCCCCATTTGCCAGGGGCCTTCCAGGTTGTTCTTTTCTTTTTTTCTCTTTGTCTTTCTCCTTCTTCTCCTCCTCCTGCTCTTCCTCCTCCCCCTCCCCTCCTCTTCCTCCTCCTTCTCCTTCTAATGAGGGTTGAATCCAGGGCCTCACACAGAGTGACATCCTCAGCCCTTTTTTATTTTTTTATTTTGAGAGAGAATGTTGCTAAGCAGCCCAGGCAGGGCTCCCACTTGAGATCTTCCTGCCTCAGGCTGCCGTGCATCTGGGATCACAGGTGGGCACTACCACACCCAGCTAACTTTCCAGGTGTTAGCATCCCAGTCCTGTAGGGAGATAATCATATGGTGATTATAAAGTGATTCTCACTAGCCTGTATCAAAGACTCACATTAGCTGGTCTATTCTTCCAAGAAACCAAGAAGGAAGACTGTGATTACCCCCACTTCACAGATGAGAAGGCTGAGGCTGAACAGGAGCAATTAATCTATGTGAAAGGCGGTGCAGCTAGGACTGGTGTCAGCTGTGCCCTATCGAGGAAGGGCATCCTTTCCAAATTCCCACAGTGCCACCCTATGAGTTAGTAGCATCTGCCTGAGCCGAGAGGGGACATGAACTTGTATTTATATCCCTTCTGCAACTAGACTCTGAACTGCACCTCTAACTGCTTGACTATCTTGTAATAAGAAGCAACCCTTCCTTCGGCATTTTCTATCTCCTAGAACAGTGCATTGAAATTCAGACTCAACTGCACCCCTGGGGCCCCCAAATCCAGGGCAGAAGCTCCCCTTTGCATATGCAGTATGAGATCCTCTGCACGGTGCACCGTGCGAGGTATGTGCCCATTGTCTGTGTAAATGGGAATGCTGAGATATAGCCTGGCATAAGTGGGCTCAGGTGGCCTTTAACAAGGCAGAAGCCACCCCTGTCCCTGGCAGCACCTTCCCCCAGGCCTGACCTTAGTGGACTCCAAGGCAGCATGTGGTCATCTCCTGCAGGCCACTGTGAAAATGCACCCTTGGCTGGAAGGATTCTGGTGGGCAGCTGGAGTGGTTGCACCAGTAGCATTGCCCACCTTCCAGACGGGGAATCCAGGGGCTGCTGAGCTCCAGCTTCATCCCTGGAGGTCAGAGCACACTCTCTAGATCACCGTGGGGACAGGAAACTACCTTGGGTGAAGTCATTGAGCCAGGTGACAGCACAGTGGAGGTGGCCAGGCATCTGTCAGATCAAGGGAGGGCTCTGTGCCCAGCTGGCTGGGACCGTTCTTCCCAGGGCTGCCCGGATGGATGGGTAGCCTGCCCATGGCAGGACCTCTGCTGGGCATGGTGTGTGACCTTCTTTGGTAAATTGGGGGATTAACCACGGTGGACATAGAGCTAGCACCACGCCTGAGACCTACTACCTCCCTGTCACTGTTGCTATTTTGATTAATAACTCACTCACTGACTTATGCCGGCGCACATCCAGGGCACCACACACAACATTTACAAAACTCCACGTACCTACTGTGTCCTAGATGCAGGGAAAGCACACGTAGAAAGGAACTCATTGATTGGTCGCCTGGTACCAGACACCAGAGCCATGTGGCTTTGCTTGCTCCTTGTCTTAGTTATTTTCTCATTGCTGGGACAACATAGCGGACACTCACAAGCTACAGGAGGAAGGTTCGTCTTGGTCACACCCTGTAGAGGTTTCAGTCCATAGTCAGCTGGCTCCAAGGCAGGGCAGCGGGACAGAGGAGCATGGCAGGCAGGAAGCCGCCAGGATCCAGGGAAGCGGGGGGGGGGGGGGGGGGGGGGGGCTAGGTCCCCTTCCAGGCCACCCAACACGATCCATCTCTTCCCACCAGGCTTCACCTCCCAGAGTCACACCCAGCTATGGACCCAGCAGTGGACTAACCCAGTGCTATCACAGCCGTGATCCAGCCACTCCCAGAAGCCCGCCTCTGAGCCCCTGAGGCTTCGGGGAGGGGACGTGTGGGTATAACCCGCAACGCTCCCCTAAAAACTGTAGGAGGAAGGCCTGTGTCTAAATCACTTTCCTCATCGCTAAGAGAGATTTGTCTTGGCTTGAGTGTCAGTCCACAGCAGGTTGGCTTTGAGGCAGGATGGCATGCCACAGGCTTGGCAGAAGAGAACTCTGCTCACCTCGTGAGGAACAGGAAGCAGAGCCAGAGGGAGGAGCTGGTGAGGGAGAGGCAGCCTGCAGGCCACACCTCCAGGGACCCACTTCCTCCAGCCAGGAAAAGGCGCATGAGTCAGGTCAGTGGCCTCACCAGGGCACCCACTAGGAGGTGGGGATCTCTGCAGGTGGAGGCTTCTCAGCACACTTTGGGAAGGACAAGGAGGACTTTATAGGACACACACAGAGGGGAGAATTCAGGCACCAACTGGCTTGGGCAGAAGGGGTGAGAGATTCTGTTTTGAGGGAGGTCTCCTTGCAGAGCCTTTGCCAAACAGCTGAGTGCTGGCCTCGTGCTGCAGATAATGGGAAACTCTTGATGGTTTTTAAGGAAGAAAGTGGTCAGAAAGCAGTGTTTTTGGGAAACCCATCCAGTTGTACGTCACCGGGATAATTACAAACACAAGGACTTCTTCGGCTTCCCTGTGCCTGTATTCTTTACCAGCCACACACTGTGCTAGGCCCCACAGTGCCTTGGCTTATTGTCCCAGTGGCACCTGTGGGAGGTTTGCAGCCATCCTTGTTGCCATCACCAGGGTCCAGGCCCCCATCACCAGATGTTAGGAGGGGGCAATTTGCATGTGGGGTGGGTGTGAATTTGAGAAACCAAAGAGCAGACTGTAGTGACTTGGATAGTGCCCTCCCATACATCTCCCCGAACCTCAGGATGCAACTGTATTTGGAAGAGGAGTCTTTGCAGATGTCATTAGTTAAGCATCTTAAGATGAGATCATCTTGGATCAAGGGGGAGCCCTAAATCTAACTACCAAAGTCCATAAAAAAAAAAAGGCAGGGACACAGGACAAGTGGAGAGGAGGGCGCCGTGACCTTGGAGGCAGAGAATGAGGCAATGCAACTACCAGCCAGCTGAGGCACTAACAATTGCTGTGAGCTATGAGAGAGGCAGGGACAGGCCATCCCTCGGAGCCTCTGGAAGGACACTGCACCCTGCCAACACTGCCATTTTGAATCTCCAGCCTCCTGAAGGTCCAGAGAACCCATTTCTTTGTTTTAAGTTGCCCCATCCATGAAGACTTGGTGTGGTGGCCCTGGGAGAGCAATAGTCCTACCTTGCTGAATGGCAGGGCTATATTCTAAGTGGTGCTTCTGTCTAGATGGAGGTGTAATCTCCTGGGACAATATCACCTGTACTCTGTCATTTGCCAAAATATCATTCTTTGCTTTTTTTTGAGAGTGTC
Organism: Dinomys branickii; assembly: GCA_004027595.1. Lineage (NCBI taxonomy): Eukaryota > Metazoa > Chordata > Mammalia > Rodentia > Dinomyidae > Dinomys > Dinomys branickii. The sequence goes on along the minus strand of PVLD010001565.1, from coordinate 132,085 downwards.
TCACTACGTAGACCAGGCTGGCCTGGAACTCATGCCAGTGCTCCTGCTTCAGCCTCCCAAGTGCTGGGATGACAGATGTGTGCCGCCACACTTGGCATCAAAATAGCATTTCACATTTTGGACACTGAGATGTGGTAGGGTGGGTCTTTTCACTCCAGGCCCCAGATTCTCCCTGCTTTGGTCTGACAGAGAGGGAAGGGGCAGTGACAGAGATGACAATTAAGAGGCCTGCAAAGGTTGAGAGTGGAAAATAAGATGTGCTCTCAGGGCTGTGCGGGCCTCCAGCACATAGTAGGAGCTCTGCAGGTGCCTACAAAACAGGAACTGTCTGCCTACTAGGTGCTGGGTCCTCTAGCTGCCTGAGACCAGAGAGGGCTGTGTGAACCCCGCAAAGATGGATCACGTGAAAGGGTGTGGTGAGAGAGGTCGTGGGCTTGGAGCAGAGTGTGAGCCCAGGAAAGAAGCAGTGACCCTCCCTGCCTCTCTCCTGTTTGGCAGTCAGATGGGGATCAGCTGAGGTGGCAGGTGAAGATTATCTCCACCACACTTTGTAGAATTTAAACCTGCCTCTTTCTCCAGCCTTGAGAAGCAGCAGTAATTGCAATATAATCCCAAGTGATATTTCTAATCACTGCTCGTTAATTTCCAATGCCCACCGGGCATGGCGGCACACACCTAGAATCACAGCCCCTTGGGTGACTGAGGCAGGAGGATCCGAATTTCAAAGCCAGCCTGGATGGGAACTTAGTGACCCTATCTCCAAATCAAAAATAAAAGAGCAGGGGATGTAGCTCAGCAGGAGAGTGCTTGCCTAGAGGGTGGAAGGGTCAGCTCCATGCCCGGTGCCCCGCCCCAGTCTAGATTCTCTTCTTTGTACCACACACCCCCAAATGCACACAAGTCTCACAATGAAAAGTCCTAAAGGGTCCCTGGGACTCGGAAGGGACAGAGAATGTATGCAGTGTTCTTAAAAAAAAAATTCATCTCTCAGCATAGAGGCGAGAGAGCAGATATTTCTCAGATAGGCTGACTTTTTTTAATCAAAAAGAAATTAAAGAACAGGGAATGATGCACATGTCTTATGGGCAGAACAGGAGTCTAACTTCTTGCCTGTCTTAAAATAGCCTGACAGTATGCAGCATTTGCATTATGCACAGGGTCCGCTGCCCCGGGACCGACCGCAGCCCAGCCCTGCCTGGCGGAGGGAGTGAGGGGCTGAGTTTTTAGATTTACTGCATTAATGCTTCTCCAGTTTCTGCGGAGAAGCCACTGGAGAGAGGCTTGGCTGCAGATGTAGTGAAAGCAACCTGCAGAAATGCAGTATCAATAACTAAATATAACTCACATCTGAAACGCCTTTCACTGCACCCGGAGAGCTTTCCAAATATATTATCTCATTAAATCCACACACAGGCCGGGGGAGGTAGGGTCCTCTCTTCCCTTCCTTATGGAGCAATGAAGATCTGAAGCCCGGGTCTTGCGACGACATGTGGTTTGTCCTTTTGACACATCTGCTCTCTTCCCTGTGGGCTTTTTTGGAGAACACAGACTCCATGGAGATGCCCTGAAGGGAGTGGGCCCGGGGCTGTGTTAGTTAAGGCAGTGCCAGCTGTTATGACAAACTGACCTAGTATCTATGACCCAATGGCACAGACATTTATTCTCACTTATGTGAACTCCAAAATGGGTACACCTGCTTGTTAGGCAGCCTTCCACACATTCAGTTTGGAACGCTACCTCCCTCCAGTTTATTACTCTGCTCACCTCTCAGCCTGTGCCTCCCCTGCATTTAGACTTCAGATTGGACAGCTTTTTATAGCCAGAGCTGAAAATGCCCCCTCATTATTTCCACACACTTTTATTGGGTAGAAATGAGTCACATGACTACACCTACTCACAAAGAAGCCAGGAAATGTAGTCCAGCTTTGCTGCAGGAGCAAGAGGAATGGGTATGGCAAAGAGCTACCTACTCTATTTCCTCAGACCCTCTATTCTTACTTCCTGTTTCAAGCGGGACACCTCTGATTTTATCCTAATTACATATCTTGCATTCAGCGTAAAATTTAAGCTGAAACTAGAGGCACACTCCTGGCGCTTTATTTTTAAAATTTGTCAAGGCTCTAGGTCAGCATTTTTAAAACCGATTATCCGAATTTCTAGGGAAGGTTGTGAAATACAGAGACTCCTAGTCCACTTCCTCGGCAACTCTGATTTTGGAAATGCAAGGTCCTCACTGCCTGCAGTCAGCACCTATGCTGAGAGTCGCCCCTTGCCTTTGGGAGCCTATGAACAGATTAGGGAAGGATGGAGACAGCAGGTGATCGTGGCAGATAGAAGACAGGGGCTAGCAAGACACTCAAGAGAGGACTCGGAGAAATTGGAGCTCTTGCACAATTGCTTATCTAGTAAAACCGGGGACACACACAGCCTCTGAGCCAGCGGTTCCATTCCAATTTACGTCCTCGGGAAATTCTTACCCAGGTGCACCCGTAGACACATCTAACAATGCATCATTGTTATGATCACTGCTGCAGTTTGAATGCTTGTGTCTCTTCCAAAATACATGCTGGAACTTAATCCCCAACCGTGGTATGAGGAGGTGGCGCCTTTAGGAGGCGATTAGGCTATGAGGGCTTTGTCCTCAACCACAGGGCTGGTGTCTATAAAGGGGCTGGAGGGAACCTGGTTGATGCTTCTGCCCCTCCACTTTCTGCTCTGTGAAGGACAGAGCAACAGGGTGTCACACTGGAAGCAAAGATTGATATGTGCCAGACATGGAGCCCATGGGCACCTTGATCGTGGGCTTCCCAGCTTCCAGAATGGTGAGAAATGAATTTCTGCTGCTTATAAATTACGCAGTCTCCAGTAGTTCATCATAGCAGTGTGACCAGACTAAGTCAAGTGCCAAAACCTGGATGTGGCCCAAGCGTCCGTCAGTAGTGGACAGGACAAGCTGCTTCGGGTTCACACAAGGGAATATGACACCACAGTGAAGCAAGTGAGCTATAGACGAGAGGACATCTGTGTCTAATAATTTTTCTTTTGAGCCCAAGAAAAAGAATTTACAAGCATGAGTCCATCTACACAAAGGTCCACAACTGAACTAAGCAAAACAGTTTAAGGATATGAAAATAAGTGGCAAGACAATAAAATTTGAATTTCTAAGAGTCAGGATGAGGTTTGCCTGGACACCTCCAGAAGAGACACACGGGCTCCCTTGGGTGGTGGCCAAGTTTTCTCTCTGCCTATGTGATTGATATAAAAGTGTTCAATATATGATCATCTCATGCCAACATCAGTGTCCTGTGCTCTTTCCTATACGTACGTTGTTGCATATAGTAAGAGAGTAAAGAAGTAGGGGAGGATGTGTCTGTCTGTCTGTGTGACTTAGGCAGGAACAAAAGACAGAACACTGGAATCAGAGTGTCCAGTTCAAGCCCCAGCTCCGTCCCCGTCTGCTGTGTTTCTGAAGATCACGAGCTGAGAGCCTCTGGCCTGCTTGCTTCCGCATCTCTACAATACAGGCGAACAGCCTTCCTCCTGGGAGAAAAGCCAGCCCAGCCCAGGTAACTTAGCAAATGTATCAGGACCTTATCTCAAAATGAAACTTAATAAAAGGGCTAGGGATGTAACTCAGCGTTAATTCCCTGGGTTCAACCCCCACTGAGGAGAGAGAGAGGGGAAAATGTGCTTTAGCACAGAACCAACACACAGTGGGTGCCGAATCCAGTGTAGTTCTCCTAGTCCAGCAGCTGGATCCTGAGGAGCGGCCTCCTTCCTTTCTGTTTGCCCCTCCTTTCCCTGCTCACTTCCTTCCAGCTGAGGTCACTCAGCTGAACCTCTCAGAGCCCTGTGAGTGGCCTTAGGTGACTGTGGAGGGAGGGAGGTGTGCAGCCGCCCAGACATGTCACCACCCACGCAGCCATGTTGTCTGGATTGAGAGACAAGGGTGAGAGGGACGCGAATGGAAGTAACCACGGGATACCATCAGCCCCCTTCCCGCCGGTAGTGCCTGGGGGGCCAGGTCTGAAGGACTCTCCCAGGGCTTCTCAGAGCCTCCGTCCTCACCTGCCCACTTTCCCTGCAGATAACTTCATTCCTGCAGTCTCCCTTGGACTCTTCCCAGTCCAACCCGGCACTGTCCGCAAGGTCACACTCCTGTCAGCCTCAGCGCCCGGCAAGGATTCTGCCCCCGTGTGAAAACGGCTAGAAAATCCTGACCTCTGCCTTGGATGGAACCATTTCTGACCTGACTTGGAGCCATCCAGGTCTCCTCAGGGCCTAGGGGGCTGGCTTTTAGGTTCACAGACACAGGGCAAGAATCTGTCTTCCTGTCCTGATCACCATGCTTATTCGCCAGGGATGACTTGTGCTTCCTTCTACCCGACAAGTGGCCTTTGGCAAACATCTTTGGGACACCTAAGCTCACTTAAATGTCTCAAATATAGAATTTCCAGAGGGCCTTCCAGGGGTTATTCAGCACTAGTGCATGAAGGCAGGAGTCAAATATTGGAATTTCTGCTTAATTACAAGGAAAATGATGTCTTTACGGCAAGACTTACTGGAACCCTCATTGCACAAAAGGACGGAAGCTGACAGCAGAGAGGACAGATGTAATGTTTTCCAAACTTCTTACAGAGGCTCTGGGGAGGCTGGTGTTCCCCAGAATGAGCGTCAGGGAGACTGCCCGGGAACCCAAGTTTCAAGGTGACAGCACAGGGATAAGTGCTGTCACTGAGCCCATGGAGTAAACTTCAGGCCAAGGAGAGGGAGCCAGCCAGGTGCTTAGCCTCTCTTTCCTCCTCCCTCTGCCTCACTCTACCCGGAAGCAAAATGGGCCATTAACACCAAGGCTGTCCAGAGGCCTGATTACGCTTGGTGACGTGACCCTGCAGGAGACATTATTATCATCAAGGATCCTTAATCGTGGGCAGCTGCACAGCATCATATAATTTCCGGATGACAACAAAGGCTCCCATTAGCTCATCTAATTGGTTGCTTGGTTGGAGCAGGAAGGGGCTGGCGGATCTCATCACACACATACCTTTGGCTTTTGGGCATGCCTTCCTCCGAGGAGCTCAGGGTATTCACTCCTGTTAAGGTCAATAATCTTTCTGGAGGTCAGGAAAGAAGGCAGGGTGGTTTCCTCAACTGTAAAAGAAATTGTTTTACATTCTTTTTAAGGTATGTAAGAAGCAGCAGTCCAAGATGCTAACTGGAAACCGCTGGCCCAGACCATTAAGAGACCCATGCCTGGGTCTTACCGTGGCATCACTCAGTACGGCCCCATCGCTGCCCTGCGAGGCTGTGCAGGTCAAGGAGCCACAGAAGCTGTGCTTTTCAATTTTCACCTGTGTGATTTGGAACCACAAAGGCAGAAACATCGATTAATAAAGAAGAGCCCGTTACAGATGCTCTATTTACCAGCCAGTGCCCCCTTGGTATTGAACAGTGGCCCAGCTTCCTCGCTGGAAGAGTGACCCTCATTTCTCACTCTGCAGCATGGGGCAAGTGACTCCGAGACTTCCTGAGGCTGAGTCATTTCCTGTGCCCATATCCATGAGAGGGGCCAGAGGGCTGTTCCATGCCTGGTGAAGTGTCCACGATGGGCTTGCCCTGGAAGGAGTCTGGGCCTGGGAGAGGTATCAGTGGTCAGATCTCCGTGACCGCCCAGGCTTCTCAGGGATGCCAGCAGTACTGTGTGGAAGGGAGAAGTTATACTCTCGTATCAGCAGCTGAGGCCAAATGGGTGAGGTCACATTATCCTTTAAGATTCTACCCATCGATTAGGTGTGGACAGTCGAGAGCTCTCAGGTTTAAGGACTGGGAATCAAAGGGATGTGTACGGACGGCTGCCTGTGCATGCTAACATCCTGTCTCTAAGGAAGCGTGTCTCAGCGGGGGACAACCTCATGCACACACACACACACACACACACACACACACAGAGGACATTTAGCACAATCTGGCTACGGACCCTCAGGAACCGCTGACCACGATGTCACCCTGCCGCCCAGGCACTCTGGAGCACACACTGGCCATTAAACGATGCATGGCCTTAAACAGGGCATGTCCTTGGCCAGCACTTCCAATGCCAGGAATTCATGCCAAAGGTGTCAGAAAGTGTTGGACGCGTCACTCGATTCTAGCAATATTCATCACAGCTTTGGCACAAACAGACCCAACAATGGTAGCTGATTGAAAAGTTTGTGTCGCTGTCACATCAGGCGGCCGGAAAGGATGAGGCAAAAGTGTGTGTGCTGACACAGAAAGGCCTTCTCCACACGCTGTGGAGGACGAAGAGCCAGCAACAAGGCAGCAGGGTACGGTTTTAAAGCTTGCATATCTGCATGCATTGGAGAGAAGATGGACATAAATACACAAAAAGAAGCCCAACTTCACAGGAGCCAAGGAGACACAGAGGAAGGGGAGGTGCCATGCTTACCTATGATATTGGCCACACACGTGAAATGAAAGATTGATAATTTCCAGCGCTCCCAAGAGTGTGGGGCAATCAGATCGTTGCATGTGTGCTAGAAGTCTAATTTGGTACAACCTTTTTGGAGAGGAATCTGACAACTCTGTCAAAATGTCAATGGTAGATGACAGTGACTACAATTCCACTTCCATGACTTTATCCCACAAAAATACTTACACAAGCAGGCAAGGATGTGTGTTGTTTTTCATTTGCTTGCTTGTTTGTGAGACAGGGTCTTGTTATGTAATTTAGGCTGGCCTTGAGTTCACTGTGTAGGCCAGGCTGGCCTTGAACTCGTGGCGATTCTCTCATCTCAGCCTCCCGAGTGCTGGGGTTACAGGCGTGCGCCACCATGCCTGGCAAGGATGTCTATTCTGTGTGAGTGCTAAATTGGAAATGACTTAACTGCCCTAGAGTATGTGAACGGTATTCCCATGGAGGTTTATTGATACAATGACACATTATCCGGGCATCAGAGAGAATATGAGAGATCAAAGTGAGTGTACAAAAGCTCTCTAAGGTGTATGATTAGGTGAAAGAAGCAAGTCACAGAAATGCACACAGCGCACAGCCTTGTCTATTTTTAAAATACTGTATATGTATCTGGAGATGCAAGTGCCTCTACAAATGCATGATAAAGTCTGCAGGGCTCACGCTAAACCACAGTGGTCACGTCTGTGGAGAGGGGTGGAGGAGAGGAAAAGGACACATTCTCTTGTAAACGCCTGATCTTTTTGAGTAACTCGCTTGGTTTTGTGTGATACTTGGCTGAATCTTAAAAACAAACAGAAGAGGACCATGGGCCTCTCTGGGGAGAAGGGTTATGGATGATTCCAGTTTTTGTGTTGCAGTTTCTTGTGCCTCCTCAGGATTTTTCTGATTTTTTTTCCGCAGTGAATGTGATTACTCCTTGTGAAATTTAAAAAACGTTTTTTGTTGTTTTGAAACAGGGTCCTGCTTTGTAGTTCAGACTGGCCTTGAACTCGCTGTGTATTCTGGGCTGGTTTGGAACTGGGCTACAAGCCTCCTGCCTCAGCCTCCCCATTGCTAGAATTACAGGCATGTGCCCCGACACCCAGCTTGGGAAATTTTTTTAATTGTAAGACGAATGGTATTAATGGAATACTTTATGGAGGCATTATTTATTTATTTGTTTTGGTTTTTGGGAGACAGCATCTCAGTGTGTAGTCCAGGCTGGCCTTATACTCACTATGTAGCCCAGGCTGACCTCAAACTCTTGTCCATCCTCCTGCCTCAGCCTTCCGAGCACTGGGATTACTGGCATGTGCCACCACGCCCACACGAAGGCATTTTAATACAGACAGATCTGGTTGGGCTCTGCCTCTGCCTCTCTGTCCCTTATACACGCACATAAGCACACTCACTCACACACACAGTACCAGCCTGGGCATGGGCCTTCGCTGTCCCTAGAGGCAAGAGGATGAGCAAGCGCCATGGGGGGGGGGCGTGGCGAAAGCGTCCCAGGAGCGGTAACAGTTAAACACAGCCTTGTAGGGACTGGCACACTTTAATAGACAAGAAACCCTCCAGTAATTGAATTCTATTATCTGTGCTGGTGGCATCCTGCTCTGGGGATTAATGACCCTTGTTATCAATTAATTCTTCTTGGATTCCCGGCTAGATATCGGCAACTATGACTTCAGTGGCTCCCTTGCCTTGCTATCCGTGGTAGACACGGAGACCCTTCTGTACATCTCAAGAAAAAGAGCCCCAGCCCCATCCATCTCCCAGATTAAGACCACAAACAAAGGAGAGGAAGCTGTCCCACAGGAAAGCGCCGCCCCGCCCCGCCCCCGTGGAACAGCCTCACAGCAAATACATATCCCAAACCCATCCAGCTGGGTGCAAAACACGTGCAGCTTTTTTTTGGTTTCTGTTTTGGGATGGGTACTGGAGACCAAATCCAGGGCCTTCGCACTGCGCCACATCCAAGGCCTTTTTTAATTTTTATTTTGGGACAGGATCCGGTTAAGTGGCTAAGCTGCCTATACTGAGCTCACACATGCCATCCTCCTGCCTCAGCCTTCCAGACTGGTGGGATTAGAAGCACGTACCACCATGCCCAACAATGGGCAGCTTTTTATAATCCAATCATACTTTGATAAAGTGACTTAAAGGAAGAAGCAAGCAAAAAAGTTAAGTGAGCTCCCCACACCTTTTTCTTCCGCTGGGCTTGCGTGGCGCTGTCTGCACATCCCCTTGATGGATGAGCCGCATCCCCTGACCGCATCCTAGGAGCCCAGGAGGTGGCCAGGGCTTACCATTCTACAGGCGGGGAAGGGACACTTCGCAGTTGGCTGACTCTGCTGGGCGCACAGCTGAGTATCCCGAATAGGATACTTGGTCTGTATCGCCATCACCTTGAACAATGAGGAATTGGGATGTCATCTTGTCTAAGCTACTGAGCTTCTGGTGCTCTGTGATAACCACGCCCCCCCACACACTTCCCTGGGCACACAGCGGGCCCCTCTGTCTGCAGATTACACCCTCCTATGTCACCCCAGCTGGCTCCCTCTCCCCTGGCTTCTGGTCCCTCTTCCCACCCACAGAGGGGCTGATGCTAAGCACAGACTCCAGGCTGCAAGTAGCCTGCACCAAAGGCCACATCCCTCAGAGCTCACGCACTGTGCCAGAGACAGACCCTGCAATACCAAATTCCAGGACAACTCAAGGAGTGCCAGATGTGGGGACAGGTTTCTGGAGAAGTTGATTTGTAAATTAAGCTTGAAGAACACACAGAAACTTCCTGGTCCAGAGAGCGAGCAGGCAGAAAGGGTACCCCAGAATATGGAACTAGACAAGACCTTGCCATGGCTGCTAGCTCTAGCATGCAGGACACCTAGCAGGGAAACTGTTCCTCATGGGTTATCCCACAAGACAGGCACCTGTTCAGCCTCATTTGAGCTGACCTGCATGTTGGGAACAGCTCAGAGCCAAGCTGAGGGGCTGGGGATATAGCTCAGTGGAATAAGCGCTTGCCTAGCAAGCGCAGGGTCCTGAGTTCGATCCCCAGTACCACACACACACACAAAAAAAACACAGAGCCAAGCTGGAACACTGAGGGTGTTTGTTTGTTTGCTTGCTTGTTTTGAGATAGGATCTTCCTGTGTAGTTCAGGCTGGCCTTGAACTTACTATGTAGCCCAAACTGGCCCTCAACTCGAAGTGATCCTCCTGCCTCAGGCTTCTGAGTGCTGGCATTAAGGTACGCAGTCTCACGCCTGGCTGGAACACAAAGTGTTTTAAACCAGGACTGATTTGCACCTCAGGTCCCAGCGCAGCAGGGGTAGGTATCTAAGGAGGCAGCAAGCAGAGCGCGGTGGGAGTTGGGGGTGATGTCCACCTGCCCAGGTAGGGGGTAGACAGAGGCTGAGGGAGGAGGGGGAGGGGAGCAGCTCCCTGAGCAGCTGAGGGATGGATGCCGCAGTCCCTCTAGGAAGGACGGTGCATTAAACCCTCTAAATGAGAAGAGTGACCTGATTAGAGCTGGACCTCGCAGCTGCCCCCAGGGATGTGCGCAGATTAGCACGGTTACTCAAGCAGTTGCAAGCTGGGAAGGCAGTGGGGTCATCGGGACACCTGGCCTGTGGGTGCTGAGGTCCCGGGAGCCACTTGCAGTGCCCCACCCTGCGCCCAGCCCCACTCCCAAGGTTCCCCACAAGTCCTGCTCTTTTCCTGAATCCTTCCACTTGCTTAGTACCCACCCACGGGGCAAAGCTGGGCTGAGGAAGCGGCATAGACCCTGATGTCCTTCTGGCTCCCTGAGCCTGGGCCCTGGCCTGAGCCCTTGCCGGCCCTGCAGAAGTGCCCTCCACAGGAGGTGGTAGAGTTGATTTGTGCTGGGGGCACAGATGGTCTTCTGTGCTGAGTGAAATCTTCCTGTGGAATCCTAAAGACAGGAGGTCCTGGAAATGAATCCCCAAGGACTCCCCACCCTGGGAAGCCACTGGTTCCTTCCTGCAAAAAAAAAAAAAAAAAAAAGACTTGCACCAAGGGTGCCAGCACAGGCCTGTAATCCCAGCATTCAGGAGGCTGAGGCAGGAGGATCACAAGTTCAAGTTCAACCTGGGCAACTTAGACCCTGTCTCAGAATAAAAACATTGAAAGGGCTGGGATGTAGTTCAGTACTTTGAGGTTGAGCTCTCAGATCTGCTGCTGTCGCATACGCGTGTGCCCGCATGTGTGTGTGAATGTGTGTATTTCCCTGCTGCGGACTTTCACACAAAAGTATGGAATCTCACACCACACAGGCTTTTACAACACACTCCTTTCACTTGGCCTCATATTTTCAAGGTGCACCCATGTGGAACCCTTGCCAGTACTTTCCTCCTTTTGTGGCCAAGTAATATTCTCTCGTACGGCTGTGTATCACATTTTGTCCATCTGTTCCATTGGTGGACGTTTGGGCTGTGTCTTCTTTTTGCTGATGACAAGTAATCTCGCTGTGAACTGGTTGCGAGTTCTTACGTGGATGTGTATTTTCCACGCTCTCGGAGTTTGCACGGCTTTGATAGCCCGAAGTTGAGAGGGACACTGTAACAAATACGAATTGGTTAAGTGTACGCAGGCAGGGCTCAAGTGAGATTGAGCCCCCGGAAATACTGCTGTGCAAAGGAAAGCCCCGCCCCCTGCAGATGGCGACACTGAGCACTGCGTTCCTGAGGATCATGGGAAGGCTCAGAGTTCTTGCCGCAAGGTATGAACAAATCAATCAGCTCACAGTCTGCAAATGTTTAGCAAGCCGGATCCACTCACCCCCATGCCCTGTTCATCGATCTCGCCACGCATAAGATGCTGGCTGGTACGAACATTCATTCCCTTGTTAAAATTTTATTTTTATCAGTACACATGTGCAGGGCACGGTGCTTGCTCTCCTCGGGTGGAGCTGGTACACGTATGAGGCACATCTTCGTTCTCTTCTCATCGCTTTCCCCACTCCCCCACCCCCACTCCCACCTTTTGGTCTCCTTCCCTTTTGCAAAAGATCTAGCTCCCTGTCTATCATCTCTCTTTTATTTTTCTGTTTAATTTATTGATGCTTTGAGTCTCTCATGTATGGGAAACCATGCAACAATTAAGCTTGCATGCCTGATTTATTTCATTTAGTATTAGGGTCTCAGGGTGCATCTGCTTTCCTATACGTCTCAAGTTTCCCCTTCTTTAGGGCTGAGTGGTACTCCATTGCATGCCCTCCGTTCCTCTGTGGATGAACAAATAGGCCACTTCAAGATTCGGCTATTATGAATTGCGCTGCTGTACATACGGGGGGCGGGGCGCCACGGTAATATGATGTCTTTAACTTTTTGGGGATGATACTATGAGGGGGAATAGCTGGGTCTGTTGCAGTTTCTCATTCCAGTTTGCAGATGAGGAAGCTCAGTGTCGGGGCACCTCCTGCAGCTCTGGGTCTTTGAGGGATTTCAGAAAAGCAGACTGAGAAATCATCGAAGTCGGGAGCCATCTAAGAGGTTGGCTTCCTACGCTCTCAGCCTCCCCGAGGGAATTAAATGCTGGGGGCTCAGCTTCAAACAGGAAAATCTGGATTGTCCTAGCGGATACGCGATCTGGTGCTAACAGATCCTTTATTGTTCAGCAGAACTAAAAATCTCGGTCCTCGCCTGGTCCCGGGAGACCCGAGCTCCGAGGCGCAGCGAGCTCCAAGCCGTCTTTACTCTCCAGCTGGGCTTCCCGCTGAGTTGTAACTCAAAGTTTTGTAAATTGGATCATATTTTACAGAAGAGATAAAAGAATGAGGCTGTGAATCCTTGGGAAGGATCTGTGCATGAAGTGATAATCAGAATCAGATTGATGATTTCTGTAAAGACAAAAATCAGACATAAATGTCACTGGTGCCGGGAATCCTGTGATTATTAATTAAGAGGCTGCTAGCGCGAAGACACAATATCCTGGCTTTAAAGATTTATTTTTTCATTTAAATCTCACAAAAGCCAAAATAACAACAAGAAGTGTTTTTCTGAGGTAGGTATTAATTATTTCCAGGTTGAGAGCTGGGGAAACTGAGGCTCAGGGTTACTGAGTAATTTGCCCGGGGTCACAAAGCTCAGCGGTAGAGCTGAGATTCCAACCAGACCTGTATGATTCTTTTTGTGTGGGGTATTGGAGATCAAACCTAGATTTAACTCTACCACTGAACTAAATCTTCAGCCCTTTTTATTTATTTATCTGAGACAAGCCCAGGAAGGGCTTGAACGTGTGATCCACCTGCCTCAGCCTCCTGAGTACCCGGGATTATAGGTGTGCATCACCACACCTGGATCAGACCTGTATTTGCGGAGCTCTGGCTCTTTGCAGAGAGAGCGCAGTGGTTTGATGGCAACCCCAGGGTCAGACTACCTGGCCAGAATGTCAGCTTTGTTCCTTCATCTGTTTCCTAGGATGTAAAATCGGCTGCAAAAGCCCTGCCTTAAAAGATCACTGTGAGGTTTAAATGAGATCATTTTCAGAAAGCACCTAGCACATAATAAGTGCTCAATAAATGTTAACAACCATCTCGCTGAACCACCCCAGAATGAGACTCTCCACCCCAGCTGAAGCACTTATCAGATGCACAGCACAGCCAACGCCCTGGGTGGCATCACATGCTAGTGCTATGATGTGTTCTCCTTGCTCCGCAGCCACCCGCACAGCCCACGCAGGGATATGTGTCTCTGCTTAGCTTCGGTCACGTGAAAGCACCCGGGTCAGGCAGGTGTTTGTAATGCATCTGTAACAATGAAACATAAGGGGAAGTATTGAAAGCCCTTCCCAGTCCTCCTCCCGGTCTGAGGAGTTTATATTTGTAATCCCATGGAAAAGTTATTGGAATTCTAGTGAGTTAATTCCAATCTATCACTTCCAGTGCACGCCACTGTGAGAATAAAGACACTAAGGCATATTTGTAGTTATGGGGAGCCCAGGGGTGCTAAGTCCAGCTGTGATGATGGCCATCTGGAACCAAGGCCTCCACCCAGAGATGAACCAGGTTTTATTAATTCGTGAAGAGGGGAGTGGCTCTGGGATGTGTGACTGTGAGAATGGCTGGAGGTAGTGAGTGCTGTGAGCTGGGCTTGGTAGGAGGCGTACCATATTGCACCTCTGCAATATGGAGAGACAGATATGCAGAAAGAGCAATCAGCATAACACAGTTCGAGGCAGTAGCTAATGTTCTGGGCTCCGAGCTTCAGCTCTGATGTGTAATTTTTTATGCCTGGGAAGTCATAGCCTCTTATCTCATAGTTCGATCCCAGCAGACAGCACGGAGCATGGAGCGTGGCTCTCTGTCCCACCCAGCTCACACCCAGTTCTTGGGAGCTACAGGGCGGGGCAACACTGAGCTGTTGCCTTCCTTCAGAGACTACACATCAGCACCTCAGCTGCACCAATTTGCATTGTTTAAAGCCTATTGAGTGGGTAAAGGAAAGTCCTAGCCAGCTCTGTACATATCAATACATAGAAATAGGGCCAGATTTAGCCAAAATGGGGATAACTACTTTTCTTTCAAGGAGAGTCCTCTAGGTGGTCCTCCACAGGGAAGTCCACTGGGGGAAAGGTTTTTTCTCTTGCTTTCAGTGCAGCTGTGTAGGGATGTGATGTCTGGAGCTACAGCAGCCAACTTGAGATCATGAAGAGCTAAGCACAAAGACAAAAGCCAGTACATTCAAGTAGGCCAAGTAAGGAGATAGAAAGATCATAGGTCCTTGATGACAGCCATGTGTCACTGAATTAACCACCCTGGAATATCCTCCCTGAAGAAACTTGCTCTAGGAGATAATAAATCCTTTTTCATTTATCTATTGCTATGCGATAAATTATTGTGAAACTTAGCAGCTTCTAACAGCAAATGTTTCTCAGACAGCTTCTGAGAATCAGAAAGCCAGGAGAGTTTATCTGGGAAATTTGGGCTCAGGGTTGCATCAAGACGCTGCCAGGGCTGTGTTTATCTAAGGCTAGACAAGGTGAAAGATCTGGTCCCAAGATAGAGCCCAACTAATTAAAACCCTATATGTTCACATGTGTGTTCCTATTGTTCTCTCCCCTTATATTTCCATGCCCAATGCTTTCATTATACTTCAACTGTGCAGGATGAGTGGATAAACAGACTGTGGTCTATCCATGCAGTGGAATATTATTTAGCCACAGAAAAGAACAGAGCATTGATAACATGCTACAACACAAGTGGATTTTTAAATTAGGCTAAGCAAAAGAAGCCAGACACAAGAGACCACTTGTGTGATTCCAGGACAGGCAAATGTCCAAAAGAGACAGAAAGATTAGGGGCTGCCTGAGGCTGGGGAGACCCTTAATGGGTACAGAATTTCCTTTTGGGGTGATGAAATAGTCTAAAATTTTTGTTAAGTAAAAAAAAATATCTAGAATTAGACACCAGAGACAGTTGTACAATCTTGAGACTTTATTAAAAATCACTGTATTGTACACATTTTTTTCGCTTTTCTTTGGGGACAGGGTTTCACTGTATCACTCAGGCTTGCCTCAAACTCACAATCTTCCTGCCTCAGCTTCCCGAGTGCTGAGAAAGGTGTGGGCCATCATACCTGGCTGTATTGTACACTTTAAAAGTATATGAGTTACATCAACTGCTGTAAATTTGCACCATCTTCATCCTGCTGGTCTCGTTGGTCATTTATAGGAGTGTATAGTAATCCCTTAGCATGAATATTCTGCATCTGCATGCCCCCCCATTCATGTGCATTTGTATTGTTCCTTATTTTGTTGTTATTACAAGCTGTGCTGTTGCGGGTGCTGCATGGTATTTTTGTTTGCTTGGTTTTTGTTTCCGTTTTTCTTTTCAGTGCAGGGAACTGAACCTGGAGCCTCACACCTGCTAGGCAAGAGCTAACCACTGAGCTACATTCCCGGTCCCTGCACACTCGGGGTTTCTGCCAGGTGGTTGCCAGGGTGGAGTTTGTGCATCTTTCCCTCCACAGCCTGGATCTCTAAGCTCCTTTCTGAGCCAAGGGAAAGGAAGCAAGACAACAGGCTCTGCCAACACCCCTGGCCCCTATGAGCCTCCTGAGGTCTCAGAAAATAGGGCAATTGAAATGGAAAACAAATATTACAAATCATGTGGTGGGCTGCTTCCCCTGCCGTGCTGCTGCAGTGGGAGACCCGCTGGATGGGCAGCAGGGCCTCCCCCACCAGAAAATATTAACAGCATTTAATGAATATTCACAAGGATTCATTAAACATTTCCCCGTGTGGCTGAACAAAACAGTGTTCAAACCCCCAAGCCATTAACAAAAAAGGAAGAAGAAATATTACAGGGTCGATATGCACCAGCTAAAACTGCCACAGGCAAGAAATCACTTTTTTTTAAAATTCAACTTCATTGGCTTCATCTCACTGGTGTTTAAAAAGGACCCAGTGTCCTGATCTTTATGACATCTTTGAAGAGGACAACCCATCGCCGTGGTTGGATTTTTCTATTTCACACACACAGAAAGGTGCCTTCACCGCACTAATCATACTTAACAGAGACATTTAAATTGGAAAAGACTTTCCTAGCTGGGCATGATGGTGCACGCCTGTGATCCCGGGACTGGGGAGGCTGAGGCAGGAGGATCACAGTGAGTTGGAGGCCAGTCTGAGTTACACAATGAGTTCAAAGCCAGACCCAACTTTATAGTAAGACCCTGTCACAAAATTAAAACACACACACACACACACACACACACACACACACATACACACACACAAAACAAGAGAAAGGTGTGAGGCTGGATGAGTTAGGAGCTTGGACAGAGGCTAAAGACGCACAGAGAGAAAAGGCAGGAAGTAGGGTCGAAACCACGAGCTCTTCCTTGGAAGCCCAAAGCAACAGAGTCCAGGGTCCAAGGTCAGCCAGTGGAAGGGGAGTGGTAGGGCTCAAACTTGCAAGTGGCCTGGCTGGTTTGTTGGCAGAACATTCTAGAAGTGCACCGTTTGTATTCGTCTGCAAGGGAGCAACAGCATGACCGAGGCATGGTAGATCTGGAAGTCTGTTACCCTGCCGGCAAGACCTGGCTCCGCCAGGCCTGAGAGAGACCCCCTTCCCCATCGGCCCAGTTAGACTCCAGGGTAAATGGCAGCGATGATTTCTGGGGTCCCCACGCTCAGTGGGTGGAGGCCAAGGTTGCTGCTCAGCATCCTCCGTGCACAGGAAGCCCCTCCCCCCACAGAAGTTTCCAGAACATCCACAGGGCAGGGTGGAGACACCAGGCTTGGCCCTCCTTCCTGTCAGTGTTTCAGGACAGGGTTTTGGGAGCAGAAGCCAAGACAGGCTTTGAGGCCCAAGATGTTTATCAGGAATCAACACTAGAGAAACGAAGTTGAGGAAGACAGGGCAGAGAGAGGCGGCCAAGGGAAAGGAAGACTGGTGTCTTTTTTTTTTTTTTTTTTTTTTTTGGCAGTACTGGGGATAGAACTCATGGCCTTTACACTAAGCGATATCCCAACCCTTTTTATTTTTTTTATTCTGAGACAAGATATCTTTAAGTTGCCCAAGCTGGGCTGGACCTTGCAATCCTCCTGCCTCAGCCTCCCTGAATGTTAGGATCACAGATGTATGCCTTTTCAGTAAAAACAAAGTAAATCACCTAAAAACGAAGAGGTCTGAGACAGAAGCAAACTTCTCGGCCTCCGTCAGTGTCTGTGGGTTAGGAATAGGGGGCAGGCGGTCCAGCTCTATGGTCTCCGGAAGCTATGGGCAAGGAGGGAGCCAGCAAAGCCAACATCTGAAGGCCTAGCAGGGGCCGGGGCTCCCTGCTCAGCTGACGTGCTGTTGTGACTGCCGGCTGGAGGCCTCAGTTCCTCTTCCACGCTCTACCCGTGGGGAGGCAGAGTCGCAGCAGCTGGCGGCTCCCAGGACAGGTGAGCCAAGGCTGAGCAAGTCAAAAGCCACCATGCGCCGGCTGACCCAGCCCTGGGAGCCGGCGTCACTAGCACATCCCTTTCCTTAGAAATGAGTCACTGGCCTGGCCTACACTCACAGGGAAAGGACTTGGGCCCCACCTTTGAAGGCAGGAACATCAAAGGATTTGTGGGAATTAAAAACCACCCCAAGGCTCAAGTCATACAGCACATAAGTGGCGACACTGGGAGTTATCAGTCTGCTCATTCCGCACATAGGGTCACGGATTCTTTCTTTCCAGGGTGTTAGCTACTAGCCACAGTGACTACTGAAATACATTGAATTACATTTTAAATTTTATTTAATATTCTTCTAAACTTTAATGTTATGAGCCAGGTGTAGTAGCAAACAACTATAACACTAGACTCAGGAGGCTGAGGCAGGAGGGTCTCCACAAATTCAAAGCTAGTCTGGGCTATACAGTGCGTTTAAGGCCAGCATGGAGTACATAGTGAGATCCTGTCTCAAAAAGATAAATTTAATGTTAAAAACCAGTTTATCCAACCACTGGAAATCTTTGATGTATGCTTGGAATGACATTGGTAAGTGAATTTATCCTCCCCTTAAATTTTATAACATGTAAATAAGAGCAAGTGTTTCCAGTGAAAATTTAGCACCCAAATTGAGATGTGCTGTACTGTAAAATACTCACTGGACTTTGAAGACTTGGTATAAGCAGAACGGAAAGATTATAAATGATCACATTAACATTTTATAGGGATCACATGTATAATATATATTTAAATAACATGTCTTATTAAAATTGTTATTATTATTATTATTAGCATGGGGGACTGAACCCAGGGCCTTTGCACTGAGCTACATCCTCAGTCTTTTCATATTTTTTTGTTTGCTAAATTACTAAATTGCCATTGCTGGGTTTGAATTTGTGATCTTCCTGCCTCAGCCTCCCAGGGTTCTGGGACTGTAGGCTTGTGCTGCTACAGCTGGCTCCTTTTTTTTTTCTTTCTTGCTGGGGACGGAACCCAGGGTCTCTTGCACACTAGGCAAGCACTCTACCACCGTGCAACACCCTAGATCCTCTTTTCACTTTTCTGATGCAGCGATTAGAAAACTTTAGATTATACATGTGACTTGCCTTGTATTTCTGTTGACAGCATCATATTCTGGACTAAACCTGTGGATTCTTCATCTTATCTGCTTGGAGCTTACAATCCAGAGAAGATAGCAGTTAGGTAATTATTCCAAAGAACTCCCTGAGGGGGTGTTACGGAGCAGTAGCCAGTGGTGGGAGTTTCGCAGGGGACCCAGGCAGGGGTGGAGGCCAGAGGGAGCGCATGCACAGGAGCACCGGGGAGGGGGGCTTTGCAGGTGACCTTGCACGTGGGCGGGGAGCACAGTCGCTGTCAAGCTGGCGCTTGTTGCTGGGCCCACGCATAGCAGGGCCTCTCTGGGTGTGGTATCCTGTGGCTGTGCTGGGAATCACCTGGCTCCCATCACACCTGGAACACCAAGCCCGCATTTCTGACTGAGGGCCCCTCTGAGCCAGCTCTAGACCCCGCGATCTTCCCAAGCACAGGCCAGAAGGTGACTTTGACACTGCCCTAGGACTAGACTTTGTCAGCTGGGACTCTGCCCCTGGTCAGTGTGCTGTTTACAGCAGCCTCAGGTGACTCCTTTGCCACCAACCTAGTGTCTTAACCACAAGTCTCCTCCCTTAAGTCTGCCCTTCTTCTGGTCCAAGACTTTTACTGTTCCTAAAACCACTGCCACTGCCCCAGGGCCTTTGCACTTGCTGCCTCATCTCCCTACATACCTTCCCTAGGCTATTTACATAGCTGCTTTCTACTGATCTGTGAAGTGCCACCTTAAAGGTTACCTCCATCCCTGGCCACTATTTCTGAAGTTGCCTGGGTGCCCTACGTCTTTGCTGTTACTTTCTCATTTCCTATGGGCATTACTCCTCTCACCACCTGAAATTATCCTGTTTCCCTGGTCAGTTTTTGTTTGTTTGTTTGTTTGTTTGTTTTAAAGCTCTGACAAAACAGAGGCTTCGGTGCCTGGAACTGTTCCTGGCAGGTGGCTACAAAATTCACTTGTTCAATGGATACATTCATGTTCCTAAAACACAGATCTGGAAGGGACAGTGCAGACTCCTCGGAGGTGAAAGATGTTTGGATAGAGTGCTAAATTCTGAAAGGATCGCCTGCAATGTGATAGCCTCTCATACCAGGGGGAGCAGGGAAATGCGCAGAAGAAACCAGGGCGAGGAGTGACTTCTGTCTTTCACACTTTTATTTGTGCCTTTCGTTATGTGGTGTCTGAATAGCTTGGCTGAGGGATATAAGTCACATGCTGTAGGTTCACTGTTCATGTGTGTGTGGAGTCCTGGGGACAGAGCCCATGGCCTTGCCCTACCAGGCTGGTACTCTGCCACTGAGTTGCATACCCAGCTCTATTTATTTTGTTTTTTGAAATAGGATTTTTCTAAATTTCCCAGGCTGATCTTGAACTTGTGATCCTCCTGCTTTAGCCTTCCGAGTAGTATGGATTATAGGCATGTGCACCATACCTAGCCAATTTCACTTCTTTAAATAAAGCACACAATTTGGGGGAGTTTTAGAATATGTTTTCAAAGTTGTATATAGTCTTAATTCCAGAGCATTGCCATCACCCCCGAAAGGAACCCCAGCCCCACCAGCAGACACTCCTATCCCCTATCCCCCCCCTTTGCCAACTCCAGGCGACCACTAAACTCTTTTCTGTCTCTATGGAGTGGACTCTGGAACATTTGGGTCAGTGAAATCTGACTCTGTATGGACATCTGTGACCAGCTTCTCTCCTGTCACCTACTGTTTTCAAGGTTCATCCAGGCTGGGTCATGGGTCAGTAATTCATCCCTTTTTATAGCTGAACAATATTCCACTGAATAATGCCTTTCCACTGTGGCTACACCACAGTTTATCTATTTACTAGCTGAGGAAGAAGTGAGTTATTTCAATTATTCATTTTTAACCATTACCAAAAAAAATCTGCAAAAAGTTGAGGTGGATCTTTTCTCTCACCACCCTACAAACACAATCTTGTTTTCCCCTACTATCTCATTTTCTGAGGCTGCCTAGTGCTGAGAAAGTGCAGCACAGCCTCCTTTCCCCCATGACAGTCCCTGGCTAGCTTTCCACCATATTCTATTTATGTATTCACTCATTTATTTTTATTTAGCTGGTTTTTATTTTGAGACAGGGTCTTGCTAAGTTGCTCACTTGCCCAGACTGGGCTCAAACTTGTGCTCTTCCTGCTTCAGCCTCCTGAGTGCTGGATTACAGGTGCGCACCACCATCATTCCCAGCTTTTTGTGACAGGTTCTTGAGTTCCTTTCTCCGAGCCCCACTCGACTCAGTTGCACATCCTGGCCTGACCCCTCAGCCATGATGCCTTTGCAAACACCCCCTCTTCTGCCTCCTGAAGGAAGTCACCTGCGTGTTGCAAACACTGGGTGGGACGCCCCTCCCTGTGGTCCTCTGTCTTCAGTACCTCACAAGGAGTCACGGAAGTCCAGTGATTGCCTGTGTGGAAGAAGCCAGAGTAGTGACAGGCTGAACACCCCTTGGCAAATCAGATCTTCTCACTGGGAATAATTAGGACATGGCCCGAACCCTAAGAGGCTCAGTGGAAGCAGGGCCTTGGGTGGCAGTGGGCTAAGTTCCAATACTCACTGCTACTCGCTCTGTGGGACATCCTTGGAAATTATTTCCTCACCTTTAAAATGAACGTAATCTGTCCCCATTGGATGGAGCATTTTGAGGATAAGGGTAAGTAAAATACAGAGAAGAGGGTGATTGTTCAGTAAGTGGGAGGTGTTTTTTAAAAAATCATAGTATAATACTCAGGGCATCAAAGTTATATTTTATATTTTATCATGTACAGTGTGTGGTTCAAGCGACATTCAGCACATTTGCACCCATGTGACTGTGCGTGTTTATTATTACCACTACAACAGGTTGAGGGTCCTTTGGATGCTTGGGACCAGGAATGTTTTGGGGTTGGGACTCTTTGCATATACATGATGAGATTTCTTGGGGAAGAATCCCGAGTTCAAACACATAATTCATTTCAGGGCTTGGAGGTCATTTTTTTTTTTTTCTTTCATTTCTTTTTTTTTTTTTTTTTTTGGCGGTACTGGGGATCGAACTCAGGACCCTGTGCTTGCTAGGCAGGCGGTTATTCCACTGAGCTATATCCCCAGCCCTTGGAGGTCATTTTGTACAATGTCTTTCGGGTGACCAGTTCCATGAGGCCCACGGAAAAATTTCCCACTTATGGAATCACATTGGTGCCCAAAAAGTTTTGGACATCAGAGCATTCTGGACTTGGGACTTTTGGATGAGAGATGCTCAACCTGTAAAACCTTGACTACTAATACGATGGTGTCAGAAATCCTCCCGGCAAGGATTTTGCTAGCCAGGATGTGTTGTTGTGAACTGGTCATGGACTCCCCTGAGGCTCTGTGGTCTCTGAACTGTGTTACCCTCTCAAGAGG
This sequence comes from Dinomys branickii, assembly GCA_004027595.1. Lineage (NCBI taxonomy): Eukaryota > Metazoa > Chordata > Mammalia > Rodentia > Dinomyidae > Dinomys > Dinomys branickii. The sequence continues at coordinate 110,180 of PVLD010001565.1, read as the reverse complement.
ACATGTGGAGAACGGCATGGCCTGAGGCTTCAAGAGTTCTGAAGCTTGATCGACATCATTTTCGCTGGAGCTCCAGAGTCTAAGGCCATGAGAAGGGCATGCTGCCCTGAGAGTGGTCCCCAGATCTGTACACCTGCCTCTACTCAGGCACAGCTTTGAGATGAGCTGTGCTGACCTTGGTCTGATCAGAGTGCTTCTCTGGAGTTTGTCTTTGGCAGTGGGAGGGGTGCAGATGAGCAGGACAAGAAGTAACACCACCCAGGACGGGTGAATGGGACACCTGGCATTCTCAGCTTGGGCTCCAGATCAGGGCATGGGCTGGGCTTTGTCTGGTTGCTGATATCTTTATGCAGCCAGGCCTAACTCTGCTGCTGCACACTCACCCTGCATCGCCCCTGTGACAAATGATAAAGATCTCACCAGGCACGAGAGATCCTACTTGAGGAACGGAATGGGGGCTATTGCAGAGGCTGCACTGCAGCTGCCGAAGCCAAAAGCTGCGATTCTGCTGATTTAAGGTCTTCTGTGTGGTTGTGCTGATGCTGGAGAATGTCAGCCATTCGCTGCCTAACAGAGTCTCCGGGTGCTGGCAGGAATCAGCACCGGAACCGAGGTCTCCCATCTCCGGACTGAAGCATCGAGACTGGACCAGGCTCCAACAGTAGGTCCATCAAGCTGTGTTTGGAGGATTCATTGTGACTACTTTCTTATCCCTCACGCCTCCTGGGAAACTCGGAAACTCGTGGAGGGGCCCCCTCCCTGGCTCCCTGTGCCCCGGGGACAAATATTTGCTCCTGTAATTAGAATCCCTCCGACTGCCACCGCAGCAGTCTTTGAGCAACTCCAGAGAGCCCGCCAAGTGCCCATTAACCAGTTAATTGTGGCTGCAACGGACCCCTTGAGTGTGTGAATGAACATGACAAGTGGCTGGTGACTCGCACTCATTTGTGTCCCTGGGTTTAGCCGTTTGACAGGTGCACTTGTAAGTGAAAGAGAAGTCTCTGGTCCTGGTGATTCTACTGCAGGACCCCTTTGGGAATGGTCACAGAGTTGGCTGAGGGACTTCACAGTCGTCGTGTACCCAGGCAGCAGGCCTGGATGAAACCATACAGACACTTGACCCACAGCTCACATAGGCTCTGGCCACACCAGACTGGGGACATTCCAACCTTGCTTGTAAAACACATTTCACAGTGAAAGGGGACATGTGGAGAATGGCATGGCCTGGGGCTTCAAGGCGAGGTCACATCTCCTGTGCCAGCTCTGCTCGCCTGACTTCCTGTCCTTGCCCCTCGGCTTAGGGGTTTCCCTTTGTTCACAGATCTTGGCACACAAAATGCATCTAATAGGTCAGGTACCTCCTGCAGCTTTCCCTTCCTGGGGGTTCATAGAATGAGTTTTTGTGGGTGCAGCGGGGACAGAGGAGATTGCTCTAGGTGCACTAGGAACAGGAGGTCTATTGTGTGTAGTTAAGTGAAAAAATTAGGTTACAAACAGTGCACATCGTGTGACCCAGTTTTCTGGTGAAAAGCAAATTCCATATTTACATGTTTGTTTAACGTATGGAAAAATCTGGAAGGAAATAACCACATAACAGTGATTGCCTCTCAGGAGGAGGGTGGAGAAGGGAATGTGAATGGAAATGTTTTTTATTGTCTGTTTTCTAAAATGGGCTTTAAAAACAAGGGGGCGTCGTGCATTATATTAATTCTATGATTAAAAATCTAACAAAGATTTTTAAATGTACTCGGGGAATAGAAGCCCTGACTGTGCTTCCAAAATATTCAAAGTTGACCTTTGTCACTGATGCAGTGAACCTGGCTGCTGGGTGTTTTATTCTTTCAACCAAGCTGTGAGAGCCGAGGGGCCGGGGACAGGGGCTAAGGGCAGAACCAACAGTAACCCCACCATGGACGCCACCACTGCGCGCGAAATCTCCCTGCCCCACACATTTGAGCCCGTCTCCAGATTCCCCATATGTGCTGGCCTGCAAGAAGACTGGAAGGTTCTGACTGCAAAGTAGTGGTGGGCTGTGCTTTGGGGAAACACACACTTGCAACTCTGTCACTCAACGGTGACGTTTTCCACGTAAACAGGACTTGAAAATGTCTCTCCCAACAAAAGGAGACACTAACTAGCAACGCAGAGGGCATGTCTTTCCGCGTCCAGGGTGCGCTAGGTCGCGCTTCCCGGAATGGGTTATAGGGGCTGCGCACTGCCTGCGCACTGCTCTGTGGACCCGGTTTTGGGTTAACTCTGTTTGGCAAATGCTTCCTACCACCAGTCTCCCTGGAATAGTCAGTTGCATGGCTGTGAGCCCTTGAAAGGCTCTGACATGTCCTGCAGCAAAAAAAAAAGGGGTTTGAGTCCGGTCCTAAATCTCCCCCAGCGGTTTGATTACAGAGCCTTTGAAATGGTCAGGGTTGGGTGCCCCAAGGTTTCTGTACTCTGGCTGCACCCCAAAGACAGCACAAGGGTGTGGCATGGATGGAAAGAAGAGATCCTACCTCCCACATGCGGAGAGGCCACGCCACGCTAATTCCTGGCGCTACCGGAACTAACAATACGGTCATTGCTTAGTGCCATGTAAAGTGCCTTGGAAATAACGTGGGATAACGGAGTCAGATAGGTCTGGGTTCAAACAGCAAGTCAACCATGGGCTCGCTGTGTGACCTAGGGTCCGCTTCTACCTCTTCCAGGAGGTGCGGTGCTCTGCTTCCCTCCATTGAGCAAGGAGGAGTTGGAAGCACAGAGAGGTTTAGTTATTTACCCAAGGTCGCTCCACAACCCCCATTGAGCTAATGCTGCAACAGCTCCCTCGCTCACAGACTCTGTAGATAATGCCTGTTTCTGTGTCTGCCATGTACAGGGCACTAAGGTTTTGGTTTTCTTGTCTATTTTTAAAAGCACTTCCAAGATTCTGATGATGCATATGTGCCATCGGCCAGCTCAGGACCTGGCCCCGGTGGGCGCCCGACGCTGCTCCTGTCACAACTCGGATTATCCGCGCTGAGTTCTGTGTTTTCGGCGTGCACATCTCTTCCTCTCCCGTCCCACTTCTCTTCCCCCGGTTACCGCCTCCACGTTCTCTTTGTCTTTTCCATCAATAGAGAAAAAAGAAACCCAAAAAAGCCAACGTGGAGCGTGCACACTCTCAGGGGCTCAAGCATTTTGCAAGGAATGGGGTCAAGGTCACGGCCCCCTCCTGAGCGGGCAGCGGGGCTTAGCTGAGAGGTTGGTTCCCAGGCGGGGCGATTGGCGGAGGGGCGTGGCCCTAGTCCTCGAGGGGCGGTGCGATTAGCGGAGGGGCGGGGCAAGTGGGGAGGGGAGGGGCGAGCAGGAAGGGGCGGGGCGTCGCGCCGGAGGGCTCCCGGCGCTTGGGACCCGCAGTCCCCATGCTGTGTCCCCGGGTGGTGGCGGTTCTAGTCCTCAGGGGCCCTGCCGCTTCGTTCTCGCCGCCTCGTGCATGCCAATTAGGCCCTAATTTGATTTCTGCTCTATCTGCGCGAACCCCATTAAAACCCCATTCCGCTCATTACCAACAGCTTTCCTGCACGGCGGCGAAGCTCGCTTCCTGGGCTGGGCGCGCCGGGCTGGTGGGGACAGCGGTTCCTGTGCCTTCGCCCCGGGGCTCCAGGAGTCCCGGGCCTACGTGGGCCCGGGTACCCAGGCTGATGCTCAGGAAACAATGGGACGGTGGAATGCTGGGATCCGGCGGGGTCGGGGACCCGGTCATCAGGTCCCTCCACCCCACTGCCTGCAGGAATCCGGGACGCCGCTCCGTCATCACCTTGCTGGGGTTGGGGCTGTTCCCAGCCTAGGATGCCCCCAACCTCCCCATCGCACCCCACCCCACCCCACCCCACCTCCAGGAAGCCTGGCTGGGCTTTCCGTTCTGCCCCCTCCGCCGTGTGATCTGAAGCCAAGCTCTCGGCCTCTCTGAGCCCTCAGGGTCCTCCGTGAGACGGGAGCCGCGCAGAGGTGACCCTCGCTTCTTAGGACGGTGGGGGATGATTCGGAGCCCACGGATTAGGGAAGGCAACTGAGGCACTTAGAAGGTGCAAGATTAAGGGTGAGCCCAAAATCCCTATTAGATAAACGCGCCAGGCCCCGGGTTCCATCCCAGCTGCGGGTGGGCGCGTGGGCGTGTGTTTGTTTTGGGACAGGGTCTCATTAAAACGCTAAATTGCCAGGGGTGAGCTCAAACTTGTGATCCCGCTGCCTCAGCCTCCCAGAGTACAGAGATTACTGTGCTGTGATGCCCCTGCCTCAGCCTCCCAGAGTGCTACCATGGCCTGTGCGAATACAGTATTTTTAAAGAAATAAAAATTATGGCCAGAAATACCAATAATGAACGAATTATGAAAACAATTCAAGACCGAACATTAGTATGAAGCAAATCCCATTTAAAGTGGAATTTGGTCTTTAAAATGTTGATGTTTTCGTGCATGGTGGGAGTTTTTGCATTCATTTTGAACTTGAAAAAACTTCACTAAGCACCCTTTCTTATGGCCACTGAAGGGCTTTTGGTGTCCCTTCATTTCTTCAGCAAGAGCCAGACCTTACCCTCTTCCCAGCCCTGAGTAGCAATCACGTGCAAACCTCTCCCTCAGGCTCTGGCCTCAGTTTGCAAAATGGGGCAAGGACGGCTGTTGACAGGGATGTTTTAGGACTCAGTGGGCAGGCAGCAGGGTTAAAAGCATGCATTCTGGAATCTGAGCAAGTTCAGGGTCCACCTTTTCCACTTGGTACTGAGAGGAGTGAGGACCGCAGTCTGTTTTCTCCTCTGGATGCTGTCGGCTCTAAAAGTGTCCAGTCCTCATAAGTTGCTGGGGACAGAACCACATTATGCTCACCAAACACCCAGCTCGAGTTTGAGGTAGAGCAATGGTCAACTTGCATTCCTGCTGTTACTATTTGCAGGAATACTCTTGACCTTGACCATCCTTGGCATAGCATGGACCCGCCATAAGTCAGGATAGCATCTGTTATTTGACATCATTTTAATAAGGGGCCCTGCACATACTAGGTGCTCAGTTAACTTAAGAGCAGACTACTTCTGACTTGTTCCCGGCCCATAAATCATCTGCACAGAGTAGGTCTGCAAAAATATTCTGGAAGTAGATGGTCTAAGTGATGTAAGACAGTCTTCCATTTTTGGCTTCTGGAATGGTGGGGGATCTTTGTCCTTTGAAGGTTCCAACATCTTTCTTCACCTCAAGGTAATAATCCCAATGCTGTTGAGCAGGAGGCTTCAGAGACGAAGTGAGGAAAGGGGGCCTGGGCCGCACTTTGTGCATGGCACCTGCGCCCATTTCCTGATATGTCCCTGGGCCAGACACCTTTCCCCACAAACATGCTCTCCATGCTGGCAAAGTCACAGAGCTGGCTTTGGAAGTCAATTAAGCCTGGCCCAGGAATAGTCCTTCCCTGATGCCACCGGAGTCAGGATCCGCCGGCACAGTGGAACTTCCCCCCTACATCCCAGGATCCCTCTCCCCACATCCCAGGATCCAGCCCCACTGCCCCACTTGATCTTCAGCACCACACTCCCCAGTGGAGTTCTCAGCTAAGCTTGGCTGCTGACCTTGGGCAAACTCGCAGGGTGGAATTGCACCTCCTGTGTGCTGTTCTGAGTCCCAGCACTCTCCCCAGACTTCTTGGTGCCTGTGGAAGGACTGGGGTGTGTGTGTGTGTGTGTGTGTGTGTGTGTGTGTGTGTGTGTGTGTGTTAGGGGCAATCTTTGAAGCTGTTTCCAAGGTCTCATTTACATGGATACAGGTCTAATCTGGGTGATTCAGGAAAATGTCCTCAACTCACAATCCTTAATTTATTCTTATTTTTTAGTTTTTGGTACTGGGACTCAAACTCAGGACCTTGTACCTGCCAGGCAGGCACTGTTCAGGCCCAAGATCCTTAAACTGGGCAAAGCAGCGCAAACCCTTGAAGCGTAATTTTAAGCACTCCAGGTGGCTGAAGCAGGAGGGAATGATGGGCAAAGGAATCCCAGCTTTGCCCTTCTTGCTGGGCTGAAAACTACAATTTCAGAGTGACTTGCTGGAGTGAGAAGTAGTGACACACAGGTCCAAAGCTCGTTCTCTCAGTGTTGAAGACCAGTCCATGATGATCCTCAAAATAAGTGACTCTCAGTGCAATGGGGATGTTGACAGCTTGACCAGATCTTGGCTGGGGCCCAGCACCTAGAGGTCCCTCCTGGTTCTACCAGGGTCCCCTTGTCCTTTTAGGGTAGAGATGGTGCTGAGGTCCATGGGGCTGTGGGAGAGGCAGAAAATCAGCACTTTCCGGTGAGGGTCAGTGCTGTGCCTGAGCAGGGGGCTGGGATTATTGCCCCACCCGCCACCATCCAGATCCGGGGCTGCACGGGATGGAGCTGTGTGCACCCCTCTTCAGAACCCAGCAAGGTCTCCCACCAAGCACACATTCTCTGTCTCCTTCCCCACCCCTCTCTCTTTCCCTCATGCTGGGGATTGAACCCAGGGTCTTTGCACTGAGTTACATCCCAGTCCTTTCTTATTTTTGACACAGGTTTCACTAACTACCTAAATTGTCCCAGCTGAGCACAAACTGGGCTGGGGATATAGCTCAGTGGAATAAGCGCCTGCCTAGCCAGCTGAGCACAGACTCTTGCTCTTCCTGCCTCAGCTTCACAGAGTGCTAGGATTACAGGCGTGTGCCACCACACCCAGCTGCAGCTTTCCTTTCTGGACCATTGGAAGGTTGGACTTCTTGCAGTGTCTCCCATGATGAACTCACCTGTGTCATCTGCACAGGCTGCCCCTATGCCTGCTCTTGTGTTTAGCATGTGTTTCCTGGGTCATCTTGCAACCAACATCATGCAAAGTGGCGTAAACCTGCAATCCCAGCACTCCGGGAGGCTGAGGCAGGGGGATCACAACTTTAAACCTGGGTAATTTAGCCAGCCCCTGTTTCAAACTTTACAAAAGAGCTGAGGATAGAGTTCTGTGTGAAGGCCCTGGGTTCAATTCTCAATCTCATCCTAAATAAGCAAACAACACAATTTAATCATATCTACAAAGATCCTTACTTACTCCAAATCAGATTTCACAGGCTGCAGGATTTGAGGGGCTACCTTTGTGGGGGTGGATTCGTGGGGGCCCTTTTCACCTGCCCCACTGGCTTTCCGCCCTACAGGCTCTTCTGGACTATGGCAGCACCTTGGAGCCCCAGCTGAGTTCCCCTTTGATTCTGCAACCCTTCAGGTCTTCCTCAGAGCAGCCTGCAACGAACTTCACTGCCAAGTTCACTGCAGTATCACCACCGCCACAGCGTGCCTGATGCTGTGTCAGAGTCCTTTCCACCTGCACTTTCTGCTTGTGCTCCCAGTCATCTCATGAGACACACAGGGCGGCTGATATTAGACCCACACAGCCCATGAGGCAGCCAGGAGCTCCCATTCACTCTCTCTGCACGTTAGTGACTTGGAGCCATCGAGGGTTATGAGGTGACCCCAGGCCAAACTTCTTCACCTGCCACAGCCGCTGTCTATCCTGGGTTTTGTTCTGGGAGCCCAGGAAGGTGGACGAGTCAAACCCTGTTGTTGAGATCCAAGCCCATCTCATCTGTGACTCACACCCCTGGGGACAGCTGCTGGGACTTCCCTTGAACTTCTTGTGTTCCCAGGTGGCCAGCAAGTTCCCAGCACATCCCCAGAGACTTTTTCTTCCCTGAGGGTATCTCCCAAGCTAGGGGAAGTTTTTTTCCCTGAACCTCAAGAACTGAAGGGCTGCTAGAATATTAACAGAATTAAAGAACTGCTTCACCTCCAAGCAAAATAATAATAATAATAATAATAATAATAAATTTCAGTAGTCTTAGGATAGATCAAATTCATGAACAGTCTCTGGGGCAGCAGATCCTGGTTTGCAGTCCCACCTGCCTTTGATATGCACATCTGAGCAAAAAATTTCCTGTCCTAGCTGGGTTTCAGGTTCCCTGCCATAACACCGAGTTGGTGGGAGGCGCCGGGACGGGGGCGGGGAATCCTACTGCCTGGGCCCCTGTTGAATCTAACTCAGAGAAGAGGCCCAGTGTTGCAGTTCTTGAGAGGGAAGTTTCAGTATCTACCCAAGGTATCTTTAAGTTTATCACTCATCAGGAAAGCATGGGGGAATGGGTCAAGAATGGGCTGGCCCCGGGGGGAGGTGAGAAGTACGAGATCCCTGGAGGGCGTGGTGGGCTGGGAATGACCGTTAGTTATTTATCGCTTTTATTAAGTGTCTGTGATGTGCCCGGTGCAGGGCTGAGGCTGTGTGGAGCACAGGCACCCATGAACCGCCCAGGGTTGTCCTCTCAGAGGGGAGGGAGTTAAAAGCACTCTCAGAAACCACAGGCAGAAACCTCATCAACCCAGCACGGTGCCAGAGTTCCCAGCTAGCTACAGGAGCTCCTGCGGGAGCCCAGCCTGTGGAGGCTGTGCAACGGGACTGGGGCAGCTTCTTACAAGGGAGGAACAAAGCGATCTCTAGTTTGCAGACAGCATAGCATGTCATTTGGTTCATTTTATCCGTTTGGGGCCCTTGGTGCAACAGGAGAAGCTTGGGGGCCTCCACTTTGCACTGTGTGTGGACCTGGCCCTGGGCTGCTGGATCCCCGTGGGGCGGTTCCAGGGGAGCCTGGTATTAGCATAATGGGAGGTGGTGACAATGTCAATGCAGACAACCCTCTGCCACCAAGCGGCTCCCACACCCAGGGGAGAAAACAAGATGCCAACAAGCACATAGACCATAGAAGCAGAAGAGCAAATCTAAAGCGGCTCATAGCAAATCCAGCTGCCGCGTGTCTAACACCATTTGAACTGTGGTGGCTTATGGATCCCTTTGAGAAATTAAGGAGAACTTTGGAGTCCTCCTGTCCTTTGCAAAACTTCAGTTACTTATGTAGGTGAATACACACCAATGCACATGCTTTTCATGTCATTTCAGGGTGTGCATGGGTCTGGAAGCCCATCTTAGGGCCCCAGTTAGGGATCCTTCTTTGGAAGTTTTAACAGTGCTCAGGGGCAGGTGCAGCTGTCTTCTCTCATACACCATGAGACAGAGACCCAGAGGGGACACACAGCTTGTCCCAGGTGACACAGCTAGTAAGTGTCATGCTGGGCCAGGACCACCAATTGCACAACCCAGGGGGCGCTGTTTCAAACAGTTCTATGCTATGCTCCCTGGGTACCATTGACAGGGGGCACATTGACAATTCTTCTACCCTCTGTGGTGCAGCAGCCCTGATGGAACTGAGTGGAATTCGTCCCGTAACCATTTCTTTATGGCTTATTTACAGACATCTGTGCAAAAAGGGCCAAGTGAGTGCTAGGGCCCGGAGTTCAGATGGCAGTGTCGTTGCTGAGGACCTTGATGCCTAGGCCTTCAAAGGGAAGAATGTTTCTCATACATCCACCTGTTCATCCATCCGTCCATTCAACAAATCCATAAGTGGAGCCATGTAAATTTCAGCCCCCCTCTAACCCCATTGAGTAAAATCCAAAATCTTTCACAATGGTGAAAGAGCCCAGCAGACTGTCCTTAGCCTTTCTCTCTTCCCTGTCTCTGGCCACTGTCTTTCTCATTCACGATACTCCAGCAACCCTGGCCTTCTGTCCATGCCTAGCTCTTGCCAAGCTTTCCCTGCCCCAGGGCCTTTGCACTTGCTGTTCCTGCTGTCTTGGAACATCCTCAAATTGCATCTCTCCCCTCCCCCTGTCTGCACACCCCACTGGCTCTGTCTTCATCCTTGAGCTCCCAGCTTGAATGTCACTTTCTCAGAGAGCGCGTCTTCGACTTTATCTAAGAATATCCCTCCACTATTCTCCAGCCATCTGTTTCTTTTTAGCACTTACAACAATCTGTAACTGTTTTATGTCTTTATTTGCTTATGTATTTATTATCTAGCTCTCCCTTGACCATATAAAGCTCCATGAAGGTAGAAACCATGTTGTCTTGTTCACCGTTCTATTCCCAGATGCCAGCACATCATAAGGGCCCAATAATTGCAGAATAAATGACTGAAAAGAATGCTTGGAAGCAGCAGTATTCCTCAGCCGCCACTTTGGCCTACTTAGTGCAGTAATCCAATCAACATTTGGCTTCAGACCCTGATCCTGCCCCAGTCTTGAGCTGGTAGGAACTGGGCTGTCCAAGACAGTGGTCTCTGGGGCCAGCTAAGAAGCCAAGTTGAAAAGACAAAGGTCCTCTAACTTCAGCTTTGGGAAGCAGGAGCCAGCGCGGTGTAAGAGAGGGAGAGTCACGGTGTGCCTAACTTCAACACGAGACACACTGATGGCTTTTTAAAAAATGCGTTGTCACCCAAATCTATCGAAGCCAGCTGGCCTCTGGGCACTTCTGCGACGGTGGTCTGAAGACCAGGAAATGGGCTACCTGGGAGTATCAGGGGCTTTCAGGAGATGTACTGCTTTCTTAGGAAAATGCTGCTGGCTTCTGGAACTGCAGTTTAATTAAATTCAGTTGGCTGCATACCTTCAAAGGCTGTTCCAGGTCTCACCAGCCCTCGCAGATTCAGGCATCTTTCGAGCAAATGGAAGAGGGAGAGAGAAAGAGAGAGAGAGAAAGAAGGAGAGAGAGCCATGAGGCCCTCCGTGGCAAGGTAAGGCAGGCACTGCCCACCTGGGTGTAGGCTAGGGTAGAGGCCAGGGGGCCTGCAAACCAAATCCCTCCCCCCAGCTCTGCCTCCGTCTCTCCTGGGACAACGCAGCACGACACTGCTGTCTTCCTGAAAGTGGCATTAGGGCTGTTAGAGCGGCACATACACACTTGAGCAGATGGCTCAGCCCCAAGCTTCGGGCAGGGCAGGCTCTGCGGCAATGTGACTCTGCCCCCACTCCAGGCTTGAACCTGTATGGCAGGAGCACCAGGTTGGTATCCCCAAGGAAGAAGCCCAGGCCCACAGCACATCTTTGAAATGTGAGCGCTCCCAAAGCAAGCCAGGAACACGGGGAGATAAACACCCCTGTGCCTCCTTCACAGTCCCAGAAAGGACAGTAAGTGGGGCCACAGGACAGCACCGACACGCGGAATACTGGACACCTCCGCAAAACGTAGCTATCATGCAGAGCCACAACAAGTCTGAGAACAGTGATTTCTGGGGCTGGGAATGTAGCTCAGCGGTGAAATGCATGCTTCGCATGTGCAAGGCCCTGGGTTCCATCTCCAGCAAAAACAACAAACAGAAAACAACCAAGAATTTTCTTTTTAATCTAACTTTTGATAATCACAACCAGAACCACATCCCATCCCCCTCCACCTCCCTAAGAACTGAAAAACAGACTCTGGCTTGCAGGAAAATCCTCTAAACTTTCCATACACCCATGAGACCAAACACACAGCCTTCATCTCATTTGCTTCACAGCTACCATCTTGAGCAAAAGGTTCTGTGACACCTGTTCCCCAGATGGGGAAATCGAGGCACACACACACAAAGGTAGTTCTCACCTGCCCAATATCACCCAGCTTCAGAAGTGTAAGTTGAAATAAATGGCTGAACTTGTATACTTGACACTATTTATCAGTAACCTACCATTCTGGATTATCGCCACGGTTTGGGCAACATGGATGCAAGGATAAAACAATAAATGAAAATGTGATCCTTTTGCCAAAACAAATGTAGTTATTTTGTACTGCAAACATACATTTTTTTAAGCCATGGTTTGCCCTTAAAAATTTCACGCTTTCTTCTTTCCTTTACTTTGGTTTTTGATGGTTTGTGTGTTTGTGGTACTGAGGAGAGAACCTGGGGCAAGCGCTGGACCACTGAGCTACATCTCGGGATCTTTACTTTTTGAGACAGGGCCTCGCTAAGTTGCTCAGGGTACTGATTCTCTTCCCTCGGCTACCCAGGCGGCTGGGATTACAGGTGTGCACTACCATGCCGGGCTTTCCTTTCACTTTTAAGGCTGCACCTCACATATGGTTGCACGTATTTGTCTCATTCCCCTAACACATGGCAGCCTCTCCAGGAGCCCTGCCTCCGTTTCCCTGGCAGAGAAGATGGGCACCCTGCAGTTTGGTGGGGCCCATAGACTCCCTTTCAGAGCCATGCATTGCAATGCAAGGGATAAAGCACACAGGCTTACGCCAATTATACTGTAATACATACATTAAAATATTAACAGCCACATTTAAGAAATAGTAACACGCAAGCTTTTTTTTTTCTCTACCAAGTTGTAAGGTGTAGCCACAGGTCTATCTACTACTGTAATTTCCATATTGTGAGGAGCACAGATGACACTTTGGTATTCCTGTAGTGACTGTTTAGTGGCATGCATAAGTCTCTAGGACTCGCACCAGTGCCTAAGTCACTGCTTACACCACCACAGCAATTTGCCACTCGAATCCCTAAGTGAAGAATGTGCTGCCCTTTGGTTGGAGTTTAGTGAAAATCATGAAAGTATTTTTCCCAACTAACATCGTGGGGACCTGGGACTACTGAGGCACCTACTAGGAGTCTGAGGACTTCAGGATAGAGAGCCCCAGGTATCAAGTGGGATTTCCCACAATTCACTCTGTCCTCAGGCACCCAGGGCTGAAAAGGGAGATACAAGGTCTCTGGCTAGAATGGTTCTGAGGTTGGGTAAGTGACACTCAGTTTTTCCATATCACTAGGGGGGACACGGCCCATGTCAGATTGCTGGTGCTGCACGGGAATCAAGCCATAAGTGCTGGGGGACACAGTAGTCAAGAGCATGGCAATGGAGTCACAGGGGACCGTCCCATGGGATGCCTGCCCCCAGTATTCAGCTGTGTCCTCAGGAGGGTCAGTCTGAGTCTGTCACCTGAGTGGTGGGGCTGAGGGTCCTGCCCCAGGGCGTGCTGGACACCATCCTAACCCTTCATCGTTGGTCTAGTGCCTCTCACCCTGGCTTGAGAGTGGGAAGGGCCATGTTTTAAGCAGACCTTTCCAGATGGCTGCTCTGGTGCTCACTTGGAACCATACCCCATACCCCTCTTACCTCAGGGTGACAGGCAGCTCTCACCCTGCCCAAGTCACCCCTGGGAGCCTAGGACATGCCTCTCTCTCCCCAGCCTGCACCCCAGGCTGAGTGCTACTCCAGGGAGCCTGGGGGTGCACCCTTCACTGGAGGCTGTGTGGTCTTTCTTTTCTCTCTTTGTCCTTCTGTTTAAAATTGGCTGCTGAAGCCAAGTCACCTAGTGAATCTTTAAGGGAGCAAATTCCAAGAGCATGAGCCACGCGGTCTCTCAGGACAGGTCTGGGCCAAGAGAAACCTGAGCGATGCCAGCAGCAGCTGCTGCAGTGAGGGCTTGAGGGGCTCTGCCTGGACTTTCTCCTCTCTTCCCACACCCTGAGATTAAGGGAACCAGGGCCCACTTTCCCTCCTCCCACTTTCCCCCTCCTCCTCCACACATGCCCTGGGAAAGACTCAGCCAACTTCCTCCTGTCAGGGGCTCTGGATTTGCATTTGCTTGGCAGCCTCAAGTAGACCTGGCTGGAGAAGCCAGAACGACTGGCAAAGGGATGTGGAGAGGGCAGGGCCGATGGGCGATCCTTGGGTCTGGCTCATGCTTGGCCCTCTGTCGTTGACCACAGCACGAAGCCCAGATGCAGAGGAAAAGAAACCTGGTAGTTGGGTTAGAGAAAGAAGTCAGTTGTTCAGTGGAGCTCACAGCATCCATCCCTCCTGGGCACTCGCTGGTGACTGGGTTTTGCTCTCCTTCCACGGGGGTCTCCTGATCATGTTGGGTTTAATGTGTAACACTGGGGAAAGAGAAGTTTTCATTCCCAGCCTGGCTTGTGGTAGGGACTCATGAAATGAGTTGAAATAAATCCTTTTTTTTTTTTTTTAAAGCATTTTTATTTTATTTATTTATTTATTTATTTATTGGCAGTACTGGGGATTGAACTCAGGACCCTGCGCTTGCTAGGCAGGCGCTTATTCCACTGAGCTATATCCCCAGCCCGAAATAAATCCTTTTACAAAGAAGTTAGAGGTTATCTTTTTGTGGTTTTGTTTGTTTGTTTGTTTGTTTGTTTCTGTCAAGTGTCCTGCCCAGGTCTACAGAGCGTGACTTTCCTAGTCCCATGAATGCATGGCTTCAGTCCTCCATTAACAGTTGTGGTTGTTTCTGGGATTTGATTTTGAGGTATTTGAGGGCAAGAACTGTTCTTACTCCCTCTCAATTCCTCTCCCTCCCCTCTCACAAATATTTGTTGAGCACCTACTATGTGCCATCATCCTCTCCTCTCCATGGCATTCCTACTCTAACACTTAACAGGACTGTCTGCTAACAGCGAGTGAGTGTTAGGTGAATGAATGAATGAATAAATGAAATGTGAAGTGGCGCTTCAGAAAGTGGGCTAGAGTTTTAGGTTCTCCTGAAAGGTATGGATGTGGTTAACTCCTTAGCGATGCCAGGCAGCAGAGAGATGGGCTGGAGGTGGGGCTAGGAATAAGGACCCAAGGCTGCCAGACCACCTTGTTGTCTACCACCCTGCTATGGGACTGGAAAAACCGAGCTCTTCACTTGGGCTGCAATCATTCTGTTTTAAAAATGGATAATCTTGAGACTTCTTGTGGAACTAGAGAACTATGATTCTGTAGAACTATGATTCTCTAGAACTTTTGACATTCCCCCCAACTCAGTCCCACAAAAATCAGATGCTCCCCTATACGGACACAAAGACCACCAGAGCCACACCCAGTCCATTCTTTGGACTGGCTCTTCTTGGTCTGACTCAGAACTGGCTGCGTCTTTTCTTGTTTAAAAATCTACAGTGGCTTCCAAGGGCAGGTCATATCCAGTCTACCTGTCTCTCCTTGGCTGTCAAAAAATCACAGAACCCACATATTGACTTTTATTCTGCAGTGCTCAGTGCTGGGGTCCCACCTTCCGGTGAGGAAGCCATCTTGGTGCTGCCATCTTGGAACGTTTCTTGTTTCATCTATGACGTGCACACCTCAGGGGTGACATATGTTTCTAATTTAAATTGGTCTGGATTAGATAAGTCACCAAAAAATAAGAACTCACTGCAGGATAGAAAACAAATCATCCATATTTCCATTACCAAAGAAAACCACTGTGACCATTTTGGTTTACTTCCTTCTAATCTTTTTTTCTTTTTAAATCAGAGTAGAGTTTTCACAGAAGAACTATATTAATTTCATTATCTATTGCTTACAGTTAGTTGGATGTACAGGTCATTTTTAATCTTTACCATAATCTACATGGTGTAAGGAACATCCTGTAACTAAATCTTTTTATACGTCTTTAATTATTTCCTTGGGCTAAAATTCCTATAAGAGGAATCACTAGGATTAAAGGCTTTTTGATGATGGAGGGGGTAGGCATGGAGGACAAAGAGCCAGCTTGAGATACAAATCCTTCTTGGAGTTGGGAGAAAACAGACTGAGGAAGTGATAATCTCTCCCACCCCCCACCCACCTGCCCCCTCCAGCCTCCCCGCTCCCTCCCCCGCAGTGCTGGGGATCAAACCCAGGGCCTCATGCATGTTAGGCAAGCACTTTACCACTGAGCTACCTCCCAGACCCAATCCCTGTCTTTTCTTTGAGAAGTGGCCAGTTTAAGAGGCATCCTTAGCACCATTACATTCCTCCCTACTAACATTCCTACCCAGCCAATGTCAAGTTTCTCAGATTTCTAGAAGGTTCTCCAAAACCAATATGCTGGGGGGGGAATGAGGGAGGGGTAAACAGCTGGTGTGTCTTTAGTAGGTGTCAGAAGTTGCCAGGCAAGGTGTGGCTCTGGGAAGCAGTCTCTCCTGAGTCCCCAACCCCCTTTTCCCTGCCCTCTGCACCCCTCCCCCTCTGATGAACTGTGTACTTGGACAGACACGTGTGATTGACTGTGGTATTAAGAAAATATGTATGACACAATGTTTTTTAGCTTTTTCCAGAGATATTTATATCACACAAATGGCAAGTTGGTCTCCCCCCACCCCTTAGCCACTAAGAATGAATAAATCAATTGTTCTAATCAGGCTAATGGACAGTACAAGGGCTAGAAACATAGGTGAGCCATGCTCTTGCGAGCCTGCTAAGTCCTGATGGGGGGGGGCCTCTCTCATCTCTTCCTACTTCTGGGCCTGTTGGAGACAGGCATGGTGACGTGGGGCCTCTCCTGGCTTCTCAGGGTTAAGAGCCTCCAAAGCATTTGGAGTTCCTAGGAAGAGAGTGGCTGAGGACATTTTTTAATCTTTTTTTTTCAGCCCTTTGGATCTAAGTGTAGGAGCAGGCTGTACGCAGAGAACTCACCATCATGTTCTAATTTATAAGGTTTTTGTCTCACACAATCCCACAGACCTGACCTTTCAGAGCAACTTTAAATTGTGGGGGGAGATATAGTTTGTTGTGGTTGTTGTTATTACATAAAAATTAATGGTTTGGCAAACACAGGGATCGCGGTGTTATGTAGAGGTCATGTTTACCCCAAACAAATATATTTCAGGCTTCCTCAACCTTCAACAGGATTGTGGGGCCGACTGGATGCGATTCCCACGCAAGACTCAGAATCCCGTGCCAGATTCCTCCCAGCTCTAAGAAGGGATGTTAGCAACAGAACCCCATCAGGCCCCAGATTCCTTAGGGCTAGAGTGGGTTTTTCAGTTCCTGACTTATTGAGGTTTTGTACCTCTGTCCCCTCGGGCAATGAAAAAAGTCCAGAAGAGGGACACTGCCAAGGAAGAACAAGCCTAACCTGGATCTCATTCATTGTTCATGTACCCATTCACCAAATATTTACTGAGCACTAAGTGTCTGCCAGAGACTAAGCCAAGTGCTCGGAACACACAGCGGATGGCAAGACAGCAGGACAGTGGGGGAGGTTGCAGACAAGTCAAGCAGAAGCTGCACCAGGAAATGCAAAGTTCAGACTCAATTTCAAACTGTACAAGGGAGTCTGTGGGACCAAGTTGCATGCTAGAGGGTACCTGAGCTAGGCTTGGAGAGAGCGAGCAGAGACCGGAGAGTAAGGAAAGGCTGAAGATCCTGCATCTTCAGAGACCCTCGTAAAACCGAGTGACCTAGCTGAGGACCCGTGAGGCTAGAGTCAAAAGAATGAGGCAGAGGGAACACGGGGATGGAGCATAGCCGCTGTGACGACAATCACGGAAACACAAACTCACACACAAAACATGACAAGGGCTGGTTGACAAGGATGTGGAAAAATCAGATCCCCGGTATGCTGCTGGTGGGGACATAAAACAGCATAGGCCCCGTGGAAAACAGTTTGGCAGTTCTTGAACAAACTAAACACAGTTACCATATGACCCTGCAATTCCATTCCTAACTATATACCCCCCAAAATTGAAAACAGATGGTCGCACAGCACTTGCCCACAAATGTCCAGGGAGGTGCTCTTTGAAGCAGCCAAAAGGTGGAAATAATCTAAATGCTGATCAATAGATGACTGGCTCAACCAAATGTAGCCTGTCCATCCAGTAGAGTATTACCTGGCCATGAAAAGGAATGAAGTACTGACACATGCCACGATGCGAATGGACGTTGCCAACATCATGCTAAGTGAAAGATGACAGAGGCTAAAGGCCACACATTGTATGGTTTCATTTATATAATATACATAGAGCTGGGCCTGGTGGTACACACCTGTAATCTCAGCACTCAGGAAGCTGAGGCAGGAGGATCACTGTGGGTTTGAGGCCAGTCTGGACTACAGAGCAAGGTCATGGTGGTTTTGTTTTGTTTTTAAGGAAATAAAGTATGCAGAGTGTCAGAGAGCAGCTTGGTGGTTGCTGGGGTTGGGAGGGGGAGGCAGAGTGGGAAGTGGCCCTGGATAGGTATGGGGTTTCCCTCTGAGGTGATGAAAACGCTCTGGATTAGATAGTGGTCATGGTTACAGAGTAGCATGAATGTACTGAATGCCACTGAGTTGGGCGATTTGAAAAGGCAAATTTATGTTACCTGTTTGTTATGGTGAGGTTAGGGAGGAAGCTGAAGCAGCGGAGGAGAGGCCTGGGTGGTGGTTTTCATGCTGTGAACAGCGAACAAATTAAAGCTGCTGGTGGGAGGACGAAGGACGTCCACAGGAGGTAGGAGATGGGTCCACGAAGGGGACACTGGAGGCCTGGACAGGGAGCTGCAGTGGCAATGGAGACAGTGCGCAGATTTGAGCAGAGCAGGTAGAATCAAGGGAGCGTGGTGTTGCACCCACAACTGTTCAAAACACTCGACTCTGGGCCTTCCTCCCCTTGTGTGTATTTATCAGGTGCAGGGCATGGCGCAAGACCCTGTGCGTCTTCCGAGGGATGCCCAAGCCCGTGCTGGCAGTAAAAACCAGTGTTTGGTTTTCTTCCTGCTGGACCCCCAGAGAGTAAATTTACTGCTCTGGGCCTCAGTTTCTCCCTCTGTAAAATTGGGGCCCGAGGACTCATGGGCGCTGGAGAGAGACAGGCACACGAGACCGGCAGCACCTGCCCTAGCTACTTCCTGGGGCTCCTGGGAGACTCAAAAGAACCATCATCCTTCCAGTTCCACACCACGGCCACGCTGGGGCCGATGATGCTTCTTTGAGAAGGCAGGTGCCTTTGGGAAATACTCCGAAGCCTCGCTTTCCAGTCACTTTGAAGGTGATAGATGGTAGGTGTTAAAAGCTAAGCTTAAAACAAAGCAAAGCAGAACCGAGGACTCCAGAAAGCAGTTTGAGGTTATCAGCAGAGCAGCCCCTCACACTGGCTTTCTTACGTCCTTGCCCCGCCCCTTGCAGCGCAGGCCACGCCCCCAGGTAAGCCCCACCCAGGCCCGCCCCCGATATTAGCGCAGACCACGCCTCCTGGCGCCTCGGGCTTTGAGGCTCCCACCTGCACTAAGTGTTCAGTGCCCGGGAGGAGAAGAGGGGGCACTCGGCGGGTGGAAGGGGGGCAGTTCGGAAACTGGCAGGGGAGACTGGGGAAACTAGTCTGAGACAAGTCCCTCCTCCCCTGCCTCCTCATCCGCCCCCTTGCTGAGGGCCTTGGCTTTTGCATAATGTAAGTACTTGTTTAATACGCGAACTGGCTCGGGAGCTCGTCATTTGTCTTTCTGTCCCTCATCCTCCGCTGTGCTTCCGCCCTGTGTCTGTCTATGTGGGAGCGCCCGGAGGGGAGGGTCCTTCCCTACCTCTCCTGTGTGACCCCCGGCCCGGGGCGGAGGGCCGAGAGAAGGAGGGAGGCTGGGGCGGCGGGGGGGCGGGGTGGGAGCGAGGGGGCGGGACGGGGGAGGGATGCGGGCGCCGCACGACACGCTTGTGGGACCAGCTCTGATGCCAACTTGGATGCTGTCCTTTTCTCCAATAAAAGGAACTTTTCACTTGTTTTTCAAACACCCTTTGCATTTTTTTTTTTATTTAAAGAGACTGGTTCGTATCTGTCTGATTGGACGCGCCCCAGTGCAGAAGCAAGGCTGTCCGCGCGCGCGAGCTCGCGCACACACACACACACACACACACACGCACGCACGCACACACGCACGGTTTTCCCCACGTATCTACTCCTATTACAACCGCCCCTCCCCCACTCCCCTTCCTGTCCTGGACCCTGGATGCTGCCTTCTGCGAGGCCTGCCAGGGCCCCGTGGGGGGGGGGCTGCCTAGGCTGGAGAGGGGTGTGAGGGGGAGGGGCATAGAACGAAGGCCAGAAAGAACAAATTAGATAATCGAAAGAATTACAGTAATTGCTTTCACTTTCCCAAGACCGCTCTGCGGATTCCCTCTCCTGCCCCTTCTCTGGCTTTCTGCCTGTCGGGAATACTGAGCCTCCCACCCCCTCCTCTGCCCTCCCCCAGGCTCCTCCTCTCTCCGCCCTTCTCTCTCTCCTCTCCTCTCCCCGGCTCCTCTACGTTCCCTCTCTTCCCCAGTCTTCTAGTGTGCTGGAACGTTCGCCGGAATATGATGAATGATTACCTGTCACGGCTTGTTTATTATAATGCGGGCAATCAATTACACATCCCCAACGCCGGCCGGCCCGCAGGAAATTTATATGCTCAGCACAAACCAATGTGAAAATGGAATCTCATTTGCCAAATGTCTTTCTCCCGGTACAGCACGAAGATTACAGTCTGTGTTTGTTTCAACAGTCGTGTAGGACTGACAGTGCCATCATTTACTGCCTGGCTCAGGTCAGTTACTCTGAGGCTGTATTTATTGTGTTACCAAGGCCTGCGCAGAAGGAGGACAGGGGTTTCTGTCAGGGATGCCACGCTGTTAAAAAGTGGGCAAGCTGGGCCCGTGGAGCGCAGCATTGCAGCCTCAGGCCCCAAGCCCTGTCTCAAAGCCGCCTCTCCCAGTGTCCAGCTGCCAGAACTCCCCAAGACCACCCTGGGGACACAGCTCTTCCATCCAGAGCTGTCCAGGCCCTGCCATCAGAGGGACCAGAGTTCAGAGTCTGCTTCTGGCTAATGGTGTGTGCCAGGGACTCAGTGTCCTCATCTGAAAAATGGGAATTTAACAGCTTCCCTTAGGAGTACCTTTTAACATCTTCCACATCTTCCTTACAAATGTGGATGTCTGGAATAGCAGAAGTGTGGATAAATGTTAGTTTCTGTGACTTGAGAAAGGTGTTCCGTTAGAAGGGATGTGAATTGGAATTCACGCCCTGTATTATTAAGTCTCCCTTACGCTGGGCACAGTGGTACATGCCTGTAATCCAAGCACCTCTGGGAAGCTGAGGCAGGAGGATTGTGAGTTCAATCCCAGCCTGGACAACTTCGAGACTTAGTGAAACCCTGTCTCAAAATAAGAAAAAAAGGACTGGAGATGTAGCTCAGTGTAAAGGCCCTGGGTTCAATCCTTAGTACTGCAAAAACAAACACCATAAAATTTTAAAATGTACCCCAATCTGTACTTTTGCAAGATATGGCAGTATTAACATGGTTTATTTTCCCTCCTAGTGGGATTTTGGAAAATGTGTTTCCTCTGCAGCGACACATACTGTGCCTGGGAAAATAAAATGCCCCCCCTTGTTTTGCTTCCGTTTCTGTCCTTGTAAAAATAGACACTAGCAGTTTGGCCTTTCTAGCTGTGTGACCTGAGGCTGCCTCGTCCCCTGAAGCCTTGGATCCCTCCCCCGAGAAGTGAGGAAAATAACTGCTAAACTGCTTCCCTCGGTCTTGCTGGCAGGGCCTGAGGTGTCCGAAGATATGAAAAAATGCCACTCAAACTGCAAAGCGAGGTTGTTGCCGCTCTCTGACACCCTTTTGTCAGGAGTTCTGGTCCGTCGTGAGAGTTTTGCTGAGCAGTGTTGCCCCAGATTTGCCCTTCCCACCACCAGCATTTGCTACCAAGTGGTGTCTCAGTAAGTGAGGGGTGGGCAGATTCTTGTACATGTATTTGTTTGTTCTTTCTTGAGCTGTATGACTCTATTACTTCATGTAGGGGTTTGTTGATGGGCTGTCTGCCCTGCTGTACGAAGGTTCCCCCAGCCAAGGAAGATGGTTGATTTCGGTCACCTCTATGATTCTCATTACCTAGACACTACTCAACACAGCCTGAATGCTCAATAAGTATCTATGACTTTAATGGATGCCTGGCTACATAACTGAACTCATTACTAGGGCAGCCTCTGCCGTGCAATGTGTGGTCTTCGGCAAGTAGATGTGTGCAAGCGTCTTCTCTGCTGTGGGTCCTCACAGAGCAGGCTGTGTCCTGTGCCCGTCCTTGCCTGGGGTCCTTTGCACTCTGAGTGCTCAGACTGCGTGACTGCCAACAGGCCACGTGTGTGTCTGCCTGAAGACACCTACCCCCTCCTGAGATGAGCACCCTTGGAAGGGACTCCCAGCTCCTCTCAGAGGCTGAGTGGCCTCGTAGCCTTTACCCTCTCTAGATCACGAGCTCCTATGCAGGCAGCTGTGCGCCATTCGGATGCGGGCTTCCGAAATATCCCATGAATGGTTGTCTTGAAGGAGGTGCGTTTCAATTAGCAATCAATCAATCATCATGATTGTGTAGCTTTTCTGAACACTGATGTACAGTATACAACTTGGAAAATTCTATTAAAACACATCAGGTCAAGAAAACATGATTGGGGCTGGGGATATAGCTCAGTGGAATAAGCGCTTGCCTAGCAAGCGCAGGGTCCTGAGTTCGATCCCCAGTACTGCAAAAAAAAAAAGAAAACATGATTTAAGTTCATGTTTTATTTAATTTTATTTCCTGTTATTTTTTTGAGACAGGGTCTTGCTAAGTTGCTAAATTGCCCCCTGGCTGGGCTCGAACTTGCAACCTTCCTGCCTCAGCCTCCCAGAGTGCAGAGATGATAGGTATGCATCACCACTCCCCAGCTTAAGTTCACATTTTAAGTGAAATATTAATGCTGCATTGTGTATTTTGGTCATGTGCTTCCAATATGCAAAAGGGATTTCTTCCCGTAGATGTAAGTATTAGTCGCTACGATTATAACACCAAGGTTGATTGCACAGAGCTGTGCCCCAGTAGCAAGGGCTGGATACAGCCTGTATTCCCTCCACTGCTGTGCCTCACTAGTTGACTAACAGACCTTATTCCCTGGCTGCGCCACATCCCGCTGATACCAGCTTCCCAACGTGGAGGCGAAGGAAGCCTGAGCAAGCAGGGCCGAGGACTCCTGGGGGAGTGGCTGCGGCTGCTGCTGCTTTGACAGTTGAGGTGCAGGAGGGGCTGCAGACAATGGGAAATGAAACATTTGAGTGGTTGTGAAAAATTCCGTGGGAAATCCCCCCGCCCCACGGTGTTTATGTGCGACAGCTGTGACAAGGAGAATGTGGGGCTTTTGGTTTCAAGGGTTCCTAAGCAGATGACAGTGGCCTTCCCGGAGGGCAGTCCCCAGCAACTGTCTTCCCAGCCCGCCTGCCTGCCTGCCTGTCTGTCTTCCTGGAATGATCCGGCCACACACATGATGCCGGCTGTGGACTGCAATGACTGGGTTGGGAGATCAGCCACGTTGGTAGCTTGTGGGCCCTGATTTGTCTGTTCCCAGGACAAGTCTGCTCTCCCTGCAGGTGTCCCCTGAGCTTGAGAACCTGGGGACCTACTGAGCTTTGGGCTTCTTTTCGACCTCATCTGCAGGGCTATTAGAACAGCAACTGCTTTCAGGCTCCTCCACTCTCATTGAAAAACCCAGCCTAGGGGCCTCGCACGCACCCCACACGCTGGTGTTTTCTTGGGATCACATGGCCGCTTCCTGCTTCCTCCCTTCCCCCTCCCAACAAACTTCTATTTTCTGTTACACCCTTTTACTCTCATTCAGAGAATAAAGTGGACCGATGTGAACTAATCCTAGTTTTTCGTTTTCCTTAAAACTAACAAATCTTCAAGATACCGCAATTGCTAATGTCTTGCTGTGGCTGTGTGGTCAGTTGCTTATAGATCTGCTGAAAGGCAGGAGCACTAGACCTTTAAAGATCCCTGGTAAGTGGGAAAAGGGACACTCAGGCAGGTTAAATAACTTTTCCTTATGTGTTAGTCATGAGGCTTCTGTTGCAAAGTGACGAAATCCTAACATCCGTAGACTTATGCCAGATGGAAAACATCTTGGATTACTGAACCATGAGGCAAGAGCTAGCTAAGCTTCAGGTGTGGTTGGATCCAGGCCTTCAAGGCCAGCAGAGCAGAGTGAGCTGAGGTCCAGGTGGTAGTTGCTGAACGACACAGAACAGGGGTGAGTAGTTCCCCAAAGAAAATTAGAATGCTCTTACAGAGGAAAGAGGAAGGGTACCAGCTGAGCAGAAAGACCTGGACTCCTGGGGTCCCATCATGCCGTCACTCAGCTCTGCTCTGCACCCCTTCTTACTGCTCGAGACCACCTTGGGCCCCTGCATGCTCTGCGACACACAGCACCAGCCCCGCCGCTGCCCAGCAGATACAGTCCAGTTGGTACTTTCCAAAACGTGCATCTTGGGAGAAGCTTCAGGCTGGAAGCCAGGAGCATGTCACTCCCTCCCCTATTTCAGCCACCCAGCAAATCTTATGCCTGTCTGTAGGCTCAGCTCCCTGGTACACTTTTATTTAAACAAAGAGCTCCCCAGATATTTTGCTTTTTTAAAGTCTTTTTCATTAAATTTTAAAATTTTCATTTTACTTACCTATTGATTTTTGAGGTAGGGTCTTGCTTTAGTGCAGGCTGGCCTTAAACTCAATGGCAATCCTCCTGCTTCAGCCTCCTGAGTGCTGGCTGGCATTACAGGTGTGTGGCACCATGCCTGGTTCCCATACTGTTTAAACTTGGGAGACTAGAGATTTTTCTGGGAATGCACCAACTACCAACATGCCACAGAGCAAGTCTGAGACCACCCCCAACCCAGTCCCACTTCCCACTTCCTGCCCTGAGAACTTGTGCAAAAGGATGGGTGGAGAGACCACCACACACACTCTGCCTGCCCTTCCTGACTTGTCAGCCCAGGATGCACACCATAACCAGGAGAGTGGCTCCTCAGCGCACAGCTGGAAGTGGGGATCTTTGCACAGTTTTGTTCTGTGCCTTTGTTCCCCAGAGCTATGTTAGGCAGCCTCTGGGGTCTCACTCTGTAGGTAGCACCCTGCCAGAATGGAGACAGACAGCCACTTCCCCCTGCTCACTCCTGCAGCCAGAGCTTACATCACCATGTGCTTCTGTTCAGCAGGATGTTTACAAACAACTGCTCCGTCCTCCTGGCTGTTTCTGCAGAGCTGGTCTGTGCACCAGGCCCGGCCGAGTACTTCAAACAGAGCTTTCTGCAGCCGGATCGTGGCCATCATCGCAGCGAACCTCTGAGTGCCTCCAGCATTCCTGGAAGCCGCACACTGAGCGCTTGACATGTATGGTTTTGTTGAATCTTCCAAAACCCCGCACAGTAGACACTATTATTATCTTCATTTCACAGGTGCAAAAAAAAAAAAAAAAAAAAACAGTGCAGAGAGAGGAGTGAATTTGGCTCGGGTCTTCAGCCAAGTTCAAACCCAAGCAACTGGAGTCAAGTGAATTAGCTCCTCGTCTCTTCCTGTTGCTTCTGCACCAGACGCTCATGAGTGTTCTGGACAGTAAAGTGCAGGCTGTGACTGGGATGGAGACAGAAGGTTCCCTGCTTCCTTCGGACAGATCCTTCCCTTCCCAGAGACTCCGAGCTGAGCCCGTTTTCCTTCTGCTGAGCTTCCCTCCTCCGCACTGTTGGGGGGGGCAGCTCCGTTACCTGGAGGGCACGAGGGCTCTGCTCCTAAGGTGGCAGCAAGCACGGGTAAGGCAGGTGAAGAGAAGAGCACGGCCTCATTACTTAGACTACCTTGCAGTGGCTTATTGAATTAGCGAGACTCTTAACATCTTCCACTTGGATGGCGTCCAGCCCAGCCAGCTGCTGCTTTCCATAGGCCTCAGCTCGCCTTAACTCAATTAACTAAGCCGGGCTGAGCCAGGCTGAGCTGAGCTCAACAAGTATTTCTTAAGCACTGAGCTGGCTGCGGGGGTGGGGGGAAATAAATAAAACCCACAAAGAAGAAACATGCTCGGCCTTCCAGAGTTGCTGTGCCCTTAGTAGCCAGTATGGTACGGTATTTTCTGGCTACCATCCTCATGATTTTCTCTGTCTGCTCACTGTGGGCTGTTATTTACTTCAATGTTTTCTTGAATTAACTTCCTTTTCTCAAGCTTAATTTTTGTATTGACACGTCACAACACTATTTATTTATTTATTTTTGGGGGGGGACAGGGTCTTTCTATACAGTTCAGGCTGGCCATAAGCTCACTTTGTAGCCCAGGCTGATCTCAGCTCTCAAAAATCCTCCTGCCTCAACCTTCCCAGTGCTAGGATTGCAAGCGTGCACCACCACACCCAGCATCACTGACTATTTTAAAATGAACAATTCAGGAGCATTTGCTCCATCCCCAATATTGCACAACCATCATATCTGGCTCCGAAACATTTTCATCACCCCGAAATAAAACCCCATAACCGTTAAGCAGCCGCTCCCCATTCCTCTCTCCGCCTTCCTCTGGCTGCCACCAGTCTGCTCTCTGTCTCTGTGGGATGTCTTTGTCTGCGCTGGATGTTTCATGGGAATGCAGCCACGCCAGGTTTATCCTTTTGGGTCTGACTTCTTTCACTCACTGTTTTCAAGGTACATTTGTGTCTTAGTATTTGTCAGAACCTCACTGCTTTTGTGGATGAATATTTTCCATCATATGGAGAGACCAGAATTTGCTTCTCCATTCACTGATGTGGGATTAATCTGTTATCTTTTGGCTATTGCGAATCATAGTGTTTCTAAATAAGTGTATTTTGAAAGAAGAATTTACATCACTACTTTAAATAGGAAACTGCTATTTTTCTAATACACAAGAAAATAGATGCCTATTAGAGGAAATACTTCCCCTTCCTGCCTCATTGCTTTTCTTTTTTTCTTCTTTTCCCGAAAGTACCAGAGATTGAACTCAGAGCCTTAACTCTGATCTACGTCCCCAGCCCTTATTTATTTTGAGACAGGATCTTGCTAAGTCACTGTGTTGCTTACAATGAGCATGAACCTATAATTCTCCTGCCTCAGCCTCCCACAATAGTGGGATTACAGGTGTGTGCCTCAACACTCTAGGAGTGGCCAGGTTTAAGTTTAAATCTTGCCTCTGCTTTCTATTGGCTGTTAGGAAAATGCTGTTCTCTGTAGCCTCAGTTTTCTCATTTAGAAATTGATCGTCCTTATAACTTCCCCCTCCTATAGCATTTGGCTATAAGAATCAAAATCATGGATAAAGTACATAGCAACACACCTGGCATGTACATAAAAACTGCCAGGTAGGAGCACAAGTCCTCAACACAATAGTACTAATAATACTAGCAAATGCTAACAAATGCTTACTGCTCAGAGACTGGGCAAGGCATCTGCCATGTGTTAGCTCATAGACTCCTCTCTGCGTTCTCAGCAGCAACTGATACTACTACACCCCCTTTCTCGACTGAAAAACAGAGGGAAAGAGCAGCGGAGGCAGTCGTCAGAGTCAGAGCTCAGCACTTCACCTCTGGCAGGATGAGAAGTGAATGCCAGCACAGGTGATCCCTTACAAGAACCCTGCCAGGCTCCTTGCAGTGCAGTCCCAGCACCTCACTGTGTACCCAGCAGCAGCTCTTGATCAAATCATGATATCTCAGGTCTGCCTGGAACAGCGCTGCTCCACCCCGCTCCGCCCCAGGAACTGCCCTGTCTTTCACTTCTGTCTTAGTGGATCTCCCTTGAGCAGTGAGTGGGCCTCCTCTGCCCTTCCTGCACACAGAGCCTCCAATCAAAGCCGGTGGCATGGAACTTCCCCTTACCTCTGCACTCCCTCCCTTGTTCCACGCTGTGTCTGAGCCTGCTCAACTATCTCAGAGCCTCTTGACAATTATCCATCCCCGGTGCAAAACTCGGCGCATAGCAAGATCGTGGCTCTGTTGTCTTTGCCCACAGGGAGGCGGGAGGCATTCAGCCCCCCCGTCTGCGTGCAGAACCCATGTCCTGCCCAGAGGTGACAGAGCGTGGAGTGTATTGCTCTCTCAGGACTGCTGTGACCAGTAACACCACCTTCAGGGCTTCGAACTTGCTTCTCCCACGGACCTGGAGTCCAGAAGTCCGCATGCGTGGTCCTCTGAGGGCCTGCGGGTGGGGTCTGTCCTAGCCTTTCCTAGCTCTCCGCTTCTTCCTGGTGTTTCTTTCTTTGTGGCTGCCAAACGCCAATCTTTTTCTCCCCCACGCTGGGGTTGGGACCCAGGGCCTCAGGGACACTGGGCAGCACTTTCCCACAGAGCTCCCCTCCCTGCCCCCCACTCCACCTGGCCACTCAGTCTGTGCGTCTCTGTCCTTTTCTGTCTTTTATAAGGACACTTGTCATTGGATTAAAGGCTCACTCTAATCCAGGATGATCTCATCTTGATCTTTATCTTAATGATGCCCGCCAGGACCCCATTTTCTAGTAAGACTGTGTTCTGAGGTTCCAGGTGAACATAAACAGGGGTGCTTTTCAACCCCCTATAGGGATCTTCTGATAGCAGAGGCACCTGGTCCTCTGCATCACTGGTTTATTGGATATTTAAACCCAAATATAGAATAAGTGGACACAAGCAAAAGGGGTTAATGTGCCCCAAAGGCAGTTGTAGGCCAAGTCTTGCCCATTCTCCTCTCCCAGCCTTCAGTGGCATCCTGGGCAGATCTTATAGCTTCCTGGTCACTTTGCAATATTAAAAAGGCCAGGCGATACCAGCACAGTTTAAAATCTTCACCTTACCTTAGAAACCATTGACCTGTGAATGTGGTTTCCAAACTTCTGCCCAGGAAATGATTTTTCACAGAACACCCTACCTCTCTGGGTATTCCCCAGAGTACACTTTGAGAAGCGCCACATAATAGAAACTAGTGCAAACGCAAAGAATGTCTACAACTGTTACGCACGCGCCAAGAGAAGGTGAGCTTTCGAGTAAATCCACCAACCACGAGACTTCGTGATTGATTCAGAAGATTGGCTTCCAGATCACCGTGGACAAGACCCAACTTGGCTAGGAGACTGCAGTCCCTGGGGAGAGCCACACGGGGCTGGAAGCTGGCCAACTTTGCCTCTGAGAAAAGATCAGTGACCATAACTACTCTGATTTCCCTGCCCTACCCCTAGCGGCCACAAGGGTAGAACTTTTATGTTTAAAGAAAAGTACTTTAAAGTGCCTGGGGGGTGGAGCTCAGTGGCCGAGTGCTTGCCTAGCAAGCAGGAGGAACCTGTGTTCCATCCCCAGCATTGCCGCTGAATAAAAGAATGAATCAATCAACGAATCAATGAGTAAGCAAATAAATAAATAAAATAAAGGGAAGCATAGTACTTTTAAGAAAAATTTGCATTATGAGGTAGCCCTATAACTTGCGCGAGTATGGCCTACAAATTCAGTAATGGGGGGCTCAGTAGAATAATGATGGGAATAACATAATGATAAGAGAAAAGATAATATTAATAAATGCAAGTGACATTCTTCTCACAGCTGGATTTGGGATCCTCTCAGGCATCCGTGATTCCTCAGTGCCCCACAGCCCCAAGCCTGTGTCTCGTGTTTAAATAGCTGTCATTTTCATACACAGTGGTTTTGTCCATGTTCCTTTCCATCTCATCAGTCCCTGGTCATCAACTGTGGTCTGAAAACATTACATGGAAAATTTTAGGAATAAAACATTCATAATTTTTCCAAAACTCTTATTTCCCTGTAACTGCCTTATGTTATTATTAATTATAGTCAGTCTCTTACTGAGCGTAATTGATATAGGAAACCTTACTATAGGTGTGTAGGTACAGGGAAAAGCATAGTATACATAGGTTTGGGTGTCATCAGATGTTTCAGTCATCCCCTGGGGGTCTTGGAATAGATCTCCTGGGGATAAGTGAGATGCCTGTCATATGGCCTCTAAAAGCTGCCTGATTCACAACTGAATGAGTGACAGCCTTCTATAATGCTGGAGAAATCCCATGTTGGACTGACTGAAAGAATGTCCATCAGCCTCCAGCTCAGTATTTCTCTACAGGACCCTAGCGGTGATTTCTAACCATACCATTGTGATAGTCTTGGTTGTCAACTTGCCTGGCTTGAGAGACACCTGGAAGATTAGTAAAACCTACTTGTGATTGTATCTGGGTCAGTCCTGAGGACAAGACTTGGGGGCTATCTCTGATCCCTCTTCCTCTCGGGTTCTCGACTGCTCTCCACTCCCTGGCTGCCATGAAGTAAGCAGCTTTTCTCTGCCAGGCCCTCCTGCCATGAGGTGCCTGCCTTGGATCGAGCCCGCCATGGACTGACCACCCTGGAACTGTGAGCCAAGATAAATCTCTCCTTTAAGGTAGAAGTGTCAGGTATTCTGTCCTAGCAACATAAAAGTGACCAGTATATTCGTATTCACTTCAGGAATTCTACTGCCTGTACAGTCACACTGCCATGTCACATGTTTCTCCCTGGCAGTCTCACAGCTGTATAGAATTTAGTTTTGTCCATATAATCCAGACAAAATTTTTCTGAAATGCAGGACTGGCTTATGATTAGGATCAGCAAAGGTTGAAGTGATAATAAGATTTGAGGACTACCAACCAAGCAATCTCTTTTTTTTTTTTTTTTTTTGCGGTACTGGGGATCAAACTCAGGACCCTGCACTTGCTAGGCAAGTGCTTATTCCACTGAGCTATATCCCCAGCCCCTAACCAAGCAATCTCATAAGGTGCTCCATTTCCTACTACCCCCCGCCCCAAATAAGCTTAGAGATAGAAATTGTCATCTAATTGTGCTACCCGAGTAGGTGACTTATTAGTCCTCAGAAATCTAGAATGATCAGCTTATCTATCTAGACAACAACCTGGTAAAGGTCAGAGTGAAAGTTCATTCGGGAAGGATCAGAAGCCTGCGGACATAGGATTCGTTCTAGCTCCCTTTCAATTTTGTTCTCTGACATGAAAACTCCCAGTCCCTGCAGAATGACGCCTAAATTCAAGGCAGGACCCAGGGGACCTCATGAGCCAAGTCCCAAAAGGCAGAGACTGGTGTGAATCTATTGGCCCTGAGCACAGGTTTCAACAGATAAGCCAGAGATCAAGGGGTGAATGTCAAACTCACAAGAAAGTGACCCATGTAAAAGTCGGAGGGTTCATATTCCAGGCTGTGCCAACAGGGTTATATCAAAAAATAAACAATTTGGAGAGCAATTTAAATCTTTACCAACTTTCTCAAGGGCCACACACACACACACACACACACACACACACACACATTCGATGTATAACATAGACTTTTAGGCTGAGCATAATGGTATATACCTATAGTTCTAGCTATGTGGGAGGCTGGGACAGCAGAATCACTTGGACAGGGGTTTGAAGCCAGCCTGTCTTAAAAACAAAACAAACAAAAGCACCCTTTAAACATTCATAGCTCACCTCCACGGAAGCTGGTTCCCAAATCTCAACTTCCTGCTGCCTCTCCTCTCTTTTCCCTTGCAGACCCAACTTCCACTCATGCAGGAGTGCCGGGTGGCTCATGAGGCAGGGAGCTCTGAGGGCTGGGTTCACATTTAGTTGGGTCTCTAACTCAGACGGGCACCTGACGCATGATAAGTGCTCCATAAATGTGACTCTGGTTATTACTATTATCATCATTATTATTCAAATCCTGTTGGTTTCGCTAATATTTTTTCACTTGGCTCATTTTTCCACTAATGCAATAAAAACATTTTGGTTTTTTTTTTGAGGCTGGCCTGGACTCAAGTGGATCGTCCTACCTCAGCCTCTTTAGTGCTGGGATTGCAGGTGCACACTACCACACCCAGTTCTGGAGGCCAGAATCCCAAATCAAGGTGACACCAGGGCTTTGTGACTGGAGAGTCTATTGCAGGTCATCTCCAGCCCCTTCTGGCTGTGGGCAGCTGCTCCTGGACTATGGCTGCCTCACTCAGGCCCCCACCTCTGTTTCTGCATGGCCTTCCCTGGGCACCTTTCTCCCTGTGGTGCTAGGGGTGGAATCCAGGGGCTCATGCATGCCAGGCAAACAGTCCACCACTAAGACACACCCCAGCCCTTACTGAGACACTTCATGTATTTAGGACCCAGCCAGATAATCTAGGATGATGTCATCTGAAGGACTTTATTGTATCTTCAAAGACCACACCTACAGGTTCTACACATATGGATATTTTTGGCGGGGAGGGGATCACCAGTCAACCCATTACTAAAGGACCCTGGGTCTCCCCTCTAGTGAGTGTCAGGTAGGGAGAAGACTGCACTCTCTTATGGTTTTTTTTGCTTTTGTCCTTGTCATGATGAATAAATCAAACCAGCAGCCAGCATCAGGTACTCAGGGATGCGGAAGGAAAGGAGGCAGATGGCCGAAAGGCCTGTTGATTTCTCTTTTTTGCAGACATCCATACCGCTCTTTAAACCACACACTTCACAGCTGCAAGCAGCACTACCTCCCAGGTAGGGCAAGGGGACTGGCAGGAGTGACAGCCTCAGGGTCGCACTCAGGCAGATAGGTACTGCCAAGGGACCGAGCATCTCCGCTTTTCCACCCCGAGCAGTCAGTGGCTGGGTGGTGCAGGCTGGTGGGTCACTCCCACCCAAGTGAGGGGATCCAGGAGGCTGTGACTTCGCTCAAATCAAACCGCAATCAGCCAGACTCCAGACTCCTGGGTTTCTCTATGCAGAACTATTTTTGGTGTGCGTTCATAGACAGCACACACCAAAGTACTTGGTATTTGAGAGGCAAGCGTGAAGGATGATTAAAGTGAGCTGCTAATGAGCATGCCTAGAATAGACACGGTCTGTGTGTGTGTGTGTGTGTGTGTGTGTGTGAGCACACACACTCTCCACGCATGAGCTGCATGTGTGTGGCCAGTCATGAGGCCACAAAGCAGATGTCTTCAGACTGGCCCTCGGGTGACCCCGCAGGTAGCCACAGGTAGCTGCTGCTGCTGCTGGATCAGCACAGATGTCCACAATGGAAGATGAAGGCGGAAACAGTGTAACAGTTGATCAGCCTGTTTAAAGCAGTGCCTTCCCAGGCACCCCGGTCTGCATCCCACCTGCCCTGCAAAGCCTGGCCCAGCCCACCTGGCCACCCACTGGATGCCTGGGTCAGAGATACAGACACGTTTCATCCCCAGGGATGACTTGAGTGGACTCGGCAGGGAGCCCCTGTGGAGAGGAGGATGCCGATGCGAGGGTACACCTGGACTGCTATGGGTGGTTCTGTGCTCCTTTAGAGAATACCCCAGCCCGGGAGGTTTGACACAAGCTCAATGTATTCGCTTAGAGTTCTAGAAGCTGGGAGTCTGAAAACTCAACAAGGTCTGAAACCTCGCCACCTCTAGAAGATCTTCCTGTGCCTGGTGGCCCCCCACCCCCGCACCTCTCCATCTTCCGCCCTTCCCCCTCCCACTGCCCCCCTCTGCCATGTCTGTGTCCCCCAGGGCGTTCTCCTGTGGGTGTGGCTGTGCCCAAACCCCCTGCTCCCACAAGGCCACCAGTTACTGGACCCAGGCTCACGCTAATGACCTCATTTGATTTTTCAGCGGCAAAGATCGCATTCTTGGGTGCTGCGGATTAGGTCTCAACATATCTTTCTGAGGGACACAATTCCAGCCACAATAGACGTCATGAGTGATTAGGGGTATCCATCGTGGGCAAGGAAAAGGTTACCCATTTGCTAAATCTGCCCTCATATGTTTAACTGGGGGCATAATTTAGTTGGAAGGGAGCACGGGCTACTGTGCTTATGATTATCTATTTATCATATGTATCAGTTGATTTTTGGGTGTACGTGTCCCATATCTATAATCTATCACCTATATCTAACAATTTACTTTTTATTTTTTGAGACAGTAACTCTCCCTATG
Organism: Dinomys branickii; assembly: GCA_004027595.1. NCBI lineage: Eukaryota > Metazoa > Chordata > Mammalia > Rodentia > Dinomyidae > Dinomys > Dinomys branickii. The sequence goes on along the minus strand of PVLD010001565.1, from coordinate 76,851 downwards.
AACCCAAGGCTGACCTTGAATTTGAGACCCTCCTGACTCAGCCTCCCAAGTGCAGGGATGACTGGTGTGCTCTACCACCAGGCACCCATTTTACCTTCTTAAGTAGATCAGAAGTCTTGTGAGGGCAAGAATTATAGCCTAAAGCCCTGTATTTCCCTAACCATCTAAGCCAGTAATGAATTTTCAGTGTTTGGCCTCCGAAATTAGGTCAGGAACAAGAAACCCAATTGTCCAAGGGCTTGAGGATGGAGGAGGATGGTCCCGACAGAACGGGATGCCTGGGCCTGCTCGCTTGAGCTCTGTCTTCCTGACTCTTGTATGCAGGCGGCCGTTCTCATCTACATCTTCCATGAGTGCTGGGGAGTCTCCCTCTAATAGGACAGCCCCGTAATTGCTCAGCAAGTTTATAACGTCAGGCTCATCCATCAAGCTCTCCTCCAAGCAGTTTGATTTTCCTAATGGAATACCATGTCTTAAACAAGGAGGGAGCGTCCTAACATGGGGGTTTACGTCGGCTGGTTTCTAGCTGTGAGCTGTGGACCTGAAATGATAGCTAAATCGATGGAGAGGCACTAAGATGTAGCTTGTGAATGGGGGCGGTGGCAAAGCCCGATTATTGGCAGCCCCGAGTGGATGTGGTGCAGCCTCAACTGGGGTGCTGTCTCCCCAACTCCAAGAGCAGCCCAAAATGAGTCAAAATATGAGGGCCAGCTGATTGCTCTTCCAGGGCTCGTGACAGGCCACCCCTAGCAAGACTCAAACTCAAGCTCTCTTCTCCACTGGCTGGTACCTGCTTGGGAGAAATGGTCTCGGTGGTAATCCCGATTACAGAGCAGAGCAGGGCATCCCTGGCCCAGCTCCCCCAAGTGGTGGAGGACCAAGAGGTGGGAAGGCTCTCACCCACCCGGCCTCTCTCCCTGTCTCGCTGTGTGACCTTGGGAGGTGTCCTGACCTCTCAGCATCACGAGTGTATAATCTTGCTCTGAGACAGACAGACCAGAACGAAACTGGGTACATGTAAGGGGTGGCTAGATCTTCCTCTTAACCTGTGAGATTGTTGAATGATTGCAAAAATTGACAGAATCACACAATTTTTCCCCACTGGAGACTCTTGCAGGCAATTTCTCACTTCTCCCAGGGAATGGAGATTGGTGCCCATCTCTTGGTCAGCAAACTGAGGGGCCTGATCTCAGAGTGGGCCACTGTGGTGGAATGAATTCAAACTCCTAGTCTGCTGTGGGGCTTTGCTGCCAAGGCTCAGAGCTCGGAGGGACATCCAGGCTCCAACACCTTGTGGACCATCCTCCCTCCCATCCTCCCTCTAATCCAGCAAGGCAGACTTCCTTGAATTCATTCACAAGCACCATGTGCCCCCACCTCAGACCCACACTCCTGCAATACTCACGGTGGCTCTGTGTGTCTCCCACCAATCATTCCCAGCCCCAGCCTCAGCCTCAAGGTCACTTTTGAAGTGAAGTCTTCCACGGGCCCCAGGACGCTGGGCCCTGGCTCCTCTCCTGTGTGTTCACAGGCATTACAGTTTTGTTTATAGAGATCAGCACTTAGGCAGCTAACTAATAATTACTATTAGTTTAACACCTGTCTTCTTTACCTATGATGAGTGCCACGAAGGGGGAGACCAGTTACTGTGACCCTAGCACTAAGATAAAGATCTACAGAATGAGTAGAGGGATGGACAGATGGACAGGTGGTGGACAGATGGGTGGATGAGCAGACGAACGGATCATGTAGCCCAAATCTACACAAGTATGAACCAGGCTATTGTATTCATCGCTGAGAGAACACTCTATGAGAGTTCGAGGTTCACACAGTCAGGGACTCTCACGTCGGCAGGGCCCAGCTCCGAGCCTGGCTTGACTGCTTCTTTGCCCCTTGCTAGCTTCAGACGGTGGCCTCAGTCTTTGGATTCCTGGCTGGCAGCCGCCTCGCTCCAGTCTGCCTCTATCGTCCCAGGCCCCCTCCTGGGGTGTTTCCCTCCTCACACAGTCCTCCCTCCCCCTCCACAACACCGGCCACGCAGCCCCTCCGAGTCCAGCCCGGCATCACCTTCATTAATCACACCTGCAATGACTCTGTTTCTGGACAGGCTCGTGTTCTGGGGTACTTAGAGTTAGGACTCAGTATCTTCTGGTGGGACATGATTTGACCCATAGAAATCTGTGGCATGGCAACCACCCCCCAAGTACTCCGCTCCCCCGTGTATCCCAGCGACAATTCTGCATCTGATCATAAGCAAGCACGTGACGGTGTGATGACGCTGGTGGCCACCAATGCTGTCAAAGCAAGGAGCCAAAAGTGAGCTGCGTGTCCATGACCAGGGGAAACGAATAACCCAGATCCTGTCCATGCAGGTGATGGAAGAGCACACGGCAGGTGGGGTGGGGCACAGCACACTGGCTGTGGGTAGATCTTAAAGATATTATGAGAAAGGAAAAGCAGTAGGGACTAGACTGAGATGGATGACACGATGCCATTGGCATAAATCTAAAATATATGCTCACGGAACCACACTAGATGTGTGGAAGGGTTTATTCTGGAGACACCGGAGTCGCTGCCTGTGGGAGGCAGTGGGAAGTGGAAACGACAGACAGAGGCAAAAAAAAAAAATACAAGAAGGAGCTCAAGGGGCCCTGCACCAACAAATGGTGACTGTGTGGCGTAAACCGTGAAGTGGGATTGTGCAAATGTGTGTTCTGGGATCCAAAATTCGCGGAAAGGAAAGAATCAAGCGGAACACTCTGATAATCATGCTGGGCCTGGAGGAGCTGCAATCCTGCAGCATGCACACTGGGGCCCCCTGGGCCACTCGGGGGCGTCGGGCGAGGGTTTGTGGAGGCAGAGACCTGGCGAGCCTTGGGGCCGTGCAGTGAAGCGGGTGGAGAGGTCCGCGCAGGAGGAGCCGCAGGTGCATGACTGGGGAGAAGGGCACAGTCCCCATGGCACCCCCTTAGGGAGGAGAGGTGATGTCTGTGGCTGCCCCCTTCCCGTCGGGTCCACGTTAAGCACTTTCATAAAGAACGAGAGCCCTCTCTTTATCCCAGAAACCCAGGCGCCGCCCAGTCTAAGATTTTGTTCCTCGCTTTAATGGAAAGCGGGGTGCTAGTTTCCTTATGTATCTTTGCATGGGCGGCTGTCCTGTGCACTGCAGGATATTGACAGAATACCTTCCTGTCCCCATGAAGTACCACTAGCACCCCCCATTGTGACAACCCAGAGTGTGCCCAGCATTACTGAGTGTCTCAGGGGGATAGCGGAGAGTCATTGGTCTAGAGTTTAAAATTCATTTGGTGCAGACAGCACCCAGGAGGGACCCTGGGGCCTCATACATGCCAGGCAAAGGCTCTGCCACTGAGCGGCAGCCCAGCTATGCCGCAACTCAAAGGGAGCATCGTGTTATTTCCTCCCACAGGTGAGAAGCAGAGCCTAAAGGGAAGGTCACCCGGCCCAGGCCTCAGAGCTGCCAGGAAATGCAGAACTCGGAGCCCAATCTGTCTTTCTCTAAAACCCCTTCCTTTGTGTCTTTTCCTCTCACACAGCAGTTTGCATGCTTCTTGGTTCTGAATGGACCACACATAAACACAGATTTTAAAAGGTATTTATTTAATGGTGTGTTATGTCTCTTCCAGTTTCAAGAGGCATAAACCTAATCTAGCCCAACCTCAAAGGGAACCACAAGGGGAATATATTAGCTCACAGCATCAATAAGTCCAAGAGGCAGTAGCTTCAGGCATGGCTGGATCAAGGGGCTCAAAGGATTATCAGGTTGTAGTCTCTCCATTTTTTGTTTGTTCATTTGTTTGTTTTCCTCTGTGTTGGCTTCATTCTCAGGCCAGTTCTCCCCTCCATTATAGAAAAACACCCACCAGCAGCACCAAGCTTAAAAGTTGACTCTTGGAAACCAAGAAGAATTTCCTTCTTCCTAAGAGTTCCTGAAGTTGGCTCCCATTGTTCCAGCTTGAGTCCCTTGGACACCTGCAAAGTAACCACTACTGCTGGGGTGTAGATGTAAGACTCTGTGGTCAGGCCTGGGCCCCATGCACTTTTGGAGCTGAGAGTAAGCTGAGCTGCAGAGTTTAGAGAAATGTGAGAGGACAGAGTGGGGAGGGGGGCTGAAGACCAGGGGAGGGCCTGGCAGGGACTTTAGGGGCCCTGGACAGCACCATGTCCCACCAAGGGCTGGATGATGAGTTCATGATTCATTTCTTCCTCACGACAGCCTGTACCGTCTGCGCTGTTTTATGGTAAGGACCTAGGCCCAAGACTGCAGTGTCATGACCAGCGTCCCACTTACACCTGAACAAGCAGCTCTCCTTCCTTAGACACCCCAGCCCTTAGGTGGCAGAGATAGCACTAGGCCCCGGGTCTGTCTGATTCCATGTCCACAGCTTGTCCCCTGTCCCACAGGGGCTTCCTCAGTATTGCGTTCCAGTCTTTTAACTTCAAGCTCAGTCAGCGAGTTCTTTATTTCCACAAATGGCGCCATTAAACTAATGGCTTTGGGAACTCCAGGCCGTCCACATTCCCCCCAACCCCCCGCCCCCAAGTTCTTCCCAAGTTCTGGCTTCCAAAGAAATGCATTGGAAATTCCAGGAGCAGAAGCCCATTGGAAAATGCTTTGGGGCACCATCTTGTTTCAGGATGGCAAAAAGAAATACACATCCTGAACTTGAACTTGAACTTGACCCTCCTTGTGCAGTCTGACGCTCAGATTGTGCAGCCCGGTGCTCAGCCGCCCTCAGTGAGGCTGGGCTCAGACACTTCCTCCAAAAGTCCCTTGTAAAGGGCAACAGCAGGCCTCATCAGGCAAAGCACTGAGAAGCCGGGGTTGAAATAGAAGCCTCTTTCTGTTTGGTCAATAAGCAGCTGCGAAGGATGCGTGGGATGGAGCTAAATTTATTTGTTCCTTTCTTTCTCGGAAGAGCAGCAATGAGCCTCAGAATGCAGCTGCGCCCTGAGCCTTTTGCAGGCACCGGCACGCAGACAGCCCGGCTCCCCAGCGCGAGGATTCCTTTCCATCCTGCTCCCCTCCTGCTTCCGCGGGTCCTCCAGGGCCTCCCTGGAGTCCAGGCCACCATCCTGGGCCACTGGGTGGAACAGCAAAGCTGCCTCGCAGCGACCCGGTGAAATCATGACCTTTTAAAGGATGGCAAAGTGCAGAGCCCTGGGGAGGGCAGCTTGCAGGAGGCCACACCCGGGAAACCGCAGCAGGCCTTGCCGCCTCGCTTTCACTGCTCAGACCTGTGGCAAACTTGTAAGACAGGAGCCTCGTGAGGCCGGGCGGGGACCTTCCCAGAGCAGAGCGGGTGGGTGGAGTCCTTTCCAGACTCATCTGTGTGCACAGAGCCCACCCAGCCCTGAGGCATTCAGGCTGAATCCAGTTTTTAAAGCGCTTTGTGAGATTTTCCAGAGGTACCCACGGGGAGGGAAGTGAAAAGAGGAGGGAGGAGGAGAAACGGCTTCTTTATTTCTAGCCTTGCTTGAATGGCTTCGAGACAGTTATGGCTACGGTTCTGCTGAGTCAGAAGAATCCCTCAGCTGCTCCCGGAAACACAGCTGTTAGGCGAAAATAACCGCAGAGCTGAGCATGGTGCACCTTCCAGAAAAGAGGGCAGAAAGCCTCAAAACAAAGAGAAGAGTGCGAAACAATAGAAGAGGCACTGTCCAAAAAAAGAAAAGGCAAAAAGCCTCCACTGCGGCTCCTGAACACACCGGAGACGGTGGCTCTGTCCTGGTCTCTCCAGGTTTGCTGTTTAGCCCAGAAACGGCTCTGAAATGGAACAAAATTGGCCTCTTTTTGCCACGGTGGGTTTCATAGAGCTGCCCCTCCACCCCTGCCAAAAACCAACATTAGCACCTGAACATGACCTTGTTTGGAAAAAAAGGTCATTGTGGGTATAAAGTAATTTAAAGATGTGAAGATCATGCTGGGCTCCCTAGGTGGGGCCTAAACCCAGGGACGGGTGTCCTTGTAAGCGGCGCGCGCGCACACACACACACACACACACACACACACACACACACGCTCTCTCAAAGGGAAGGCCAAGGGGAACGAGGGCGCCCGAGACTGGATTCACCATGCAGCTACCCGCCAAGCTCAGCCAAGGATTTGTCCCTCCATGGGAAACTAACGTGCCACCCTGATATGCAGGTGCCGGCTCTTCTCTGTGGCCACCTCTTGGCTGGACTGGAGACACCGCCAGCATCTCATGTGCTGCTCAGACCTCTTCCCTTTCTCCTGAGCTTTTTAATCACCCACCGGCAGGCCGATGCTGTGTGCATTGTCAGGATTTGCCAAGCACTCTATCCTCAGCCGCATCTCAGCCGGTCAGCCTCCCCCCACCCCCACCCCGAGAACTAGAATCAAACCCAGGGCCTTTACCCTGAGCCACATTCCTCACTTTTTTTATTTATTTACTTATTTTTGGTACTAGGGATTGAACTCAGGGCCTTGTGCATGCTAGGCAAGCACTTTACCGCTGAGCTACAACCCCAGCCCTTCCTTGTCTTTTTAAACTTTTTTATTTTGAAAGAGGGTCTTACTAAGTCACTAAGAGGCACAGGCTGAGCTAGAACTTGTGACCTTCCTGCCTCAGCCTCTCAGAGTGCTGGGATTACAAGTGTGCGCTGTGATGCCGGGCGCTCTCAGGGTTGGGGAAGAGAGCAAGTGCAGATGTCTGTCTGATCTATCAACCAGTCCCTGCTCCCTGAGGTAGGTGAGAGCGTTGGGAGAGTCCCAATGGTATTTCAGGAGTCTGTGGATCCGACAGTACCTGCAACTGTCCATACATCCAGCTTGAGTTGGTCACTTCTAAACAAAGCCATCCTGACTTATACAAGCTCTTAGGCGATGGTCTCAGCAATTCAAGGAGGGAGGCGTCTCCTTACTCCCACTTTGCGGGAAGAAACAGAAGCTCAGAGGGATTTAACCATTAGCATGAAAGTGCCTGAGGCTGAGCAGCCCTAATCCGAAGCATGTGGGAGCAGAAGTGTCTGGGGTTTAAATTTTTTCTTTTAGGATTTGGGATCACTTGCATGTATTTTGCCCACTGAGCATTCCTAATCTGAAAATCTGAAATGTTCCAAAATGGAAAAGTTTTGAGCATTGCCTCAGTGCTCAATAAGTTTCAGACTTTGTTTCTTTGTTGTTGTTTTTCTTTTTCTTTCTTTCTTTTTTTTTTTTTTTTTTGAGGGTCTCACTGTACAGTTCAGGCTGGCCTTGAACTCATGACAATCCTCCTGCCTCAGCCTTCCAAGTGCTGGGATTACAGGCTCAAGAAGTTTTAGACTTTGAAGACAAGCATGGTGATGTGTGGTAATGCAACCATGTATTCCCAGCACTCTGGGAGCTTACAGCAGGAAGATCACAAGTTCAAGACCAGCCTGGGAAACCTAGCAACATTAGGAGATTGTGTCCTAGGTTCAATCTCTAGTACAGGAAAGAAGAAAGAAAGGAAAGAAAGGAAAGAAAGGAAAGAAAGGAAAGAAAGGAAAGGAAGGAAGGAAGGAAGGAAGGAAGGAAGGAAGGAAGAAAGGAAGGAAGGAAGGAAGAAAGAAAGGCAGGCAAAAAGGACACAAAAGCAAGCTAACCAATTAACCATGTGTCTGCTATTCATAACTAACAAACGCTAGCATTTCGATAGACACGCTTCTGAGACAAAATGGTCTCTGAAATGCCATATAGCTCCTTGTTTCTATATCTTGATTCTAGACTCTAAAATGCCAGGGGAGTCTGACTCTGAATAACTTGAAGACATTTTAACAAAACAAGAATACTAAAGGCTTTTTTATTTACTCACATATTTATGATTTCTGGCGCCTGTCCTCCCTCATATAGATTTTGGGTTTCCATCTGGTACCGTCTTCCTCAGCCCGGGGAAGAGTTGCTGTGAATAAACCCCACCCTCTTTTGTTTGTCTGTGAAACATTTTCCCCCTTCATTTGCAAAGTATATCTTCACACTGGACATCAGCTCTTGGTGGGCAGTTTTGCTTTTGGCTTTTTAATTAAGAGCATTTAAGATTTCATCCCGTTGTCTTCTGAGTTGTGTTGTTTCTAGAAGAAATCAGTGATAATGCTTGTCTTTTTATATGTATTGTGGTATTTTTTTTTAACCTAAACTGCTTTTTAAATATTTTCCCCTTTGCTGGTAATTTTAAGAGATTTGGTTACGATGTGCCTTGCTATTCATTTCTTTATCTTTTTTTTTTTGATACTGGGAATCAAACTCAGGACCCTGCACTTGCCAGGGCAGGTGTGCATGCCACTGCGCTATATCCCTGGCCCTTTATCTTTTATTGACTGAGATTTGTTGAGCTTCTTAGATCTGTAGTTATATAGCTTGTTTTTTTTGGTTTTTTTTTTTTGGTACTGGGAGTCAAACTCAGGACTTGTGTTTGCCAGGCAGGTGCTGCGCCACTGAGTTATAACCCTGGCCCTTATATAGCTTTTATGTATCAAACCTGGAACATTTTCTGCCATTACTCTTTTTCTTTTCTTTTTCCTGGCCTCTCCTAGTAGACTCCAAGCGCATGCAGGGTAATCTACCTGATATGTTGCATAGGCTCCTGATGGTCTAGTATTTCTTTCAGTCTTTTTTCTCTTGGGTCTTTGGTTTGAATAACTTCTATTTTTATGTCTCTACAGTTATTGCTTTTTCTTCTGTAGTTATTAATATGCTATTCAACTCATCTAGGGAATTTTCATCTTGTACATATTTTTTTCCTCTGTAGAAGTTCTGAGCAGTTCGTTTTAAAATATCTTCAGTTTCTCCCCATTTATATATCCTTCCTTACACCTTTGACCATATTTTAATAACTATCCTAAAGTCACTGTCTGTTAACTTCATCTTTGTCATTCCGGACCTGTTTATAACACCTGATATTTCTTATGGCATAAGCCACATTTCTCTGATTCTTCAGGTGTCTAGAGATTTTCCTACTGGCTGGTAGACATTGTAAATGTTACACCCTTGAATGCCTGCTGTCCTTATTTCCTTTGAAGTTTATTCTGGCCCACAGTTAAATTGCCTATTGATCAGCTTGATTTTTTGAGGCTTGTTTTTAAGCTTTGTCGTGCTGGGTCTGGCGAGCTCCTTCTTTAAAGACTAGGTTAGCCTTACTGCTAAGGTGCAGCTTCACTGTGCTCTCTAATGACTGCCTTAAATGTTCACCAAGTTATTCCCATCCTGGCTTGCTAAAACTTGAATGTCCCCCAGGTCTATGCGTGTTTTTGGAATTATGTAGCTTACAGTAATAAGCTCTCCAGTAGCTGCTCTTGGCCAGCCTTGTAGCATTTCACCCATCACCTAAGCAATTTAGCATTCAGCCAATGACTCAAGAGGTCCCCGTATGGATTTCTGGCACCATTTATCTATGTAGCACCTTCTCTGTGACTTTGCTTCACAACTTCCAGCCTGTCAAGCTTCACCTATCACAATACATCTCCTTAGCACAGAGAAGCCCCCGCACTCTACCTTGGGGTCTCCTCCCTGTACCACAACCTAACAAGTACTTCCAGCCAGAAAACCAGCATGATCTGGACTCACTTCATTACCGCGCTCTCCCGGGGCTCACAGCCCTGCACTGCCACTGCCCTGCGCTGTCTGAAAACAGTTGTTTCATATATTTTGTCCAACTAGAAAACAACTGTTTCTTATATTTGTGTTCAGCTGGAGAACAAGTCTGGGACAAGTTACCTCACTGTGGCCAGAGAAAGAAGCCGACTCTGACTAATTTAAGGGGAGAGGAGGAAGGATTCTGAGTGTGGCGTCTCACACCTATAATCTCGGTGGTTCAAGGCCAGCCTGAACAATATAGGAAGACCCTGACTTGAAACACCATTCAATGAGTCAGTCTATCAACAAGAAGAAGGAGGATGACCCATAGGAGGAGGAGGAGAAGGAAGTGGAGGCGGAAGAAGAGGAGGAGGAGGTTGGAGGGCGGAAGTATTGGAAGGGCACAGGGACATGTCACAAGATAAAAGTCATAGGCCAAAGAACAGTCCTCAAAATGGGCAGGGCTCCGAGCAGTCCTGGAGACCCAGGCACTAAGGGCCTGTCTCTTTGGCGCACAGACACCCACATGAATTAGCTGCAAACTTCCGGAGTCCTTTAAATTTCTGAGAGACCACATCTGGCACAGCATTGCTCACAAGCTCACCCGTTGGCCAGAGGAGGACAAGCCCCTCGAGCAGATGACACCCTCTTCCCAGGAGCTAATCAGTGGGGGAGGTCAGAGCCCTCCAATAATCTGGACTGCTTGCTCTTCCCTGAAGAAAAGAGGCTGGGTGCACAGCAAGGAAACAGACATGGCGCAAAATGTTTGCTGGAACACAAAATTTTTAAGAAGGTGTAGGTTTTGGACTCATTTGTTTCAGTACCAAGGATGGGATTGAATGCAGGCCCTTCTCACTGAGCTACATCCCCAGCCCTTTTATTTATTTTTTAAATTTTTGAGATCTAGTTTAAGTCACTAGGTTGCCGACACTGGGTTTGACCTTGAGATCCTCCTGCCTCAGCCTCTCAGAGGGCTAGGATTATAGGCTGGTGCCACCACACCCAGTTTCCTTTCTTTTGCTCTTTAACCTCTAGACCCCAAAGATTTTGTCCCCTGCACCTCTGCCTTCCGAGCCATTCAAACTCCTCTACAGCAAACAAACTTGCCTGCAAAGGGGGAGGAAACAACTGGAACTTTTCATCAGGCCAGAAACTCTGGTTTCGGGCTCGCTGGGGACAGATTCTCCAGGTCTGCTAGTGTTAAAGGCAGACTTCTCAAGAATCACACTGGCCTGAGGTGAAGAGCAAGCTTGGACCTGTGTGCTGGGTGCAGAAGGTAAAGCAATGCACCCGTTCCCTGGCCTGCTTGAGGGTTGGCAGCTCCTCCTGTGGAAGAATCTCATGGCTGTGTGTCTGCGTTTCAGGAGTGGCTGGAGCAGGGTGGCTGCAGGTAAATTTTTTAAGCAGCTTCATTCAGCCAAATATCCAGGTAAAGCTACCAACAGGGGAGGGGAGAGATATTCTCAGATTGTTCTGAGGAGTTCTGCTCTTCCTGCTCTGCCCAGAGGCTAGCCAGACGTGCCTGTGTGTTTGTGTTAGCCTGTGTGTGTGTACAACGCCTACAATCCAGTCTGCAACGTCCTCAAAGCGTCTACCACCATTATTTTCTTGTATGATCATACCCATTTCAGAGGAGGAAAGCCGAGGCCCAGTGCCTAGAACTGGATTGGGGATAAAATTAAGAACGGAATTCCAGCCTGCAGGATGAGGACTGTGTGCTCTGAGGAGAATTCAGAAAGAAAGAGCAATGGAAAAGACCAGGGGAGGAAGGGGTGGGGGAGAGAGAGGAAGGAAGCGAACCGAAGTACTGGCTCTTGGGCTAATTAACGGGCGAAGGAGCCCTACACTCTAGGAGCCCCGAGTGTTGACAGAGGCAGTTTGTGTACAGTCAGGGCCCAGACTGGAATTACAGTCAAGTGAAAGCACATCCCGGCCCGCAGCCCGCTTCCGTTCCCGCTTCCGTTCCCGGCGTTCCACCCCCCCTCTGGCTCCGCTGGAAGTCCTCTTCGTTCCTCCCGGGCCTTTCCTTTCCCGAGAAAGAAACTCTGGTACTTTCCTGGTGATTCCAGCAAAGGCTAACGCAAGGCTGTGAAACCAGCGAGGCTGTATCTCGGGACTCCTTATATCCAGGACCGAAGGGCTGCAGTGAAGAGAAGGAAATGCAGCCCCCAGGACTCAGGCAGAATGAAAGTTTCTGAAGTTTATCCTATTCCGTCTGGGCCACCGGGAAAGAGATTTGGGGATTAGGAAAACTGCGGCCGTGGGGCCTGGGGAAGTCTAGGGACCATGGGGGATTGCTAAGGGACAAACAGCATTTTTGTGGATCGTGACCTCCCTGAGGCTTGTTACCGAGATGCGGGGACTGGGCTCCTTCAGCAGATCCCTTCAAGTCGCTAGCCCACGTCCAGAGCCCCACTGCCTTGCTCAAGGCGGGGGCTAGAGTCCTCTGGAGCCCGGCTCACCTGTCCGGATGTTGATGCCAGAAGGACCTAAGCCGGTGTCTGGCTAGCAGCCTCTCTGGCAGACCTAGGGCACTTTAAATGTCTCTCTCTCACTGATCTTTGTTGGTTGTGGTAATTTATTATTATTATTATTATTATTTATTATTTGGTAGTGAGGATTGAACCCAGGTTCTTCACACTGAGCTACTTCACTCCTCCCTTTTTCATTTTTTATTTTGAGATCGTGTCTCCCTGAGTTTCTCAGTTTAGGCTCACACCAGACAGCCTTCTGCCTCAGCCTCCAAAAGTGCAAGAATTGTAGGTGTGCACCATCATACTGGCTTATTATGGTAATTTTCTTACATTTGTGCCATCAAGGCTGTAAGTCCTTCAAGGGTAAAGAGCATTACTGAATGGTTTCTTGTTCCCCAACGCACATAAAAAAGCACCTAGTAAGTGGTGGTTGGAGGCCTCCAGAAGGGGCCTGTTTGTTTTGTTATCCTGCTCTGCTGAGAAGGACCAGGAGGAAGCTGGTATGCTGTATCAACATGATCAAATAAGGCGTTTGAAACAAAAAGATGAGAAATGAAAGCTAAATTAGGAACGTGTGCTATGATCAAGGATAAGACAAGATATCAATAACCTTCTCTTTCTCCTGAGAAGTGGGGCTCCGGGTTCCTCTATTCCTGAACAAGGTGCATGGAAATCTTTTTTGTCCTCTCCTGGAAAGATTGAGGAAAGAAGACAAATCATATCTGCGGACTTTCTGCTTCAAACATCTGTCTTCAAAGTCCGCGTTGCTTCCTCTATTATAAAGGTCTGTCCCCACCCCGCACACGCGCTCAGGTCAGCACCACGTCCTCTCCAGTTCTACATAAAATGTGATGGACCATCCACACAAGCTCAGGAGTTCTGCCCGAGACAATAGGAATGGGTCAACAGTCCCTGCTGGTCACCTCTGCTGACACAGGTGAGACGCCCCCATTATCCATAACTCCATCACTGAGTGACCCCCACTTGTCACGGAGCCAGGAACGCCACCTTCAGCAGATGGCTAGGAGCAGCAGGTCAGTAACCATCCGCCTTGGTTACTTTTTTCACGTTGCTGAAACAAAATCCTGGACACCCAAAATTAAAGAAAGGAAAGGTTTATTTAGCTCACAGTTTGTGGAAGTTTCAATCTGTAATCAGCTGGCCCCAAGGCAGTGGCTTGGCAGAAGACAGCAAAAGCAACGGGGTGGGGTGGGGGGCTCTTTTCCTTCCTTATATTGTAGACAGACTCCCACCCTAGGGTGGGTCCTTTACCCCCACACCATCTCCGTGGGCTCCTCTTGCACAGGCACAGGCTCAGGATGTTTAGAGTGAGGACCCTGGCCCCCTGCTGAGTCACTCAATTAATCTTCTAAACTTCTCCAGTTGACACAATGTATCAACCATTACACAGTCTATTTGGGTTGGCATCACAGATGGGAAGAAATGGAGGGTGTTTGCTACTCTCTGTTGGGTTCCTGTCTCTTGGTACCGCTAACATTTTCATCTCAAAACTGGGACTATAAGGGAACTGAGGTCCTGAGTTCCACTCCAAAAAAAGAAAAAGAATCCAAGTAGATCTATTATGAAAAGGGAAACCGGGCCTGACTCTGGCAGGCCAGAAAAACAGTCCTGGAGTCCTTCCTTCACTTGTTGAGATTCTGCTTGATATTCTGTGGAAGATGCCTTAGAAAACCGTGATTAAACCTTCAATCCAGGCTCCAAGGCAATGATTCTCAAACTAGTTTCCACGGAGCACTAGCCATTTAGAGACTCAAGGAGTGATTAGGGAGAATTGAGGACCTTGGCAGGAAGAGGGGGTTGCCCCAGCTCCAGTCCAGTAGCAGCAATTTCTTTTCATCTATGTAAGAACGGGGATGGGGGTGTTCACTAGCCAAAACTAGAAGATATTTACGAACCACTGTATTTTATTTTATTTTGTTTTATGTTATTTTATTTTTTGAGACAGGATCTCACTATCTAGTTCAGGCTGGTCTTGAACTCACTACATAGCCCAGGGTAGCCCAGAACTGGAAGTGATCCTCCTGCCTCAGCCTCTGGAATGCTGCAATGACAGGCACGTGCCCCCACACCCACACCTGGCACAAACAAAGCTCCATATACATTATTTTTCACAGCTGAGATTCTGAGAACAGTCCACAAAACAAATAATATTAGTCATATTATTAGCAAGTACCTGGGGGCAGAAATTGTTTTCCATCCAAAGCAGAGCCACGGCAAAGCATGCTATAAGCAAATAAAATATTTGCACGCATATAATTAATAAAGGGCTAATATCCTTACCATACAAATCAACCCTTCAAATTAATAAGAGAAATGTCCCCTAACCCAGGAGCCACTTGGGCCACCAGGGCTGCTGTCCCGGAGCAGAAATGCAAATGGCCAATAACCATATGAAAAGACGCTCAGCCCAGCTTGTCAGGGAAATGGAAATGAGGACAATGAGCTACTATTTTTTACCCACGGGACTGGCAAAAATGGAAAATGTGTGGAACATCCAGGGCTGGAGAGGGTGTAAGAAAACCCAGTTCTCCCTGATAACGGTGGGGGAGGCCTGGAAATTATCATTACACTGTGGAGAGTCAACTGTGGGTATTTTTGATCATTTAAACTGAAGTTCAACTCCTACTTGTGGGAATCTACTCACCAGAAACGAAAATGCTCCTATATAAAGACATAAATATATCAACACACTTAGGGTAGCATCTTTTGTAATAGCTTTTTTAAAAAGCTGAAAACAACCTAAATGTATATTAATAGGAAAACAGATGAGCCCGTTATGATATGATATGTGAAGAAATACGGTGCAGCTATTAAAAACTGAACAGTAAACCTGAACATGCTGTACTGACTAGTAAATAGACATGCAACACCATGTTAAATAAAAAAGCAAGTGTGATCTTGATCTTACTAAGAAAGGAAAAGAAAAACTCAAACCCTGTGTGTTTCTATATATATGTTTATATAAATAAAGAAAACAGCAAGGAAACATTTATACTAAATTGTTATTAGTAACCAGGAAGAGGTGGAGAGATTATTAATTTTACGTGAGATGCTTCTTTTGGCTTGAATTTATTACAAAAGATAAATATTACATTTGTAATTCAAATGATCAGAGTTTTTATAAACAATTAGGAAAGGAAACTCAAAACCAACTATATGGCTTTGACAACCTCCAGTGCCCAGGGTGGGGCCTGGCCTCCTGCTGTGGATCTTTGAAGAACCCAGTCAAGTAAGGAACCTAGCTGAAGACAGCCCAGTTTATACAGGTAAAGTGAGGGGGCCTTCCCATAGGTATTGGGGTGCCTAGCCCTGTACTTCCTTACAAAACAGTCCTGACTTCTCTAATAAATGCTGTAGGCTTGATGAAGTTCCCCAATAATATCCTATAGAACAGGGATGAGCAGAGGATTTCTGTTAAAAAAAAAGGTGATAAATATATGATGCATGGACCACATGTCCGATTTCTGCTATAGCTACACGAGTCTGTCATGGCAGCCCCCAGAATACGCAAGTGAATGAGCTGTGTCTCTGTCCCAATAAAACTTTATTTATAAAACAGATAACTAGGCAGATTTGGCCCAGGGACTATGATTTACTGACCTCTGCTATAGGATGTGGGCATTATTACCTTTTGAATGTGAGCTTTTCAGTTGAAATTTCTATAATATGCGTATAATAAGAGTATACAAATCCAATTAATTTTTACAAAGAGAACACATCTTCCTAACTAGCTTGAGATGTAGAATATTACCAGCAACTCCAAAAGAGTTCCACCTGTCCCTCCAGGGCATCTCCATCACCGGAACCAAAGATAGCCACTAATTTGACTTCTATCCTAATTAGTTTTGCTTCGTTTTGAACCTTAGGTAATTGAAATCATAAAGTGTTTTCTTTTACTGAGTAGTACAGTAGTGAGATTCATTCATGTGACAGTATGTGTTTGTCTAATTTCATCACCACGTGTATCCCACAGTAGTATGCATTTGCAGCATTAAACAAATATGCTGCTGGGCGTGATAGTGCCGGCCTGTCATCCCAGCACTTGAGAGGCTGAGGCAGGAAGATCACCACAAGTTTGAGGCTACCCTGGGCTGCATAGTGAGTTGAAAGCCAGACTGGAATACGTAATGGTACCCTGTCTCAAAAAAATCCAGAAAACAAACAAAACAAATCAAATATGCCATACTTTATTTCTCTGTTCTACAATGATGATATTCAGGTTGTTCCTAGTTGGGAAAGCTCTTAAAACATTTACATGTCACTGAGTGCAAACTTCTTAGGTGTCTGGCCAAGTTTTATTTACATATGTCACTTTTGTTTTTGTGGGTTTTCATTGCATTTTAATTAACTCATGATGTTTCCTCCTTTTGGACAGATACACTGGCCATTTGTGTTTCTCCTTTGCAAAGAGTTTATTCATGTGGTTTGCCTGGTTTTTTGGGTTTTTTGTTTGTTTGTTTGTTTTTTGTTTTTTGTTTTGCGGGAGGGAGGTGTTGTTTGTATTTTCCTTAACAGTATGCAGGAATTCCTTAAACATTCTGAACGTGAGTTTGCTGGTATCTTTTGTCCAACTGTCTTCTCCCATCCTGTGATTTGCATTTTCAACCTCTTAACCAGATGTCTTGATGAACAGAAGTTCTTCATATTAATGAAGTCTACCTGAAGAATTGTTGTCTTCGTGGTTAGAGTGTTTTTGTGTCCTCTTTTGGAAATGTTTCCCCATCCTAAGACCATGAAGATGGCCTCCTGTGTTCTGTCTAAGTTTTATTGTTTTACTTCACACTATTGAGTCTACAACCACCCTTATAATCACAACAGGGAATGTGTAAGCGGTACCACTGTGGTATTTTTGGCTCCCAGGGCCCTTCAGGGCCTTGCTGCAAATCAAGAACAGGTAAATTCACTTCCTCTTTCCTCAGCTGGCCTTGGGACTACCTCAGCCAGTAAGACACAAAAGTGACCCAGGCCAAATTCCACGGATAGACTGTAGTAAATGATATGGTCTCATGGTCTCAGTCTTGGTCTCTGTTGATCTCTGTCTGTCTCCGTCTCTGTCTCCGTCTCTGCCTCTGCCTCTGCCGCAGTCTCTGTCTCTGTCTCTCTCTCTTTCTCCCCTGGAGAGAGCACATGATGAGACCACATCAAAGCAGAAAAAGACACCGAACAAGCCAGCTGATCCAGTCCTCATTGTCCAGGTCTTCCCAGTTCACACCCAGACATGACCTTAAAGAAACATTCTAGGGGACCCCACAGCTGCCACATGAGGCAGCCTGAGCTGTAACTGTCCAGTCAAACTACTTCCAAATCCCAAACCTATACTATAGAAACTAGGAGAGATAGCAAATAACTCTTGCCATTTTAAGCCATTATGTTTTGGGACCCTTTTGTTACACAGCAACAGATGACTGCAACAGCAGGAAAGAAGAGTGGCCATCTCTCTCAGTATGAGGTTAGCACTAATTTGCCCCAGGCAGGCTGGTCTCTACCCCTGTTGGTTATTTCCCAGGTGTGTTTCAACTGGTAAAGGCAAAGGAGACGTTGACTTTCCTTTCTGGAGCCTTGTTTTAACTGACTTCATGCCTATGCAAATAGCAGAGCACATTTAGCGGAAGGGAAAGAGTCTTGCAGAGCAGAGAGGGGGAATGTGAGATAAGAAAGATGAGAAGGTGGCTGCAGAACTGCCTGCAAGGTGTGAGGTCTTAGCGATCATCCAGAGAAATTAGCAGGGGACAAGCATGAGCATCTACCAGAAGACACAGTGCAAAGCAGGGTTGGGGGAACGCTTACCACATCCCAAAGAAGAGCAAGGCAGAAAGCTCCTCTTACTGTATGTACCCAGGGCCTAAGCAGAGAGGCCTCTCATACAGTCAAGGGTTCTACTTACTGGCGGGTGCAGGATGTGCTAATAATGGCAATAACCGCTGCCATTATCCACCGTCCTATCGTAGTCATGACTCACTTGATGACAAGGACATGTTCTAAGCAATGCCCTGTCAGTGATGTCATCCTGGTGTCACCATCAGAGTGCACTCACACACACTAAGAGAGCTGTGGCAGCCCTGGGTGATGTAATCTTCTAGGGTCCCGGTGGCATACTTGGGCTGCTGCTGCCTGCTGTGTCGTTATGCAGCCCCTGACTGTATGCACTTGTTACCTCTTTTCTCTCTGCTTTCGGTCTCACCCCTCACAGAAGCTACAGGAGATCAGAGACCTGGGTCATTTGGCTCCTGGCCTCTGCCTTACACCTCTCCCTGTGGCTGACACAGAGCAGGGCTCAGGAATTTTGTCCTGGATGGATGCATGCATTCATGGGTGGATGGATGGAAGGAAGGAAGGAAGGAAAGGATAGACGACTGGTTGGCTGGCTGGCTGGGGTGGTGAGTGAATGCTGTAGCAGCCGTGTGTGTGTGTGTGTGTGTGTGTGTGTGTGTGTGTGTGTACTTACTGATACAAGCCCACGACATGACACCCTGTCTGCCTTCAGCCCTCCTGGGAAACAGGGACAGCCTTCTGGGTTTCTCAGAGGTTAGGATATTTGCCCCAAGTCCCAAAGTCACTCAGAGACAGCATCCCATTCCAGTTCAGCAGGTCTGACCCACGGACCACGGCCCTGTACTACTACACTCAGCCTGGGGGAGTTCACGCACTCTCTTTTCCTCTTCCTGAGATAAGGAAGCGCTTTTGCCTTGAACACCACAGCCAGCTCCATGGCTATGCTGGGTGTGCACCAGCCCCAGAGCCTGCACAGTGCCTCCCTCTCTGGCCTGGGCACTTGGGGGTAAGGGCAATTAAATTAAAGGGGTCAAGGAAGGAGGAGGAGCGTGGGGATCTGTGGCCAGATCCAGAATGGCCAGATTTCAATTTGCATAATAATTTTGTTACCAACAATGGGCATCCAGGACATCTATTTGAAGGCCGTAATGTTAATTTAATGGGAAAAAAGCTAATACAATTCCCCCAGAATTTTTCAATTAAATTAATGTGATGGGCTTTAATGGATAGCTTAAGTAGGGAGCGCGAATAGGAGAAATATTGCATAAATTATACATACATTTATATATATGCTGCTCGTATATGTAATCTCCCTGCTCGAAGGTTTTGACATATGAGAGGCCCTGTGCTTAAATCTGGCAACCAGTTATAACTCTATTTCAATTAAAGTGATCCTTTTATCATTCAAAGAAGAGGGGGCTCCTCCCTGTGGAGTTTGCACACACCTCTTCCTTTCAACAACACACCAGCAGATTCTGCTCTTAAAGAAACAGAAGTTGCTTTAAAAATAAGCTGTGGCAGCACCACGCACAAAAAGCCCATGATAGGCAGAGACTAGCTATGCAGCACCCTGTCCCCGCCCCCCTCCTCGATTGCCCAAGCCGTGGAAGGAGCAGTAAATAACAAAGACAGTTTCAAGAGTCATTTCACTTTCTCATTCCCATATCTCATCCAGCGAGTGTTTATTGAACACTCCCCAAGTTCTGGAACCTGTTCTAGGTGCTCCTGGGGTACCACAGAGAGCAATCAGCCAGCCACCAGGGTCCCTGCACACGGTGCGCTCCCATTCATGGGTGTTTACAAAGCATGGCTGATACAGGCTCGCAGGAAATCCAGGATTCTCTCAGGGAGTATCTTCCTGGCCCCATTTCATCAATGATAAAATAAAGATCGTAATTGTGGGCCCTCAAATTAGCATTCAGCTTGGTCCCAATCATCTCACTGTTGGGCATCGTATCTTTGGTCAGGACTGCCTCACGCTGAAGAGCGCACTGTCTCGTGAGGCCTGGCAGGAATAGAGGAGTAGGCTTCTCAAGTGAGGCCACAGACACCAGCTACCACATTGTGTGGACACTCAACTGCCTTCCTGGGAGGCCCATGGGCTGCAGAATGGAGGCCTCCCCCAGCAGAAAGCATCCTCTTGCCAAAAGCCATGTGAGTCACTGCTGAAGAGTCATCCAAGCTGTGAAGTAACTGTGGTCACTACGCACATCTCACCTGTGTCCCTGTGAGCAGTCCGGAGTCAGAACCACCCAGCTACACCATTCCCAACCCATATTCTCCTTTTGAAGATGGATCTGGGTGAAACTACCATGGTGGCCAAGTGAACCCTTTCTTCAAGGTCCCCTTGGCAGTTTTCTGGTGGCTTTGTACCTCCAAATTTAGTACGGTCACTCTCAGAACAATTGTTATTCATTTTTTTAATTAAGTGTACTGGCACATTTTAATATATGTAATAATCATATTCACCATAGGGAATTTGTACCTGGGCATGATATATTTTGATTCCTGTTTTTTCCCCAATACCATCTCCTCCCTTCAACCTGTGTTCCCCTCCTATTCACAAGCTTTGTTTCCATTTTATCCTTTCATTTCCTTTTCCCTTCCTTCATTTCCCCCTTCCCCCACCTTAGTTCTTCTTACCTTTTGAACAGTTTCCTCCTCTTTCACAATATCTATTGTACATTTTGGTCCTTATTTACTCTTTTAGTTTCTCACACCAGGGAAACAATGTGATGTTTAAACATGTGAGTCCAATTTATTTCACGTAAGAATACGGTCTCAAGGTCCATCCATTTACCTAGAAATGCCTCAAATTTATCCTTTTTATGCCAAGTAGTACTTTATTAAATATAAAAAAATTTTACCCATTCCTTGGTTGATGGGCATTTGGGTTGTTTCCATGATTTACCTATTACAAACTGCTATAAACCCAGGTTCACATATATTGCTGTGGTACGATGTTTTTAATTCTTCTGGGAAGATGCCCAGAAGGGGAATAACCAGATCAAATGCGACCTCTATCTTAGTTTTTTGAGGAATCTCCACACTGATTTCCACAGTGGTTGCTCCAGTCTACATCCCATCAACAGTGAAAAAGGTATCTTTTTCCCCACAGCCCCTCCAGCATTTGTTATTGGTTAATTTCTTCATAATAAGTGTTCTTTCCGGGGTGAGATGGAATACAGTGTTGTTTTAATTTTCATCTCTCACATGACCAGTGATGTTGAACATTTTTTCATATATTAATTTGCTGTTTGTATTTCTTCATCTGAGAAGTATGTATTCATCTCAGATGGCCATTTTTGGATTAGGTCTTTAAATTTAGGGGGTCTGATTTTTTTACTTCTTTATATGTTCTAAATATAAATCCTTTGTCTGAAGGACAACTAGCTAAAATTTTTTTCCACTGTGTGGGCTGTCTTTTTACTTTGTTGGTGATTTCTTTTGTTATGCGAAAGCTTTTTAATAGGAAAGATCCCAGTCATTGATTTTTTGTGTTATTTCCTGTGCAATCAGTGTTTTGTTCCTGGAATCTTCTCCTACACCTGTGTCTTCAAGGGCTCTACCTATTCTCTCTGCCAGCACATTTAGTGTTTCTGTTTTAATATTAGGTCTTTCATCCATTTCAATTTTAGTTTAGTGCGTAGTGATAGACATGGGTCTAGTTTTAAGTCTTTGGCACGTGGAAAGCCAGTTTTTCCAGCACCATTTATTAAAGAGGCTGTCTTTCTTCCGATGAACTTGTTTGGCTCTTTTGTCAAAAATAAGGTAGCTGAATGTGTTGGGAGTTGTTTCTGCATCTTCTAATCTGCTCCATTGATCCTCAGGTCTGTTTTTGTTTTTCGTTTTCTTTGACAGTACCATGTTGTTTTTATCACAGTAGCTTCATAGTATAATTTCAAGTAAAGAATTGTGATGTTCCTTGCCCTACCTTTGTTGCCGAGAATTGTTTTTGCTACTCTAAATCTCTTCTGGTTCCTTTCAGAGTACTGTAATTATCAGTATAGATCTTTTACTTCCTTTGTTAGACTGATTCTAAACCAGAGAAGAACCCAACCAATACAAACCCAAAAAACAAAAAGCTACTGACCAATCTCCCTAATGAACATAGATGCAGCAAATCATCAAGATTATACACCATGACCAAATTGAATTCATCCCAGGAATGTGGGGATGGTTCAACATATACAAATCAATAAATGTAATATACAATATTTAAAAAGCCAAAGACAAAAATTACATGATCATCTCAATAGATGTAGGAAAAGTGTTTGGCAAAGTCCAACAACAATTCATGATAAAAACCCTACAAAAAATTGGAATAGATGGTCTTTACTTCAATGTGATAAAAGCCATCTATAACAAACCAACAGCCAGCACCATATGAAATGGTCAAAAACTGAAAGCTTTTACTGTATAATCAAGAACAAGGCAGTGAGGATGTCCACTATCATCACCCCTGTTCAGTATAGTTCTAGAAACATTAGCCAGAGCAATGAGACAAAAGACAGAAATACAAGGAGCAAGGACAGGAAAGGAAGAAGTTAGATTATCATTATTTGCATATGGCATGATATTCCACACAGAAGACCCCAAAACTCCACCAAAAGAGTTGTAGATTTAATAGCCAAATTCAGTAGTGCAGCTGGATACAAAAACCAACAGTATTCCTGCACACAAACAACAAACTCACTGAGAGAAATTAGGGAAACCGCATCCTTCACAATAGCATCCAGAAATTGTCATTTTAATTAAGGCCTCCTTGAAATCAGCAAGGATTTCAGACCCGAAGAGATGAAAGTCTCTCCAGGTGAAGTCGTGGGTGATGGGAGCTCCTGGGGATCCTGAAGTCACATCTCTAAGAACCTCTGCTCTTTGTTCAACCTCCAGCATCCCAGCAGCCACAAGAGAAAGAGCACATGAGGGCGAGCCCTGCCTCATTTCCAGGATTTTAGCATCGGTCTTTGTTTCTGTGGGTTAGTTTTCCACCTCTTAGGTTATGACATTTTATGACTTGCTGATTGAGAAAATAATGGGGGACGTGAGGTTGTCACTGACCAAGCTGTGAAACAGACCACAGTGAGCATTACTGATGTCCTGGCCGCCCATTGCATGCAAGTGCTGTGCATGGGCAGGAAGCCCCGGGCAAGTGGAGTCCAGCGACCTCAAGAGCTTCCTTGCCACTTCTATAAAGTGGGGACATTAATAATTGGCACGTGAGAGGGGCTGACTGCATTCTGGCTTCTGCTGTCATGCAACTCCACAAGGAGAGTGTGGCGGTCAGTATGGAATCACATTTCAGCTCAGCGTCCAGCAAACGAGGAAGTTTAATCTCACAAGGGCACACCCAAGGCAGAGGGCACGTCTGCACTTCAGGGTGGCCGCCCAAGTCACCTGCTGCCTGCCAGCGCAGGTGGCTCCTTCTGTGCTCACTTCCCTAGAGCTTGTCCCTCTGAGACTGGGAGGCATAGGACCGCAGTCAGGTAGGCAGGGAGCCAGAGATCCCTAGGGAAGCAGAGCAACACTCTCCCTGGGGACCCAAAGTAGAGGCAGACTGAGAATGTGATTCTCCCAGGGTGAGTCACCAGGGACTGCCTCTTGAGCAGTGGACCCAGGACTCTTCTTGCTTTGAACAAACCAGGGTAAAAGAGGTGCATTTCTCTATAGAACAGGACCCTTGCCACCACCAGGGAGAGACAGGGGCACACACACAACCTCTAGGTCCTAACCCTTCCCTTCTCTTCCTGTGCTGATCTCTCAGTCTTGCCCTGTATGGTATGGTTCCTCACCCTTCTCCATAATTAGGAACAAAACAGAGTGGAAACACACTGGGCAAATGAGCATGAACTCCTTTGTATTAAAAGAAGGTGAGTAGAAAATCACAGAAATCAGGTAATCAGACAATCAGACATCCATGGATGTATTAGCCCTTGATATGAGCTATTTTTTGCATGTGAGGTTGTGGCTGAGCAGTGATCGAGACAGCATCCATCAATTCACCCATCGTGCCTCCACCCACACATCAATCTAGTCATCCATCCATCCATCCATCCATCCATCTTCCAACAAGTCAGCCAGCCTTTCATGCAGTGAGTCTATCTCTCTCTCTCTCTCTATTTATCATGTATTCACCCATCCATCCATCCATCTATCCATCCATCCATCTGTTCACTCATTCATTCAGCAAACTATTGAGCACTACCTTCCATATCTTTGGCCCTATGAAAGATTCCTAATGCAACAAACATTTATTAAGAACCTCCTCTACCTCCTTTGTTGGATGCTAAAGACGTGAAAAAGAATTAGGCCCCCACGAGGAATTTACAGTGGCGGGAGAGGGGACAGGGTGGAAAGGTATACATCCCATAGATGAGGCCCACACTAGAGAAACAGAGGAGGCCAACAGCCCACAGTTCTGATGGGCCCCCACAGTGGGAATGGGGCTGCCTGGAGCCTTTGGTCCTTACCCAGTTGCCACTGTGTTTCAGTAAAAAGGCAGTGAGGAGGGATCAGAGCTCACTCCCCATCCTGGACACGTGAATTTCATTGGACCAGCACTTGGGGGGCATCCTCTGTTCTCCCATTCTCTCTTGCTATGGTTCCAGTAGAGTTGACCCTCACCTACCTGTTCTAGCCTAGCCAAGCAGAAGCCAATTAGTGTGGCCACTGGTATGGGTCCTAGAATGGGGCCATTGCAAAACCTTGCTGGGGATCTTGGGTAGAGCAGGGGGAGGGGAGATTCTCTATGTACCACTGAGCTGCTGGGCCCATGCCTGTTCCATGAAGACAGCGTGGCTGGAATGATGCTGGTACAAACCAGGGAAGCAGTGCCTACAGGAGAGGAAAGGACGAGGGCACTGACAGAGCTCCTGGGTCCATTCGTACTGAAAGCCATGATGGAGTCCTCACCTAAGAGATAAGTCAACAGACCCCTCCTTTGGCCTTAGCCAGTGTTATGTTTATACCCAGAGTTCCCTCATTTGGCTCATGCCATCTTAGGCAGGGCTTTGGGGATATGATTGGATCATGGGGGCATCAGTGGATTCACTGATGAGTTTATAGCTAAATGTACTGTTCAGAGGTGGAGTCTGTCTGGAAGAGGTAGGTCACTGGAGATATGGTCTGGAAGGGTGTATCTCCCTCCCTGGTTCCTTGCTTCTCTATTGATTTCCTATGCACCATGCAAAGACTGAAATGTCCAAACTATGAGCCAAAGTAAACTTCTCCTCCTTTAGTTATGGGTGTCAGGCATTGTCCTAGTGATAGGAAAAGTGACTAAGACAGCAAATCTGTAGTGGTTTCTGCCCTATACAGCCCAGAGTTCCCAAGAACATTCTTAGGGATCTGTGCCTAGGAAGAAGAATTGCTTTGCCAGGTAACTTTGCCTGGATATTGGGAGAGTTGGTGATAGAGGAATTGGCCATTGGGTGGTTAGACAGGTGTGTGAATGGATGGATGGATGGATGGATGGATGAGTGGGTGGATGGATGGATGGATGGATGGATGAGTGGGTGGATGGATGGATGAGTGGGTGGATGGATGGATGGATGGATGAGTGGGTGGATGGATGGATGGATGGATGGATGGATGGATGGATAGATGAATAACTGTGGACAAGTTGATAAATGGTTCGGTGTTTTAATTACCCATCAGTTGAAGTCTCATATCCCAAGAACAGCTCCTATCAAGGGCAGACTGGACTCACTGAATCTCTCATGTGGGAGACCAGGGCCTGGATTTTAGTTTGAGCTGTTTCCAACCTGCTATGTGACCTTCAGCTATAAAGTAGAGGTTATATATCAGATCACACTTCTTGAAGCATAGTCACACAGCAGTAGTTCTTCAGCATACTGTTTACTTGTGTGTGCACCTTTAGGAGTTGTTATAGGTTGAATCATATCCCTCAAAAAAGCTCGGTTGAAGTCCCAGAACTCGGGGTGTGACCTTATGTGGAAATAACATCATCATAATCCATTTAGAGGAGAGGAGAGTGGGCCCCAGACCCAGTATAACTGGTGTCCTCAAAGGAAGACGGCCCTGTGAAGACGGAGGCAACCAAGAATGCTGGGTGATGGTGGGCAGAGTCAAAGTCAAGCCCAGTCACACCAAGGATGGCTGTCAGTGTCTGGAGCCATGGAGAAGCAAGAGGCAAGTCTTCTGTGGGGTCCAGAGGGAGCATGGCCCTGATGACACCTGCATTTCAGACTTCGAGCCTCCAGAACTGGGGAGCAATGAAATTCTCTTGTTTTCAGCACACAGACACCTCAGCCTGGTACTTAGTTACGGCAGCCCTGTGACTCATCAGACAGCAAGGATGCCTGCTCATTCTGTTCACAGCACCCTTCCCAGGCCCACCCCGCACACCCCTGCATTAGAGGCCCTGAGAAGGGCTGCAGCAAAGCCTCATCTCTGTGTCACATCCTGCATTCTGCCCCTCTAACGCCTGCCTCTTAATACCGGGTCAATTTCCTATAGTTGCTCTGTGTGGTGCTTTTAATCTAATCATCTGGGGGGAGCTAGGAAAGAGGGGAGCGGTGAGTGTGGGGGTCTTGGTGAGTGTGGCTGCTCACATTTTAACTTTGTACAAAACACCTGTACATGGTTTCCAAATATTCAAGAAGTGGTCCCGTGAAAAGAAATCTGTCCCTCCCACAGATGCTCCGCACTTAATCACTTGTTCCTCCTAAGATAACTCTACACATGTCTAAGCAAGTACCTGATGTGCTTCTTGTTTTGTACAAATGGTAGTCAACACTACGTATTGGTTTCTTTGGTGCTGGTTTTAGCAGCACCTATACTAAAAAAGTTGATTTCTTTGGTGTTTTTAAACATTCAACTTGTCTGGGTCACTTCCGATCATAGGTGTCAGGGTTCCTAACCTGGGTCCTGCTCCACTTTTGATCTGGGTATTCTTTGTGGTGGGGCATCCTGGGCACTTGGTGTGGGTGACAGCATTGCTGTCTCTATCCATGTGATCCCATTATCGGTCATACCCAGACACCCAGTTGTGACAACTAAAAATGTCTCCTGACATTGCTGGATGTCCCTGGGGCATGAAGTCACCCCCAACTGAGAACTGTTGGTATAGATCTAACTCTTTCTTAAGAATTGACCAGTCTTTCTCAGCAGGGGACATCATAGTTCATTATTTATCAAGCCAATGCCCCATTGCTGGACAGATGGCATTTCTGGTCTTTGGTTATTATGAACAATGGGATAGTGAATATCTCTGTGTGAGTGTGTGTGTGTGTGTGTGCACGTGCGCATGTTTGGCATCTACGCCAGTGCTTCTGAAGGGTAAGGTGGAAGACATTGTCTTATTCCACCGCCCAGTAAATATTGCTTTAACAAACATAAATGGAAAGAGAACAGAGGGCTTCCTGGTCCTGCCTTGATGGAAAGCGATCTGGTTGGAGGAATTGAGGCCAACACACAGAAGAAAACAAAACTCAGAAGTCACAGACATGGAGATTTCATTTCAGCTCCTTGATCCAGTTGTTCCTGAAGCTGCTCTACTCCTAGGCCTACAAACAAATGCATTCACCTGCAGCTACTCTCTGAGCAGGAATTTTCTCAGCCCTGATTTAAAGGACCCTGGGCATCAGCAGAAGTATCCCTCTTCCAAGAAGCCTGTCCTGACTCAGCCATCCTCGCTGGGCTCCCACAGATGCCATGCCCTCTGTGTCCACTAGGAGCTCCCCAGTGCCCCCTCCTCAGCTTTTGTGCCCCTGTGTTCCCAGCGTCTGCATTGAGTGCATGCTGGACAGGATCTGTGGTTTGACCATGTGTCAGTACCTCACAACTCACAGCTCCAGGGACTTCTGCTAAGTCGTGGTGTGACTGAAACGCAGGGAACAACCCCACCCCACCCCCAGCAGCCAGGAGAATTTTCCAACTGCACACAGGAAGCTCTGCTAACTGAACAGAACAATTCCCGCTCCGGGGCCCTGGGCTGTGTGCAAGTGGGTGCGACGGAGGGGGGGCATCTTCCAGGAACCGCTGTATCCTCAGCCACCACTGGACGTCATTGGGCACAGGGCCCGCTGGTCTCTGGCTGAGAGTAAACTTTCCACTCACTTCAAGAACAGGTTTGGCTTCGCCGGGAAGCATCTTGCTTCAGTGGATCGCGTCCCGCCCACCACACACAAAGCCTACTATTTATGTAGTTAATGTTTAGAAAGTGCTCCGAGGACCGTGGACAGGCGCCTCTGCACAAGCGCAACCCTTCCTAGGCCAGCAAAGGCGACAGAGACCTCCCTGCATGGCTTCCGGTCTGTAACGTGCTCCAAATACACAGCAGTTAGCACATGCTGACCGAGGAGAGAAGAAAGCAGCAAACACATCTAGGCACTGGGCTCTTTCTCATCCACCCCATCTGAACTCTTAAATGAGCACCTATTATGTGCCAAGCACCATTCGAGGCTCTGCATGTTTAACCCTGAAAAACAGGCCTTCATTCTAGTTGGATGGGGGGGCAGGAGAGGAAACAAATGAAATATTTCAGATGTTATAAAGAAAAGAAAATGAGACGGTGGTATAAGGAGGGGCTTGGGAGGGGCTACTGGAGGTCAGAAGTCACTTCTGGGACTTACACTGATATCTTTGTTCCTCTTTCATGGAAGGAGGTTGCCCATAAGAGCACAGTGACCTGTCTAGTCCTGGACAGAAAAAGCCTGCAATTCTAAGGATACAAGGGAGTTGTTTTAATCAGATTTCGTAAGAAAGGCAAACACAGATATCAAACAGTCACAAAAGAAGTTGATTAGATCTACAGATCCCTAGAAGCAAAAGGTGTGTCCTCCATGTGGGACCAGGGGTGGGAGGAGTAGGGGGCAAGGAAAAGGTAAAGCAAATGTTGTGAGAAACTTTATTATGTCTGAGGTGGGCATGGTGGTTCACACCAGTGATTCCAGCACTTGGGAGGCTGAAGCAGGAGGATCGTTAAGTTTGAGGCCAGCCTGGGCTACATAGTGAGTTCAGAGCCAGCCTAAACTATAGAGAGAGACCCTATCTCAGAGGAAGAAAAAGAAAGAAAGAAAGACTTTATTATGGTTTCCTTGGGAAAGAATGGGTAGGGTGGGGTGAGCAGGTTTATTAGTAAGCTTTGTGTTACTGGGAATGCCTGATATACGTAACCTAAAGGAGGAGAGATTGATTTTCCCTCACAGTCTCAGAGGGTCGGTCCATGGCTCCAAGGCAGAAACATCATGTCAGAGGGGCCTGGTGGAGAATGGCTGCTTGGCTCATGGCACCCAGAAAACAGAGAGCAGAGGAAGAAGCCAGGGAGGAAGGGCCAGGGACCAGGTATAGTCTCCAAGGTTATATCCTCATGACCCATTCTGACACACCCAGAAGTGTGATTCACTAATCTCCTAGGTGTCTCTCAAGCCAATCACCTTGACAATCAAAAGTAACCATTGCAACAGGCTAGGGGTTGGCTAACTGGGATAATTTCTGTGGGCTCTGGGTTATTAGGGGTGTCGCTAGTTGTCTGATACTGGTGGATGGGGCAGGTAGACAGAGGCTGAGAATGTGAGAGTGGATATAGGACGTAGTTGGAAGTGTGGTCTCAGGCTGTCTGTGTTCTGCTCGCTGCTGAGTTGTTCTCTATCTCCAGGAAGTGACAGCCCTCGGAGGCCAGTAGGACCCTAGATGTCATAGCATCAGGGACAGAATTAAGGCATGGTCATTGCACGAACCAAATCTTGGGCTTGAGCTGCCCCATTGGCCACCCGCAGTACCCATAAGGACTGAGATTCAGGAAGACCCCAAGAGGGACCCTTCACTTATGGGGAGAAAGCAACAGTTGGCTTCAGCTACAAATGGAAAGAGAATGTTCCTATTGTATCACTTGAGACGCTCTCGTGGCATGAGCTCATTAAGTCTCATCAGCCTGCAGACAGAGGGTAAAATGAGGTACAGAGAGGCACTTAAATCATGGAGCTGATGAGAAGGGAAAAGTGTTTGTGCCAGAATACCCAAGAATTATTTCATTTTCTCGTAAATTCTTTTTCAACTTGGAGTTTGATGTTGTTGTGGGGGTATCCTTGATTAAAACAACAAAAACACTGTTTTCAAAAATGTAGCTGGCTTGTGCTCAAGCTGTTTTAATTCACTGGGACCAGATCGTCCAGCCCTTGTGGACTTGATCCCAGACAGGCTAGTTTGACTTATTCAGAGACTGTTTTCAGCCACAAACTGTACCCTATGTCCTGGCCAAATATGTTGCAATCTTTGCTAAAGGTCCCAACAGTAGTTGTATGGGAATCCCAAACTCACAGCCTGGATCCCACCTCTCTGCCCTCCTCACAGGCTGTCCGTGTGCCAGTGGCCTCCAAACAAATCACCCTGAATGGAGACTGCAGAGCCTCATAGTAAAACAAGTCAAGTTGTAAGTACATGGGAGGTCCTTCATAACTGCTAGAGTGAGTGAACAACTGGATGGGTGTGTGGGTGAGTGGGTGGATGGATGACTAGCTGGGTAGGTGAGTGGGTGGATGGATGGATGGATGGATGGATGGATGGATGGATGGGTGGATTGCTGGGTAAATGGCTGGCTGGCTGGCTGGCTGGCTGGCTGGCTGGCTGGCTAGACAGAGGAATGCATAGGTGGATGAGTGGATGGGTGGCTGCCTGCCTAGATGGGTGGTCTTATTGCCAACGAGCCTTTTGCATTTCAGAATGAGCTTCAGAACCAAGAGGCATAGGGATAAGTGCTCTGAGGTCAAATAGATCTAAGCCTCTAAAATATAGCTAGTATCTAGTTTACAGAGTTGTTAGAAGCAGAGGTAATGCATGTACCAAGTATAGCGCCTGGCCCAGTGGAGGTGCTGGTGACTTTCATCATGGACAAGGCTGAAGCTTGTTGTGAGCCAAAGGATTCTGACAAAACAGCCTTTGCTGAAAGTGTCTCTAGCCCAGTCCTATTCCCTACCCAACTGACATAGGTATGAAGATTTTTATCATCATAAATTTAGACCTCCACTTATAAAAAGGAACACAAACAGTAATCAAACAAATGCAAATTATTTCCATTGAGCATATCAGAAAATGAAGCTATCAGTGTTTTTTTCTGGATTGTTTAAAAGTTTTTACAATGAATGTACATGATTATTTTTTCTGTCTTTTTGAGGCAGGATCTCACTATGCTGTTCAGGCTGGCCTTGAACTCACTTTGTAGCCCAGGCTGGTCTCAAACATGCAATTATCCTCCTGCCTCAGCCTCCTGAGGGCTGGGATTACAGGTGTGAGCCACCACCCCTGGCAACATATATGATCAATCAAATAAACACAAACTTAAATTAGAAAAATTTTTTTAAAATAATTAACTAAAGATATTAGTTTGGCAAAAGTGTTCAAAAAGTCCACTCTCTCCTATAGTGCTTGTGGGAGGGATACTTAATCGGCACAGTATTTCTAGATAGCAACTGGTAATTTGCACCAAGAGTCTCCACTAAGCTATAGCCTTTCACCCATTCATGCTTCTAGAAAATTCCTCTAAAGAACTCATCAAGGATGTAATCAAATGGCCAGGTACAAGGAATTTTATTGTATAGCTATTTATATTAGCAAAAGCATGAGAAGTGGCCTAAATTCAACTGAGCTGTGTTCAAGAGAGCATCCATCCATCCATCCATCCATCCACTTAATCATTCATTCATTCATTCATTCACTCACTCAGTGTATCATTATTGAATTTCTACCATATACTTGATCCTGTGAACAATTCCCAGTTCATGGATCAAATAAGTGGTGATGTATCTACTTCATGAATTATTAACCAACCAACAAAATGAATTGCTGACAAAATATTAAATGATGTCAAAAAATGCTCAAAATTTAATGTGAAGAAAAAATGCGACATACAATTTCATATATAGTGACCCTAATTTTTAAAATGTATACATGTGTGCGTGCACACACACACACACACAGGAAGATGGGCATGAAAATGTTAACCATGATAATGAGAATTTTGGTGACTTTTAATTTCTTCTATTTTTCTATCTTTTATAAAATTTTTAACACTGAGCTTATCAGGGAACAAAGTTACCAGAGTTTTTCCTAGAGTGCTTAAAATTTTTTTACAGTGAATATACATTATTAGTTAGAAAAGAATAAAGCTAATTTCATTTTTTAAAAGTAAAACTAAAAGAAAAATCAATCAGGCTTTTGGGTTTGTTCATTCATTCTTTTATTCAATATGCTAGGTGTGATAAAAATACAGTGAATGTTTAAATATTAAAATATTTATTGCCCTAAGAAAACACATTACCATTAATCCTCCCTCAAAAATACTTCTGCTTGGGCTGAAGATATAGCTCAGTGGCATAAGTGCCTGTCCGGCAAGCACAAGATCCTGAGTTCAATTCCCACTACCAAAAAAAAATACTTCTGCTTGCTTCAAATACACTGATCTCATTGCCCTTGACATTTTCTGAAGTAGTTCTGGACATCCTCTTTCATGAGAATCTTAGGTTAAGCTGTTGTGCCTCGGTCCTCAATTTGAATTGATTCAAAATGTTTAGTTTTCATTGTCATTTTGACTTTAGGGGAGATCCAGAAGGTCCCTGGTGCCAGACCTGGTGAAGAAGGTACCTGAGGACACATCATAATGATTTTATGAACCCAGCTTCCCTTTGGGTGGCACGTGGCAGCAGCATTAACCACATTCTTGATGATACTTGGTACAGACATAAAAGGGACTTCCAGAACTGCTTCAGAAAGTATCCAGCACAATGGGATAAGTGTGTTTGAAGCAAGGAGGGCGTATTTTAAGGGGAATTAATGGCAGTGTGTCTTCAGCTATAATAATTTTTAACATGTAAACATTCACTATATATTTTGATCACACGTGGAACATTGACTGGGAACTACGATGTACTATGCGTTGTGGGAGGTGACAAAGATACATGCTGCCACCCCCGACGCTCTTACCAGCTGGTCATTCAAATGTGGTGTCCTAGCCTCTAAGCTGGTTATTGACAAGAAGGAGTTTAGCCATGGCTTTCTGGAGCAAAGGGGACCGCAACAGCATCCCTGAGTCACAGCACTGCGCAAAGTCCTGAGCGGAAGGCAATACTGCGAGGACACTGGACAAAGGCCAGGCCTGGGTGTCATCACAGAACAGTGATAGTGTGCATAATATGACCAGGGTCACCAGGGCTTCTTGAATTTACAGTTCTGTGGATCTTGGGGCTGAAGAACCAGATGTAGCCCACAGCCCTGATTTGTTTGACTTGCATTGTTTTATAGCTTGAATTATTTCTCTTAAAACTTCAGATTCCCAACTTCTTACAAATCTAGCAACACTGGCCATATGCCTTGCAGGCCATGGTAGTGGGGTCTAAGCGCCTGCCCCGGCCCCAACTTCCCCTCTGCAACCACTTACCTGGCACCTGACCCTACAGGCATCTGAGTTGACAATTCCTCCTCTCCCAAGCTGCCACCTGAGAACCATGGAGATTCAGGGCTTGCCCAGGGTCATCCACCTGAGTTGTCACCCAGCCAGCACCACTGGTCCCCACCCCAACCAGGATCCAGATTCACAGCCGCTTCCTCCCTTACATGGTCCCAACTAAACTTCTGACCTTGGTTCTCTACGTGATGATAAAATAGAATTCTAAAAGTCTTTATGGTTGACTGGTGACAGTCATGCATTGTTTAATAACACAGATCCGCTCTGATAAAGGCATTGTTAGACAATTTTTTAGCTTTGGTACCATCACAAACAAGTTTCCACAAACCTAGATGGCACAGGCCAGTCACTGGATGTGGCCCATGAAACAATTAAGAGGCAGTAAACACGAGATGTATGAGGCCGCTGCTGGTCTAACACAGCGTGACAGTCTGCAGTAAACTCTGGTTTATACAAGTAGTAGGTATACACTCTAATATGTATAGTACATATAGATTAAAAATATAGAACAGTGAACACATAAACCAGCTGGGAATTGAAGCCAGGGCCTTCACATCGAGCTACATTCCCAGCTCTCTTTTGTTTTTCATTTTAAGACAGGATCTCACCAAATCTTTACATGACTTGGGCTGGGATCGAACTGAAGATCCTCCTGCCTCTGCCTTTCAGAGTGCTGGGATCACAGGTGCAGCGCCACGCCTGGCTGTGTGCTGTGCCTCCACGTGACAAATACACACAGCAAGTCTGTCCACACCAGCATCACTCTGAACCTGTGAGTCCTGTGTTGCACTCCGACATCTTCAGGGTTATGATGTTGCCAGCAAATAAAAATTGTCAACTTTCACTGTCATCTGTGCGGCCCACTATAGACAGAAAAGGTCAAAACAGCAATGTGAGTGTGCAAGGCTTCTTCCCTCAGAGTCCCCAGGCTCCCTGTCCTGTGGCACCATGAAGGCAGCCTGTGGCTCCAGGGCACGTCAGTAAAGGTAGAAGGTGAGCTTGCTCACGTTATGGGGCTGCTCCACCCAACTCCCTGGCTGTGGGGCCGTGATCCTCACCCCACCCGGCACTGCAGGTGTCACTGTTGGCCGAGACCTGGAGGAGGAAGCTGGCATTCAAAGCTATCAAAGGCTTGTTCAAGGTCACACAGCTCCGGAAAGGCTGACTGCACAGCTCCCGCCCTGTCCCCGGCCCGGCCATCTGAGCCCAGGAAGAAGGAATTTGGGTAGAGGAATTCTGGGCTGCGTCTCCCAACCAAATGGCCAGCCAGGGCTTTGTTCAGGGTCTACTGGGCTGGTCCAAGAGTTGTTTATTTCCACTCTGTGTCCCTGTGGACCGGAACCTCTGGCTTCTTTCTTCAAAGGGCCACCTCCTCCATCTCTCTCAGTTTATTGTTTTCGCTTACTCTGCTGCGTTGGACCAGGCTGGTGCCCCGAGCAGCGAGGGTGCAGTAGGAGGGGAGGCGGCCGCCCTCGGGCAGTGACCACGCGCTCACCCCTCCTCCCGGTCACCCGATCCCGCTGCGGGCACAAAAGCCAAAAGCCGGGAAATTTCAGAGCCAGGCCGGCCAGGGAGAGCACACAGCTTCTGAGCTGGGCTTCTCCGCTTATTCTCCCAGACTGCCGGGAAGAGAGTGGCCGGCTCCGCGGCAAACAGGAAATCCAGAATTTATAGATGACCCCGTTACAAGGCAAATGTTTTGGAACAAATTGTTCTTCTTTCAAACCCTTGTTTTCCACTAGTTTTTCGTTCTGGATCCCCCGCCTCCCCACACACACAACCTTCCCGCTGTCCTTGTTAAGCCGGGGCCGGAGCGCCACCTTCTGCCCGTTGTGGGCCCAGGGACTGGGCTAGGACTCGGCCTTGGGTCCTCTTCTCACCTCGCCGGTCTCAGGACGGGAGGGAGAGTGGCTTTCTTGCTCCTGTCCGGAGGGTTGGTGCCAAAGATCACGGAAGATCACGCACCCAGCCGCCAGGGGACCACTCTGCAGCCAAGTGACCCAAAGACTCAGGCAAACTCTCCGCCTCGCTGGTCCTTCCGGACAGCCAGGGGCAGGAAAGCAAACCCGAGAGCACCCTGCGCTCCGGCCAGCCCACTGGCCTAGGCTCCTGTGCCAGGGGTTGCAGCCATCAGAAGTGGTACTGCTATGGCCCTCCGGTTCAATCACCTTGCTGTCTTTTCTTTCCTGTTTGGACTGTTGCTCCTTCAGAAGGAACCACTCAGAAGGTCCTGGGGGTGAAGCCAGACCTTAGATACTCATCTTCATACAAATACACAAACCCTGCTGGCACGATGGTGCACACCTGTGAGCCTAGCACTCCGAAGGCTGAAGCAGGAGGACTGCAAGTTCAAACCCAGCCTTGATATACAGCAACTTAAGATCTCATTCCAAAATTTAAAAAAAAAATTTTGTTTGTTTGTATTTTGCCTTTTTGAGACAGGATCTCACTATGTAGTTCAGGCTGGCCTTAAACTCATGGCAGTCTTCCTCAGCCTCCCAAGTACTGGGAGTACAGGTGTGTGCCACCACGTACTCCTAAATAAAAATATTTTTTAAAGAGCAGGGAAGACGTAATTCCATGGGAAGGCCTGGGGCTCAATCCCTGGCACCACAAGATAAACACATAGAGCACACTCTAGGAGAGCAGAGCACGCCAGGGCACACAGCCAGCCCCAGCACAACAGCAGAGGAACTCAGCTCGGTCCTTACACCCAGCCCCGACGAGTCTAGAGAGCTCGAGCAAGTCATTCTGGCCTGTGAAGTCCCTGTTCTCCTGGAACTGGAATCGTGACTACATCCTGGGGGGCAGTCAACATGAAGCTAGAACAAGACAGAACCCACAGAAAATTCAGCCAAGGTGCTGGCGGGTGGAAGGCTCAGGACTGTGGAGACAGCCCCAGCTTTAATGGTTATTATGGGACCAGCACGGTGCCTGCTTCACGACAAGCATTTCACACCTACCTGACTAATGAATAAGGAACACCCCAGGGACCTCCACTGGGAGACTGGTTCCTTACAGCTCTGCTGCCAACTTGCAGTGGGACCCTGGGCCTCAGGGGCCCCCTCTGCCCCTCTCCCTCCTCTTCTTTCTCTTCTTCCTTTTCCTCCTCTTCCAGAAACTATTGAGTAAATGCCCCTCTGGCTGCACCTCAGTTTCCCCAGATGTCAGATGAGCATAACAGTCCCTCTTACTGGTTCTCGGGAACAGGGAGGGATCTGTTACGCAGAAGCTGTGTGGAGAGAGTGTAGAGGGGAGGAAGCGAGGAGGGAGGGAACCTTCTTTTTTCATGCAGTGTCTTTTTATCCGTGTGCCTGGTGTTGCTCCCCTCATCCTCGAAGGGTGCCGGGATTCCCTGGGAGAGATGGGGTCCCTCTTGACACAAACTGGGAGTCAGACTCCAAGCCCCAACTTGCTGGCGGTGGCAGCAGGTGAGCTGAACAACGCAAAGTCTGGGCTCATGGACCCTTTGCTATTGACACAAGTGAAGCCACTCCCCCTTTGTCCCAGGGGACACAGAGAGTGCACAGTAGGTCCCAGGTTAACAGAAAAAGGTAAAGCAGGGGACATCAGGAAGCAAGACTTCCGCTTGTCCTATGGGCTCTAGGGAGCCACAGAGGATTCATAAGCAAGGGAGGAACATGTCCTGGCAGCAGCAGAAGGGAGGATCAACTACACCAAGGACTACAGTGTTCCTCCCTGTGCCCTGTGCTCTACATGAAGGGTGACCAGCTCTCGTGGTTTGCCTGGGACAGGGCAGGTTCCTGAGACATGGGACACTCATAAAGCCCCAGAGAAGCTGAGTGGGGCCCTCTGAGTCACAGGTCCCCTACTTCTTCACCTGCTCCCAAAGGTAGCCTGTCTTTTCTCTCATTCCTTCTCAGTCTGTTGTAGCAAACAAGAGCTACTTTAGGGGGTTCACACATCAGGGTGGATTGTATCTCTATTCCTTCAAGATAACATTTGTGCATTTAAACAAAGCCCTTCTGGAGACAATATTTTAATCCAATGGAATGACTCTGACAGTAAAAAATGTGGGAGGAGGGTTTGGGATGAGGGGGAGTTGTCATGCCACCCACATCCAATCCCGCCGGCACCATCTCTTTTACCTTGCATGGAGCCAGCTCTGTCTTCCTGGCTTGCAGCTCACCAGCCCACGCTGCCCAGCAAGCCTGCAGGAGCTGAGGCTGCTTA
Organism: Dinomys branickii; assembly: GCA_004027595.1. Lineage (NCBI taxonomy): Eukaryota > Metazoa > Chordata > Mammalia > Rodentia > Dinomyidae > Dinomys > Dinomys branickii. The sequence goes on along the minus strand of PVLD010001565.1, from coordinate 39,395 downwards.
AATATTCTGTAAATAATGCTGACTATAGAACTTGAAGATAGACTCACAGAATCACAGCAATAGAATCACAGACTGTCAGAGCAGAAACAGATGCCAGACATCCTACAGTCCAGGGTAAAAAAATACACTACACTCCGGCTGCCACTTCCCCCTGCCATGCCCGTGGCAGACATCACTAATCAATCATGACACTGTCTAGCTGAGCTGGTTTGCAGCCTTAGAATCTTTCAAGCCATCTCAGGACACAGCTGCCGGTGATCTTCCACCTACTAATCATAGCTGAGCTTTATTGAAGGCACTGACTGCGTTCCTTTCCCACATTCTGTTTCATTGTTACCACTTTAACCACCAACTGTTGGCCAGACACTTTATATCTGAAGGTCTTAGGCTCAGCACCAGTGACATTTGGGTGGCAGGGGACCGTGTCTTGCATTGTTAGGATATTGAGCAGCATCCCCGTCATCTGCACACGAGGTGCCAGGAGAGTCTCCTCCCCATCAATTGTGACAACCAAAAAATGTCTCCAGACATTGCCAAAAGTCCCCTCGGTATGAGGAGAGGACAGAACAAATTTGTTCCACCTTGAAAACTTCTGCTTTGCTTATTATCTCTAATCTCTTCAACTCTCCCCTAATGTAAATTTTCTGGATTTTTATTTTACAGAAGAAGAAACCAAGGTCGAGAAGGACCTTCAAGATGGTGAGTGGTTGAAGCAGGATGCAGAACCCAAATTACCCTCCTCTGAGAGCTGGGAAATTCCGTTTGGATCATTGTCCTCAGCTACAGACTCCCCGGGGAGAGACTGGACCCTGTGGGGCTGAGGAGAACCAGATGCCTGATCAGTGCCCAGGCACAGGATGTGGGCGTCGGAGGTGGCCGGGCTGGGGCTGTGTACTCTTTCCCAACCTGAACACAGCTCTGGGCGTGGAGACGGCCCAGGGAAGAGGCTGTATGGGATGATCTGGCACTTGCCAGTGGCACAGAGGCTTCTGGGAGCAATGGCAGCAACACTACTAATAATACCTCCCTTCCCCCAGGGCGCTGACAAGACACTCCCCACTTCATGGGAAACACAGGAGATCTGGCCTTGCCCCCAGAGATTTGGGGCTGAAAACCTGACAGTTTAGACATACAGCCTGTGGGCAATGTTTCCCTTCTCCAGGGCTTGTGTCTGTGCCAAGAATTCCTAACAAAGGGGAAAAAGATTAATTAATTTTAAAAACCCATAAAAAATGCTCGTGAAACTGACTCGTAAGAAACTGTCCGTTTTTTCGCCTGCGTCGCGATCAAATGTTGACAGTCCCTACACACATATTTTACAGGCGTTCCATAAATCTTTCGGAGGTGATTCTTCCTATAAGTAAGGTCCCTTGGGAAGTCATTGAGGCGCCCGCACTACACGGATTCAGGAGCAAATTGGATGGAACACGCAGATCAGCCAGCGGTGGGAGTGGGGGTGGGAGTGGGGGATGATAGAGTTCGCTCGCCAAGGGTGGAGAGGCCAGGGAGACCCCTCTGCCGGATGCCTGAGATTTCTAAACTGTCTTTGGCTTTCAAGGCATCTCTCTTTGTGCTGTCTTTTTATTTTTATTTTTTTACTTATTTATTTGTCATTGCAAAGGTGATATCTTTTTTGTGTGTGTGGAATCTGAAAAAGTGGAGGGAAGGAAAAAGAAATCGAACAAACAGAAACTCGCCCCAAATCCCCAGGGTGGGTTTTTTGTGTGTGTTTTGTTTGCTTGTTTGCTTTTTTTTTTTTTTTTTTTC
>PVLD010001565.1:0-37528 GCA_004027595.1 Dinomys branickii | reverse complement strand
TTTTTCATGAGCCCTTGGGTGACTGTGTTAAAGGCAGTCAATTGGACCACACTTTGAGAAATAATGAGTTTCAGGTTTTTCAGACTCTCAGCAAATAAGAGATGTGAAAATCCAGATTTAAAATAAAAATCAGGGAGGTAATGATTTTCCGGAGGGGCTCAGCTTAAATAGGCATCTCCCTGAGTGCTGTTAACATATGATTCCGCTCACGCTTGGCGATTCATCCCTGCGGCCAGGACTTCATCTGCACCACTCGGGGCCAACAGGGCACATCGCCACCTTTTTACAGAGCAGCGCTGACACCCATCTGCTCAAATAAATTAACGTTTCCATCTCAAATAACTCATTTGGCTGGATCATCAAGGTTACACGCCAACTCAAAGAGGGAGGGGAGGAGGCAACACGGGATGGGCAGGGAGAGGCAGGAGGGCGCCTCGTAATCTTGGTGCATCTTTGGGGTGCCTGGACAGGAAGATGCGGAGAGGAACACAGCCATATAGCTACAGTATACATCACCTCTGCTTTGTCACACCCCACCCTTCATAACTCCTTGGAGGACGGTCCAGCTGGAGACGGGTGTACATTCCATGTGTGAGGACACCATGGAGATTGTGTGAACATGTGTGTGGGGGGTGAGGGGGGCTCTGGTGACTGGCGGGAATTGTTCTGAACTCTAAGATCAGTATGTTTAGAAAATGTAGTGGACCTGAAACACCTGCTGGCTGGGAGGCTGAGGCAGGAGGATTGCAAGATCAAGCCCAGCCTGGGCAACTTAGCGACTCAGTAAGACTCTGTCTCAAAATAAAATAAAAAGGGCTGGGAATGCAGCGCAGTGTGAAGGCTATGAGTTCAATCTTTAGCACTAAAGAAGAAAAAGAAAAGGAAACAGTGGAGGAAGTCAGTGTTTTCTTTTTTAAACTAGATTTTATTTCTCAGAGCAGCTTTAGATTTTTAGTTTCTAGTTCACAGCAAAATAAAGCAGGAAGTAGAGATTTGTATACCCTGTCCCTGGACGCACACAGCCTCCCACACTCTTGATATGCGGCACATGTGTGACTCTAGGCAAACACACGCTGACACATGGTTACCACTCAAAGTCCAGAGTTTACATAATTTTTTAAAATTTTGAAATAATTTTAGAGTTACAGAAAAAGGTGCAAAAGCAGGAGTGTCCTGTGTCCCCTGCACCCAGGTTTCCTAGTACTGACACCCTCTGTAACTGCCACCCAGGGTCAGCACCAGGAAGCCAACATGAGTTCACTCCCCTCACCTGAACAACAGGACCTATTTTGAATTTGCTCTTTTCTCTCTGCTATCTTCTTGCTGGGGGACTGGGACTTTCAAATCCAAGAGATTTGGGATTGGATCCCAGCTCTGTCTCTCTAAAACTGTCCAAGACACATCTCTGAGCCCTGTTTTCTTCTATAACCCGGGTGATAATCACATAACGTCTACACAACAGGATCACTGTGAGGATTAAGTGCAAAAAAAAAAAAAAAGAAGTGCGCTCAGAGCTTGGTGCAGGAGTAGGCACGGGTGTGGGTTTTTTCTTACCCTCTTCCATCCTTAAGGAGAAATGAGTATTTATGGAATTCCTCTTGGACCAGGTTGAGTTGGTCTTAGCAGCTGGATCAAGTTTCTCTCTCTTGGAGAAGAAGGAAAGACAGGAGGCAAGGAGATGAGCTAGGGGCTATTGCAATAGCCTGTGTAAGCCAATCTCTCACAGTGGCACCTGCTGCCAGGCAAGGAGGAGGTTTGCTAGACATTTCAAATGCAGGATGCAAGGGAGTTGATGACTCAAAGAGTGGGCAGAGGGTAAAAAGAGTGGGGGAAGCTACCCACCAGGACATGACAGTCATGAGAGCGAGGAGCCTAGGGACCCCTTCAACAAAGGTGAGCTAAAGAAACCAGCTCAAGGGAGGACAGAGGCGGGCTACATCCTGTGCTTAGTGCTTGCTGAATTCAACTTCACTGAAATCCTCTGACCACCCAAGAAAATGGAGACATAGGGAGATTGAGCCACTAGCCCCTAGTAGTCTTTTTTTGGAAGTACTGAAGTTTGAGGTACCTGCAGGCAGGACTGGTTACATAATTTGTGGAGTTCACTGCAAAATGCAAATACCGGGGCCTGTTCAACCTGGATGAAAGATTTCAAGGCCGGCAATAGAAGAATATTAAACCAAGGACACTGGGCCTGTGCGGCTATGTCAGTGTGGCCCATGGAGTACACTTGCTGCAGGATGGACCTGTAAGGACAGGAGTGAGGACAGGCCTAGAGGAGAGAAGGGTGCTAAGGAAGGGCTTTGGGGACAGGCTTACACTTAGAGTCACACTAAAGCTGCCAGCAAAAGGCACTCACAGCAGTAGTCAGTGGGTAGGAGAAAGACTAGCAGGGAACAGTGAGAGCCATCAGAGGGAAAAGGACACACAAAGGAGAGAGAAGCAACGCCTGTGTGCATCTGGTAGGTCACGGTGATTCTATCCTGGGGACTGTATCTGGCCCCTTCTGTTCACACTCTTTCCCTGAGCAGCTGTCTTCTCTCACACCTTCGGCCATGACATTTCTGCCCTGGAGTCAGCCAACCATGGACTGAACTTCTGAAACCGTGAGCCCAAGTCAACCTCTCCTCCTGCAAGTTGGGGGGTGTGAGGAATTCTGTTCCAGCAACAGGAACACCGACCAGTCCATGCACAGTGCATGACATTGGCTCTGTCCTCAATGAACACCTGCACTATAGTAATCCCACGAGGGAGAAATGATGAAGCTGAAAAATCCCTGTTGTCTAGTGAGGTCATAGCTCTCATGATGCCGCAGTGCAGTACATTGCTCCCAAGTGTGTGCTGATACCAGTGTGAACAATCCTAGTGCTCTGCCAGTAGTGTAAAAGTACTGCACATGCAGTTGTATACAGTGCACAATAGTTCCTAATGGTGATAAACAGCCATGCTCCTGGCTTATGTATTTACTGTACTATAGATTAAATCGTATTTTACAATTTATACTGACTTAGAAATTTAGACCCGGACATCTTGTAATTATTGCTCCTTCTGACTGTATCAAGTGGCCTCACCCAGTAATTGAGCTGTGCTTTCTAGGTCCTTGTAATACGATGTCCCTGTCCCTAAGTGACTGGTGACTGTGCAAAAGCTGAGAGCATGAGGCTTCAGGCACCCTGTATTTGCTGACTGGAGCATCTCCTTTGGCCCCTGGAGGCCCGGCCCTCGGGAGTGAGAGAGCAGATTGTGACACACGGGGACATGGTAGAGGTGAGGGGCGGCAGAGGACTATGTGTTACTCTTCTGCTACAACTATAACATCTTACCACAAATGTAGTGGCTTATTTACTGTCTTACGGTTCTTACAGTTCCATCTCACAATTACATCTTATAGCTTCACTTGACATTCTTCTCTCAGGAAGGTCTTCATGGCCAAGACGAGGGACAAGTTTCTGTCACCAAGAAAGTGATTTCTAAAAAGGTAAATTGCTTGCAGGTGAGACAGCTCTCTCACAGCACCCAGACACTGAGATGGGCCTTCCATCTTTTGTCCGCATCCTCTCTCATCCAGCCCCGTGCATGCCCGGTAGGCTCTTGTCCTTACACTGTGGCCACGGACTGGATCTGGAAATGCTGGGAGAATTCTCCAGCAGCCACCATTATGGTCTCTTTCTGGAGACACAAATGCCACCATGGCTGCAGAGCAGGCAGGGGAGGCTGAGGTCCAGCAAGCGGGTGGGCCTTTGTTTGGACAATTGCTACCAGGAGGTTCGAGTATTTGTGATATATATTTATTTATAGATATTGGCTGGGTTACTGATCTCATTCTGAATACAGATAACAAAGGGAGAAAAGGCAACCTGTATCCCACACACACCCATCCTCACACACACACACAAAAACTCACCTGGATGGCACTAAGTTTTCAATATTTTGTATCTCTCTGTGTGACAGCCTCCCAGCACTACAAAATCTCTAGACTCTTGCCTTCAACCAAAGTATGCACAACATTTGGCAATCCATCCCTAGATTTTTCATGATTGGTTAATAATGTCTGAGTCTAATAATCTGGGTTTTCAGGAATTTTTATACTTTTAGAGCCACAGAGATGGTCCACACTATAGCAAAAAAAATTAGTTTTTAAATAAAAGTGTTATTTGAAAAACATCTGCTCCATGCAGAAAAATCTAACTGCACAAAAGTCCATGCAATTTGCAGAGTTAGCCTGCTTAGCTATTGCTATGCTGTAGTAACAAGTAAGCCCTGAAGTCTTAGCTACTCGTCACAAGTTCATTTCTCACTTACACACAGTGTGACACAGGAGGGTGGGGACTCTCCTTTCCATCCTGTGACACGTTTCCTCAAGTCATAGCAGCAGCAGAAGAAAGAGACAGAAAGCTCCCATCTGCTTTGAAGTACTTCAGCCCAGAGAGGAGACATAGCCATTCTCAATGCCCAAACTTAGCCGCTAGGCTCCCAGGATAAAAACACCTAACCCTGACCACACGGAGATAAGAGAAAGGAATGAGCATGTGGGCTATTCAGTCACCATGGAAGTCTCTGCCGGAGACTGCAGGTTACTCCCTGTCCATTCTACACAGCAGAGGTCCCTGATTCCCATCAACAGTTTTGTTTGGATCCATCTAGACCAGCAATGGTGAACCTTTTAGAGCTTCCAACAATACAACCAGCCGGCTGAGGCACATGTGCCATAGGCTCACCACCACTGGTCTAGACCTTCCTCCAATATATGTGTATTGGGTGTATATTACTTAGAACTTTCTACACATTCATATGCAATATTTCTTTTACCTAAATGGGCCCGCACTTTGCACATGCTGTTGCAGTAAACTTTTGCTACCTAACAGCATATCTGATTCCATGAGGGATGAGCTAAAGAACAAAACAGTGAGATTACACTGAGCTGTCTTGAATGCTGTCTGCTCAGGCCGCGAGGTCCTGGGCCACAGTCCTCACATCCTGTCACGGCTGCCATTCATCGAGACTTTCCTGTCACGGCCACAGTGTCAGGGGCTTCTTCGCTCCCAGTAGCCTCCCGGGGCAGAGACTGTAATCTCTCCCTGTGTTTGGACAGCCAGGTTGTAGCTCAGAGAGGGGAAGAAACATACTGTCAAGGGGCACGCAGCGGGAAAGTGACAGGAAGTGGCCTGCCCACTCCAAAACCTGGACTTGCTCCTCTTTCCCTCCAAGAGTGCTTTTTCAAAGCCTCGGCATCCAGCCCAGGCTTGGTACATCAGACGTACAAAGTCAGAATTGGTGGTCTGAGGGGCGTAGAGGTCCCCACCCTCCCCAGAGACCTTGCCTGGCTCCGCTGAGAGGAGCACGGTTCTGTCTTCTTCACTGTGTCCTCAGCCCCTCACAAGTGACCTTTGGGCTGGGTTGGCTCAGAGTCAACTGCTCTGAAAAGGACATTCAGACACCTGCCGGGAAATGTGATGACTATTTGCATCTTGGATGATTACAGGAGTCATTCATTCACTCATTCATTTACTCAAGCATTCTTCAAAACACCTACTGGGCCCACATCATGTCCTCGGTGATGTATGATAAGTGGTTTGGGGACAGAGGCTCCCTTAATGCCCGCTCTGCTGCTTATTCGCTGGGTGGCCTTGGACAAGGACCTCTGCTTCTCTGAGCCTAAGTTTACTCAGATGTAAAACAGAGGCAGAAATGCCTATCCTAGTGGCAGTGAGGATGAAATGAAATGCTGAGGGTTCTCAAATGGAAGGTCCATTGGTATTATTACTATTGTACCTTCAGAGACCTGTAGATAGCCCAACAGTTCTTGGACATGGGACACAGAACATAAGCTTCAAAGGGATGGCAGTAGACAATAAAGCGGTAGGTAGCATAGTTCCTTCCCTCGTGGGGGAGGGGGTTGGACTCTGGGCTTTCCCACGAAGTTATAAGCCCAGATCTGTTTTATTTGTTATTTGAGACAAAGTCTCACTAAGTTGCCCAGGCTAGGCTCAAACTTGTGATCCTCTTGCCTCAGCCTCCCAGAATCTGGGGCTTACAGGCATGTGCCACCCCCACACTTGGCTTCTTAGAGAACATAGAGTTTTAGAGCAAAAAGGAGGATTCGCTGTCATTCGGTGCAGTGGTCTCACTTTGCAAGCAAGGAAGTGAAGTGAAAGTAGCGGATGGGAAGGGATCCGTTCAAGGTCACAGGGAAATGTGAAGGCCAGGCCTGGAGCCAGAGTTCAGGCTTCCTGAAGACCTGTGCTGCTTCTCTAAGGCTTCAGATCCTCACTGGACGGAAGGGAAGTGCCTCCTCCTCCTCCCTCACTGTAAACCAAGTCCATGGCCAAAGGGGAGATGTTCCAGAGACACTGCTGCTGGAAAATCCAAGTGGACAGATAGTATTTTTAAGGAACGTTTCCATAGAGATGTATAAATAATTGGAAACAATCATCCCTTATCTGGACAGAAAAGGGCCATTCATTCGAATAGGATGCAGGGCGTGAGCAGGAGTAACGTTCCCGCTGACCAGGAGTGATGGCCAGAAAGGCCAGGCCGGGAGCTAGACGGGCGGCATCAGGAGCCAGTGTTCCAGAAAGGAGCCTGAAAGCTACTGGTGGTCTTGCAAGGAAATCATGTCTGGCCTGCTCATTTCCATGAGTAAATTCATGCCAGTCCCTCTGCCCAGCAAGCTTCTGGGGACACGGTGACTTTCTTGAGAAGTGTGTCCATCTGTGTACGCTGCCACAGCCACAACAAAGGACCACACATCTAGTGGCTTAAACCAATATGATTTATTGTCTTACTGCTCCAGAAGTCAGAAGTCTAAAACCAAGGTGCCAGCAGGCCTGCGTCTTTCTGGAAGATTCAGAGGGGACTTGGAAGCTCCTAGATGCCGTGCACTCTTTGGCCTCTGGCCTCTCCCTCCAATGCGTCCACCTCTTTCTCCTAGCATCACATCCCCTACCACTGATGACAGCACAGGCGTTCACTCCCCAGAGGACCACCAGGAGCCACAGTTTTGCTTTCCAAGGTCTTGGTTATTCACGGTCAGTGGGGCAGAGCCCTAAAATATTTAGTAGAAAATTCCAGAATAAATAATTCACATGTTCTTAAATAACTTTTCATTTGAGACTAATGTTATAATCACTGTTGTATTATTAGTCATTGTCAGTCTTTTAGCGTGTCTAATTTATAACTTAACATTGATCATAGGGGTGAGTGTATAGGGAAAGACATCACCTGTGCAGGGTTTGGGACTATCCCTGGCACGTGTCCCTGGAGGGGTGCAGGGACCACTGGGGTTGATTCCTCTGGGCTCTGGGACGCCCCTCAGTAAGCTGCACCCCCATTGCAGGTCTGACAATATTGGAGTAAGTGGGGTCTGTAGGTGGGATCCCTGCACGTAGCACGCACAGGGCTTCATCCTGGTCATCATGTCCTTAACAGTCGTGATGATCACGACCGCCACCACTGCCATCCAGCCCTCTGCCTTCCATAACAGGCTGAGGGCACAGATAGAGAGGTGTGACTTCTGCCTGGGGTCTCAGCATTTAAGACCCTTTGGAGATGTAACTCCTGAGCTGGCCCCACCAGGTGACGGTGCAGGAACACAACCAGTTGATGAGGCGACCAGGGACTTCTGGACAGGGGAGCCCACACTGTGAAAGGTGTGGGGGTTCCAAAGTATGCAGAGCATTGTAGAAGAGGCCCAAGTGGCCAGAGCAGAGGGCACGGTCAGTTCCAGGCAGCAGGATGGATGAGAAACAGGTAAAGAGCTGGGTCTCTGTGCTCAGATGGTCTTGGGTTTGAGTTCTGCAGCTCTACTTGGGAGCTCTGTGGCCTGGGCACCTTGTCTGCCTTCAGATCCTTTTCTGTGAAGGAGTCACGTGATCCATGTTTGCAGCGACAAAGGGCCACCAGGATTTGATAACCCAGAAAGGGCTCTGTGGGCCGGGCTGGGGCCTGGGCTTGGAGGTGGCACATGCTCTCTTTGCTCCCTCGTCTCACAGCTCACATTGTCTTTTTGCTAGAACTCTCTCCCCTTCCTGCCTGAGCACTGTTCCTCCCAATCTTACATTTCAGTCGCCTCCTCCTGAACCTCTCTGCAAAGTGAGGATGGCAATACCAACCACAGGAGCTGTTGGGGCCACCAGAGAAGGCCCTGAATGACCCCTCCTCTGTGCCAGTCACCCTTCTCACTGACAGAGGCGGGAAATCAAGCTGCGGAGGGGAAGTACCTTGCACAAGGTCACGTAGCAGGCAGAAGGTCACCCACAGAGGCAGTGTGTCCTGCAGAATCAGAGGCCCGGGCGGGTTCCTGATGTGAGTTCTGAGGACAGGAGCCCGAGCTGGTTGTTTCCTGCACGAAGGACAGGCCAGTGTCCCACCTGCGGGCTATAAATCTGCCCCAGTGGCCGCACGCACCCTGGGCCTGCGCAGCACTGTGTGTGCAGGAATCAGATGGCACTGGCAGACGGGCTCTCCATGCTGCTGGAGGCTGCTCACTGCCATCATTTATCTTGGACAGGACACAAGGCGGCTGCGCGAGGAGCAGGCTGCTGAGCAGAGGGAAGGGCTCTTCCGCATGGAGAGCAACCACCCCACCACCCCGAGGGAGGGGGACTTGGCTCTCCGTTCAGACCCCACCTCCCTGGCTGAAATGTAATCCAAATATGTAACAGCTTGTTATCTTAGTCAGAGCAAGCTCAGTATAATACATTTTTAAAATTGAGCTATTCACAGATTTAGTGATGGGAGGGTTTCAGGCACCTAGTAGGGGGCCCCAGGCCAGGGTCATATTAGGGGGCCACCATCAGCAGTGTCCACAGCTTCCCTTTGGGGTGTAACTGGATCCTGGATGGGTTGACACATTGACATTTTCTCTGGTGGGTGGGACAAGTTGAAAAAGAACAGTCAAAACCAGGGTCAGATTCCAGCTGCATACTTGAGGCTGCCTCAGTTTCACTGTCTGTAAATGGGCACCTCCAAGAACCCACCGGTCACATTTTAAACTACTGAGTAGGCCTAAAAGAAAACCAAATTGGCTATGTCTCAGATGTACAGCATCTCGGGACAGTTTGCATACTGCCCAAGAGCCTGAGGTGTCTACTCTGCTCCCGGAGCTCACAATGGGACCTGAAAACACACCCAGCTGAGAACATTAGGGATATGACTCGTGTGAGGACCGGCAGGTCCAAATTGTCCTCACACCCATGGGACACAGGGCCCTTTGGTGAAACCAGGCTTTCATAGCAAAAGATTGTCAAGCACCCACCTTCAAGTACTATCTTTAGGGGAAAGGGCAACAGCAGAACCTCCCCATCAGCCTGCCGGGTTCCACCACGCTTTTCAAATACTAATCCATTCATCCCCACGGCCGCCCTGGAAGCCTCCCACTAAGCAAATCCATAGTATTTTTACCACTATGAAATATGTACTGGTGTTCTCCTGCTGAAAAAGAAAATTGAGCTATGACCTGAAAAGAATAACAGAATAAAAGAAAAGGTTTTGGGTGGGCTGAGCTCACGTCGACAGTGTGGAGAATCCCCAGGCTGATGCAGTGCACCCCATCTCTGGGGGAACGGGGGAGGGAGCGTTGATCAGAGGGGTCACGGCTGGGAAGCCCCTTTCGAGGCCGGAGAACCAGGGGGCCCTGGGAAGCCCTTGGGTTTTCTGAGTTTGAGTGTCCTGAAATAATATTATTTATTATTCTTGGCTGTCCCACTCACTTACTGGGCGATGTCAGGGAAATCACGTAACCTCTCCACTTTTTCATTCAGAAATGGGTTAATTGTATTTGCCCACTTCATGGAGGTGTTAATCAGCTAAAACAATTAGTGGCAGAACAGAAAAATCCCTTAGTCACTGGGTGGGCTGCCACCAGAAATCCTAACTCAGCCTACAGTGAAATACATCATTACCTACTGTTGATCAGCCGGACAATCAGCAAACAAGTGCCCTGGCCGGGAGCACCTGGGGCAGCACAGGACTCTGGTGAACCCATGGACTTCTGAGTCAAAGACTTGAGCTCAAATCCCAGCTCTGCTATTTCATAGCTGTGTGGCCTTAGACAAGTTGTTCAACCTCTCTGTTTTTTCCTCTATAAACTGCAACAAAATCTGTACCTGTTTCTTAGAGTTGCTGTAAGAATAAAGGAAGCTCCTGCCGTTTAGTAAGTTTTTGTTAAAGGGAAGCTGTTATGAGGGCCTTTTATTTACCACCAGGTTTTACAGATTTAACGCAGTGTTTCCAAAGTGTGTGATACTTGTATCGCTTGTGGGAAATAAGAAAATTGCAGGTAGTATGAGGAAACTCTTAGGTACGTGGAACTAAGGAGTGAAGAGAGGGGACATCAGACTTGTGATTTTATACTCATTAGAATAAGACTAAGTTTTTAGAACGTGAGTCAATTAAAAATCATAGCAAATAAATAATTATATAGTTGTACGTGAGGTAAAAGAAATTTTAAGATGGCACGTGAAAGATTTAAACCGTAAAAAGCCTTAGGTTTAGATCCACCCAGGCTCCTACGTTCCTCTGAGCCTCAGTGTGCTCGTGTGTAAAATGGGATAATTAATACTTAGGAGAGCAAAGGTGAAATAACAAATATGAAGGGGCCTGGAAAATTGCAACTGGCATCGTCCACTTCAGGAGTTTTATTTGTTACTTCTCACGTGTGCTCTGACAGAGACAATCCCCACCAAGCTGCTGGCTGGCAAGACTGCAGCATGGCGAAGTTCAAGATCACCTATGATGTCAGTCCTGGCTCTGTCACTGTGGTTTTGAGTCAGTTATTTAAGGTCTCCGAGCCGTGATTTCTCTGTCTGTAAAGAGGGGCTGGTACTAATGGCAGCCTTTGCAATTCAGCTCAAAGGGCTAATTTCACACCAAAGAACAACACGTGAGCGAGACAGCCCAGCAACTCAGAGAAAAGTAAACAGAGGTGAAAGGACAGCACACCGAAAAGAAACTTCACGTGTCTCTTCAGCAGAGAAGCACACACTCAGCCTTGCTCAAAACAGAAATGTTCAGGAAAACTCCACACAGAGTACAATTTCTTATCAGCAATTTTGCAAAGATCAGTTTGATAGAGTTGCATTGGTAAAGGATGGAAAATGGCTGTACTTACATGTTGAGGATGGATTGCAAGTTCTTTTTATTTTATTTTATTTTTTTGGAGACAGGGTCACACTATGCAGTTCAGGCTGGCCTTGAGCTCACTTTGTAGCCTAGGCTGGTCTCGAACTCACAACAATCCTCCTGCCTCCCAATTTTTTTAAAAAGGGAAAAAAAAAACAATAACAAAGCAACAATAAAGACAAGAACAACACAAAACAATCAAAACAATACAGTATTTCAAAGCAAGATGATAGGAAACTAACAGTGGTTGTTATGTTACATATTGTTATCTTCAACGAAATTGCTCAGATTGCCAGATGTAAGAATGCCAGACCAATCAAACCATTAAAGATAATAAACAAATTCCATGAAGGCAATTTATGGAAAGATTATTTCAGGTTATCCCAGTGAGTCTGGTGTCACAGAAGGAGGCAAGAGACCAGAGAGAAGCTGAGCTCAGAGTGACACAGTGACAGAAGCAGCGCTCAGAGTGGTGAACATGGAAAAAGATGGAGCCACAGGCCCAGGAGCAGAACAGGGCGCTAGAAACTGAAAAGGGCAAGGAATAGAGCTGGGAGAAGCAGCCAGGCCTGCCAACACTTTGATTTGAGCCCAGAGAAATTGCTTTCAGACTTCTGACTCCAGAACTGTGAGAGAATAAATTTGTCTCATTTTCTGCCGCCAAGCTTATGGTGATTTGTTCCAGCAGCAACAGGAAAGAAATACACTTTTCCCTCAGCAACTGCACTTCTAGGTCTTCATCCTGCAGATACACTTGGGCAGGTACCAAATGATTATGCACAAGCTTATTCCTTGCAGCGTGAACTGAGTGGCAGAAGACTGGAAACAAGCTAAATATCCATCACCCAGGGATAGTAAATAAATCCGAGCATCTCCAAGTCTAATGGAAGGGAGGAAGGAAGGGAAGGGAGGGGAAAGGGAAAAGGAGGGAGGAAGGATCACAAGGAAGGGAAGCGGAGGAGAGAGAAGGGAAAAGGAAAAGCAGAAAAGGGGAAAATAAACCAGCCTTCAAGATTTCCAGCCAAGCTTTGCTGTCTCCTAAGCTCGAATCCCTGGCTAGAGGTCCTCTTGTGGGCAGGAGGAGGAGAGAAGACGATTCTTCTGAAATTAGGTCATTGCCACTTAGCTGGATTTTCTCCCTTTCATTCTGGATGTGGCTCATGTTGGCATGGTTCCCCTGCCCTCTCAGCCCTTCAGAGTGGAGCATCGGTACCATAAACAGGTACAGGCAGGCTGTGACCCTGTATCATCTCTCGGGCTCAAGTCAGATTGAGACACATATCCTGCTAAACGAAAACTAGCAAAGCAACGAGCATGTAACATGCCTTCCCTCTGCCAATGCCTTGTCCAGCCTTGAAACTGCAGGAAGATCTCCACTGTGATAATAGATGTCCAGGTGACACCGCCAAGTAGACACCGTGCCTGTGGGTGAGCCCAGGTGGAGATCTCTGGCAACCAACACCACACACAGATCTTTGTCTTTGGCACAAAGCATATCCTTTTCCTGCCATGGGAGAAATACTCCTGCGGAATGTATTAAAAATTTCTCCATTTGGAAGAAACAGGAAGGTAACATAAATGCATTTCCATGACTTGGAGTACAAATCCCTGTGCAAGGCCTCATGAGATCCTCAGTGCTGGGGCTGGAGCTATTTTAAAATGACTGTTGTGCAAGAGACAAAGCTACTGGATTGAAAAATCTTCTGTTACAGGATAGAGATGGGCAAGAAATCAGGGCTGGGTTCTTGGAGTGCTTGATTGTGGTTATAAACATTACCCGCTGCATCAGCAAAGCTGGTGAGCTGCGGCCGTAAACCTTCTGCAGGGGACTCAGGAGGCAGGGCTCATGAGGCAAGTCCAAACCTGGAGTTGTTTTACAGGGAGACTTCCGAGGCTGCTAAAAATACCCAGCTGTCCATCCGCCTGAGGCAGGGGCAAGCACGCAAGCCTTTCTTCCCATCTCTTTGTCACTTCCAAGAGTAGGAAGCAGTTAAAAAGTGAGTGTGATAGGGGAGATGAACAGAGCAGTGACTCCTGCCAGACGCATCACTACATGTCAGCTGTCTCCTGGGCTAAGCGAGCTTAGACTGAGGGGACAGAGAGACCAGGAGACCTGGGTTCAACCCAGCTCTTCCACTCACAGCACTTATTTGTATGGCTGTATATCCAAAGCACAGGGCTTTATAAGCCTTAGTTTTACCATCTATAAAATGGAGAGAGAAATACCCCCATGTGGATTTTAGGTTTGAAAGAGGAAGTGTGGCAGGCTCCTGGTGTCCTGTGGGACCTTTATCAAGGGCAGTGGTTATCACTGCTCTGATAGTCAACTGGGGCAAAAGAAATACATCAAACCAAAGGGAAATCATAGACACTCCCAGTGCTGTCTGGATTGGACAGTGTCAGACAGAATCACAGAAAGGAAAGGTTCTTACCAGGTCCTCCTGCGACATCCAGCTCATGGAAATCTCCTCCAGCCTTCTGATGCAGATAAATACCAGATTTTCTCCAGGTCTTCACAGATCTGCCAGTGGTTTGTCCTTCTTCTGCAGCATATGCCATATTTACCCAGCTGGTGCCTGTCACACTGAAGAGCGCCTCCCTCTGTCATCCAAGGGTGCAGCTGTGGAACAGATGCCCAGAGAGTGCAGCCCATCCTGGGTGGAGGAGGCAGGGGTCTGCTGACTGGTGTGGCATGTGTACCAGCTAGAAAGGCTGGGCCACAAGATGTGCCCATGCATGCCTACATGCTTACACATGTATGTGCACATGTGCACATGTCACAGAGTTTGGACCTTATGCAATTGGGGGAACCAATCAGCTATCTCTGCAAAGCTGTTATCTTGGCTTCTGCTGCTGACCTTGAAGTCCGCAGGGCAGGCCTTTGGAAAGAGGAGAGGGATACCACTGTGCCTGATGGGTTTCCTGCAATTCAGTTCTGACACTAAGTGCTCGAAGTCAGCGTCTGAGTCTGCCATTCTAACGGCCTGGCTCCCATCATGATGGCCCCCACTTTGGATACCAGCTGTAAGCAGGTCGCCAGACCACCTGCATTTCTAACCAACTGGCTACAAAACCAGAGGGGGATTCTCATGTCCCCCTTCCATTTAATCACTCACCAGAGTGACCCACAGAACTCAGGAGAGTACTATACCATGGTTAATTTTATCATCAAGCATAAAGATCAGGACCAGCTAGACAAAAAGTGCCACAGGGTAAAGTCTCAGAGGGTCCCAAATCCAGCTCTTCTGTGCCTCTCCCTATGGAATCTAGAGCTTTTCTCCTCCTGGGCACATCAATGAGTCCCCCACCCAGGAAGCTCCTCCCAGCTTCAGCATGCAAAGCTTTTACTGGTCTTCCTTACTTAGGCACCACTGATTGGCTCACTGGCCATGGAGTTGAACTCAGTCTCCAGTCCTGTGCCCTCTGGGAAGCTTAGCTTGAGATGTAGTCCATCCTTCCTGCAGCCAGCCCCGCCTAGAGTCATCTACCTTTTAGTAAGCCTAGGTCCACCGCGGGCTCATGAATAACAAAGATGCTCCTTTATAAGAGAAACCCAAGGACTGGGAGTCACATTCCCGGACCAGGGCCCCCTTATGTTAAATTAGGTGGAAAGGCTATGTGCTTTATTTACAGGGATGTAGGAACAGACCAGGTCCTGTAGGGACAGGTTGGAACCTGGTTGCTATGGGCTGCATGTTTTATCTCTCCCAGATTCATGTAGGCTGAGCATCTCTAATCCAAACTCCAACATCGAAAGCACTCCAAAACCAGAAAGGTTTTGAGCAATGACTTAAGGCCTGGAGAAAAATCTCTCACTCCGTCAAACTTTGTCTCATGCACAAATTTTTTAAAAAATATTATACCAAATCAATGTCAAACGTGTATAAAGTGTATATGAAACAAATGAATTTTGCTTTTAGACGTGGGCCCTCTTAGACGTGGGCCCCCTCCCCAAGATATCTCACTATGTATATGCAAATATTCCAAAATCCAAAATCTGAAACACTTCCAGTCCCACGCACTTTGGTTTAGAGATAGCCTATATGTGGAAACAGTAAACCCATTAGGATGATACCTGGAGATTGGGAATTTTGGGGGTTGTAAGGTTATCAGAGTGTAGCCCTTATAGTGGGATTAGTGCCCTTATGAGGAGGGGCAGGAGGATGATGGGAGGACTCGGCAGGAAAGTGACCATCTGCAAACCCTAAAGAGTACCCTCACAAGAACCTAACCACGCCAGCACCCTCATCCCAGACCTCTCAGCCCCCAGAACTGCTAGAAATAAATTTCTGTTACTTAAGCCACCATGTCTGTGGTAATTTGTTATGGCAACCCAAATGAAGACATCTTCTCGTTGCCTCTGTTATTAGTACTGTGTGTTTCCTCAGAAGCCAAAGGGTTTTGTGATGGTTCTAAACACACACACACACACACACACACACACACACACACACATGGCCCAGGAGCCAGAGGGACCGAAAGGTGTCTAAGAAAATGTGGAGCAGTTGCAGGCCTGGCCCACCTCAACCAACTAAGGAAGCCAGGAGAGGAGCTAAAAAATGTCGGCTGTTGCTGTTCCACCCACCACAGCACCCCGCGCTCATCTGGTCCCACACTGCCTCCCTGTCGTTTCTTCTGTGAGGCCATGCTGGGTCTGGCTCAAGTTCCTTCCTGCCCCTAAAGCTGCCCAGCGCTTGCCTCTGTCTGGAGAGTTTTCCAGGCAGCCGTGCTGACCCCAGATGGCAGCTCCAGTGTCACCTTCTCACGGTCACTTTCAGGGACCATCTGGCCCCCACGAGCTTCTCTGTCATTATTCCACATTTTACCACGCTGCTTATTTCCTTCAGAGGCTGCACCCACTCTGTGAGCACTTTGCTTTTTTGCTTCTGTGTACATTGGCCATCTCTTTCACTAGACTGCGGACTACAGAGGTGGAAAGCATGTTTCCTCCTCAAGGCAGGGGACCCTAAGACCTAGCACAGTGTCTGCCCTTTTGTAACAACCCAGTAAACGTTAGATAAATGAATTATCACCATGGTCAGCACCAAGGAAGCACGCATAACTCAGTGAGTTCTCACAATAACTGGACAAGGTAGATACTGCTGTTCTCTTTTTTTAAAAAATGCTGAGCAGGGAAAGGTTGAGTGATTTTCCCCTGAGCACACAGCTTGTATATGAGAAGGGACTCAGATGGTCCAGCTTACAGTCTAGTAGTCACAGAAAAGAAGGGAAGAAAGACAGAGGGAGGATGAAAGAAAGGAGGGAGGGAGGGTGAGAAGGAGGAAGAAAAGAAAGGAGAAGGGAAGAAGGGAAGAAGCAAGCGAGCGGGCAAGCCAGTAAAAAGGTATTGTATGAGTTCAGTACTTCCAGACGCGGAGCGGTGAAGCTCCAGATGTCCCCTGGCACCCTAGGATTCTAGGGTTGGTGCTGGTGGGGCCCTCGCCAAGCGCTCGGGTATTTTACCAAGACCACTGGCAGACGCTGGCAAATACTCTCACACCCACATCTCATAAAGGAATTGGGGTTTCCGACTCAGAGGTGCAGATCCTTCACCGCGGGCGGAGTCACAGACCTTCCTGTGATCCCAGAGTTCCCCAGGGGAGAAGGTTCTAGCTCAGCAGTCTACACCCCACAGCAGTGACTGGGCTGGTGCATGGGTCTACGCCACAGCCAAAGAGAGTCCCCCACAGCCACAGGCTGAGGGTGAGCCAACACACGGGGTCCACAAGTAATTTTCCTAGCCCCTCCAAAACACTTTTTTGGATTCTGGACAAGCCAAAATGTGGTTTTCGTTAGCAAGGGTAGAAAATAAGAAAATATCACAAGATTATGTTAGGAATAGCAGAAATCTCCAGGTTTAAGTCTCTTCCAAGTGTCCTAGCTAATTGTGATGGAGACAGAGGGGAGGCCACAGTGACGTTCAGCTCAGGCCACTGAAGAAGGGAGGAGTGAAATATGCCATCAATGAACAGACATGTGATTTCAGCATTTTCGAGATTAATAAATAGCTGGGCATGGCAGCCCGCCTGTAATCCCAGCTACTCCAGAGACTGAGGCAGGAGGGTCACACGTTTGAGGTCAACTTAGTGAGATCCTATCTCAAAATAAAGTTAAATTTTAAAAAGGAGTGGAGATGTAGCTCAGTGGTAGAGCATTTGCCTACCATGCACAAGGCCCTTGGTTCCAGCCCTGTTACTGAAAAAGAAAAAAAGGCAGAGTGGGAGGAGGTCTATTGACAGCATTATCCACCCAGCTGGGATTTTTTTTTTTTTTTTTGTCTTTTTGAGACAGGGTCTCACTGTGCAGTTCAGGCTGGCCTTGAGCTCACTTTGTAGCCCAGGCTGGTCTCAAACTCACAACGTTCCACCTGCCTCAGCCTCACGAGTGCTGGGATTACAGGAGTGCGCCACCATGCCCAGCTGGAGTTGAGATTCAAAATGAGCTGTTTTGCTCTATATATTTATATTCTCTTTATATTTTTCTGTGTTTTTTGGTTACTATGTTCTAGTTAGAAAACAATTATAATAAGCCTGTTTTCGTACAAGGAGCCACAGGAAGGGGCATGTATCTAACATGGACATTCGTCAACATTATCCTCAATGTCTCATTAGCTTCCTGAGGTTAAAAGCAAAAACAGAGAAGATGTAAGTTGTAAGGGTTAAGTCAGAGAGTGTGACTGAATAGAGTTGAGGGGAAACTGAGGCAAAAACCTAGAGGCCAAAGGTGACAAAGAACAGAAAGAGTTAATCCGGAGGAATTAGGGCCAAGGGGGCGGAGCCCAGAGCTCTCCTTTTTTTAGCATCTAAAACCCCGTGTCCCAAGAAGCCCTGGGTCCCAGTCACAAGGGGACAGTCAGTCACCCTCCTCCCAGAGTGGAGAGACAGTCACCTTGATGTACATGTGGAATACTTACTGCACTGGCTCATGGGAGAGAGAGGCCCTGTTCATTTCCTAAGAGAAGACTTTGTTTTCACAGTGGTCTCTTTAAAGTCTCAGCTGTTCCAGGGAGAGTAAATAGGTTTTAAAATTAATTATCAATTAAAGGGAGGTTAATTGGCACCGGGCTCGTCATCTATTTTGTTGGTAAGTGAGGCAGTCCCCCCGCCCCCGCCCCAGAATCCACAGACCTACGCCAGGGCCAATAAACCCCAGCGGTAGGAACTGTTCAAGTGTGACCCACAGACTAATGAAAATAATTCTCGGCATCCACGCAGCCCTCCTCCCCTGTCGGAAGGTGAATTCTGTGGTCATTTTGATTTTCCAGTTCATCAGTATAGAAGCCAGCCTTCTAGGTGGGCTGGCCAAATTAAAACAACAGAAAGAGCGGCTTGCAAATATTTTTATTGGCGTAAAGATTTTTCACCAGCCGCCGCCGCACTCAGGGAAATGATCGTGATAGAGTAAATTTGGGCAGTCAGGTTCGGATAAACAGCACGTCCGTCCCTGGACTTGGATTTTTTCCCCTTTCTTAGGTTCCTGCCTCTCTTCTCATGGCCTGGTTTCCATTCGGTGCAGTCTGATTTCTTCTAAATTCTTCCGCTGTGCTCCGGGCCTGCCCGTGTCCTCGTTGTCACCCCCCGGGCGGGGAGAAGCTTGTGTGGTTTGTGTTAATAATGACCCTTAGCTGAATTCCGAGGCTGTGTCTGACCTCATCATTAATGAATATTTATAGAAGGCCTGCAGGGAGCTTCTGTAAATTGAGTTCACTCCAGACAGGTGAGCGCTCGCACAGCTCGCAACGGAGACAATTACGTAATCGGGTATTGAGATGCGCGCATGTATTTAAAAGACACCAAAGTACACGCGGGGTGGAAGAGAACAGGGTAAGTCTTCTCTGTGTTCCATCACTGGGCCAGGACACCTTGCGAAGCACAAAACGGGCTTGTAAGGGGCACACGTCATGGGATGTCCTGGGAATATCAGCTGAGGATTTGAAGCAGGGCCACTCTGGAGTGGGTGTCTCATGTCAGGCCCTTAGCACTGGGCAAAGGTGCATTTGGGAACCGCTCTATGCTCCCCAGAAGCATTTTGTCCTGACCCTCAGTCTCCCAGTGATGGGTGGGGGCCATGCCAGTCTCGGCTGGCCTCAGATGGTGGCAATATATGCACCAGAGCTGGCAGGTGGTGCAGAGCTGAGTATTCTACATCATCAAGGGCTCTAAACTACTCAAAGCACCTGATGAACCTGTCTTAGCCACTGTGTCAGACAGCAGGCCTGAGTCAGCTGCTGCACCATGAAGACACTGGGGGGAAGGGGAGAGGGGGCTACGCAATGGGAAACAAGGTCCAAGCTGCCCAGAGAGGTGGGCGGAAGGCCAAGTTCTGTTTCCAACTCTGGGCTTCAGTTGTATCTACTGCTTCTGGCAAAATGTTCTCTATTCTTTCTTCCTCTCTGGCCTCCCTTCATCCTGTCAAAGTCTATTTCCTTTCTTTCCTCTTCTTTTCTTCCTTGCATTACTTAAATTAAGGTTTTCACCTATTGACATCAGGGCCAGGTACCTCTTTGGGGTGGGGGCTGTGTTGTACTGAGAAGGGTGTTTAGCAGCAGGGCTGGTCTCTACCCGCTAGGTGCTAGCAGGGCCACTTACCCAAGCTGTGACAATGAAAATGTTTTCACTCACTGCCAGGTGTCACATAGGAGGCAAAGTTCGTGTTAGCCAAGACTCAAAGTTTTAGACCAGAAAGTCACACTGAAGGCCATTACTTTAGCATCAATTTACAACTCTCTTTGTAAATAGTGTGACTATATTATTTCTCATCCAACCTGGGATCCCTCTGACTGCAGAGGTGTGCCATTAATAATTACACTGCGATAACAGGTATGGATCAGGACCACCCTAAGCAAACAGGGACATATGGTCTCCATAACACAGGCTGCTTCTTAGAAGGGAAGTATGCCAATCAGCTTTCTATCACTGTGACAAAACACCTGACACAAACAGCTCAAAGGAGGACAGGTTTATTCGGGCTCACAGTTTCAGATATTCAGTCCATGGCCAGCTGGCTCTGTTGCTTTTGAACCTGTGGTGAGGCAGAATTACGGTGGAAGGGGGTGGTAGGAGAGACCCACTCACCTTATGGCATCCGGGATACAGAGAAAAAGGGAAAGAGCTTGAGAGCAGGCCCTGGGGACCAGATAAGGTATGAAAGTTCACGTCCCATTCCCCACTGACATCAGCTAGGACTTCCCAACAATACCACTGAATTATGAGTCTGTCAGTGGCTAAATTCCTGGAGGTAGTTAGAGCCCCCATGGTCCAGTCACCTCCCAGACTCTCATCTTCTGAACAGATGAGACTTGAAGGACATCATAGATCTGTACCACAACGGGAAAGAGGACACGTGTGTGTGTGTGTGTGTGTGTGTGTGTGTGTCTAAAGTCTGACAAAGGGACTTTCCAATGTCATGTTCAATGTACAAGTCTGAGCCTTGCACTTTTGCACTGTGTCCTTAGAAATCACTCACTCAGGGAAGGGAAAGAAATAGATGAAGACCAGAATTTTATGTTAAGGAACTAGAATACACCCATGTTCACAGCAGCATTATTTATAATTGCCTGAATGTAGATCCAAGCCACGTGCCCACTGGTGGGAAGATAAACACAGTGGGGTGTCTCCACTCAATGGAATACTACTCACTTGTGAAAAGGAGGGGCATTCTGACACCGGCTACAGCATGGGTGAACCTTGAAACACTGTAAATGAAATAAGCTGGTTACAAGAGGGCAAATGCATTAGGGTTCCACTCTAGGGAGTAGTCAGAGTCCTTCCAGGAATCTGGTTAAATTCAGAGGGACAGAAAATAGAATAGTGGGGCTGGGCATATAGCTTAGTGGCACAAGTACCTGCCTGGCAAGCACAAGCATCCTAAGTACAATTCCTAGTACCAAAAAAAAAAAAAAAAAAAAAAAAAACCAACCCAAGAAAATAGAACAGTGGCTGCAGAGGCAGACAGAGGGAGAAGGAGCGCTTAGTGTTTAGCGGGACGGAGTTCCAATTTTGCAAGATGCCAAGAGTTCTATGGATGGACAGTGGCGGTGGTTGCAGAGCAAAGTGAATGTAATGCCACTGAACTCTTCACTTAAAAATGGATAAAACAACTTCATGCATGGTTATTTTACCATCATGAAAATAGTAAAAATAATAAATTATTTTTAAAAAGAGGAGCCAGGTATGGTGGCACACACCTGTAATCCCAGTGAGACAGGAGGATTACCACTTGTTCAAGGATAACCTGGGCTACATAGTGGACTTAAGGCCAGCCTGAACTACACAGTGAGACCCTGTCTCAAAAAAGAAATAAATAAGATGTAGAACTCGGTTTGACAGGGAAAGGCCAATTGCGTGTTATCTGGATTCTTTTTAAATTTTGTTTTGTTTTTGAGACAGGGTCTCGCTATGTAGTTCAGGCTGGCCTTAAGCTGACTATGAGCCAGGCTGACCTGGAACTTGTGGCGATCCTCCTGTCTCAGCCTCCTGGATGCTGGGATTGCAGGCATGCACCACCACACCCAACTCAATATTTGGATTCTTGTTATTCATCCCTGCTTAGCACAGGAGAAGAATCTGTAGATCTGTGACACTTGTCCTAAGAGAAGTTCAGCTGGTGGCCTTGGGAGACACAGGTTGTCAGTGACAACTTAATCTTTTTCTCACAACTCCATCCTGTCCCCAGCCCCATTTTTCAAACCGTTCACGGTACAAACCCAAGCAGCAAACAGAGCAGCTACATCCTTTTGCTGTGGGTCTGGGTAGGGTCCCTTCAGTCTCCTGTTTACCATGACTTTGCAAAACACTGTTTTTAAATGCCTTACTAGCAGAAAGGGAGACTGTGTCTTCCAGCACTGGCCACCTCCCTGCTCCACCCAACCCAAGCCATGGACTCCTCCAAATGTGAAGAACCTGGAATGATTTGTTCTGATCTGCCACAGTGAGTTATTACTGGGAGGTGTAGCCATCACCTGCGTAGTGGACTTTATGCCAAGCTCGCCCTCTGCAGCCACGGAGTCCAGTGCCCAGGCGGCCTCAGCAGGGCACCGGGGGAGTGACCATGCACAGGGCTAATCTCCACCATCCAGAGGATGCTGCCAAAGGACTCCTATAGGCAGCACAGTGCACGATGGGAAAGCCTTCCACTGCAAGTTGCACAGTTAGCTTCAATGTTGACCTTGCAGGGAAATTTGATTTGGTTCTCATCCAACGCAGTTTGTGACCAGAATGGTAGAAAGAATTAAGTTTGTGAACCAAGGTACCACTGTGCCTGTACTGGCATTACTTCACACCGAGCGAAGTCAGAGTATTTCCCCTCCTGCCTTGCTCCTCAGTAAAATATTTTGGGCTAATTTTGGGTGCAAAATAAAACACCTGTTCACCTCCTTAGGAGTTAAATAAGGAAGGAGCTAGAAGTTAGCATATTTCTGTATACAGTCACTAATTCAACAAGATGGCACAACTGCAGGCAAGGTCCTATGTCAGAGAGCACTGCAGGTAGAGAGATCGGAGCGACGTAAAGCGGCAATGCATTTAAGTAAAAACTCCCCAGGTCTAAATGCTAATGTATCTAGCCAAAATGAGGAGCAGAGCAGAGCTAAGGGCACAGGGTGACAGCTGCAGGGGGAAATTCTTCCTTGGCCGCAAGATGGGTCTGTTTGATGTTACTCTTGCTAACTACACATCTCAGAGCAAAGGTAAACACGAAGGGCCAAGGGAGCCTCGTGGATATTTGTTCTTTGGTTAATATTAATGTGTGTCCACGTTTACTCACACTTTCCGTCTGCTCCAAGTCGGTCCTGCTGGCCGTCAGTGAGTGGCAGCGAAGCTGATAGGGCAACGGGAGGACAGCGTTAGGTTCTTCCTAACCATGCTCGGAGCCCTTAGATGGTGTCCCAGACAATTCTTATTTCCGGTGTTTATCTTAATTGTCAGTAGGAAGTAAGCCCAAATATCAAGGGAGAAAAGAAGTGAACAATTGCTAACCCTTTCTTTGCAGTACTGGGCACCAAATCCCAGAGAGTCTCTTTCTCTGCTGCTCACTGCTCTGTCGCCTTCCCAGAAGCCCTGCAGGACTGGGGATTGAACCCAAGGCCTTCACGCTGAGTTTCACTCCCATACTTTTCTTAAATTTTGAGACAGAGTATCTCTATGTAGCTCTGGCTGGGCTTGGAATCCTCCTGCCTCAGCTTCCCAGTATTCTGAGATTCAGCGTGCACGATCACACCTGGCCCTAAGCACTCATTACTATGTACTTTAAATTCATTGCCCCACCGCAGGACATTATTTAACCCTCACCTAGCCTCCAGAGTATTGTCACCCCCATATCACAGACCAACAAGACAGGCACAGAAATGAAGTCCCCTGCCAAAGGCCAAGTGGTTTGAGCTGCTGTAATTACGAGAACACATAGAAAGCTAGCCTTCCCTTTAGGAAGCTAGAAATTAGGACACTCATATTCGTTGCACAAATTAAAACATATTAATGATGAGGGCAGAGAGATAGAGTAGTGCATGAGGAGAGGAGAGGCTTTGAAGTCAGGGCTTCCTGGCTTCAAATGCCTGCTGGCATTTACAAGCTGTGTGACCTTAGGCAAACTACTTAACCTCTCTGATCTTCCACATCTTCATTTATGAGCTGCAGGTACTAGCACTTACCTCAGAACGGTTACTGAAAAATTTAAGTAGGATGAAGATATCCAAAGCTCCCACATCATAATAAAATATTAATTTCTTTCCCCTCACTATTCTCTAGATATAAAATTGTTACAGAAGTCTCTGAGGTTACCTTGAGGGCCCTCAAACTGAGAATGAAATTAACAGTCAACAAAGAGACTAGAAGTAATTCTAATAGGGGACATTTAAAAGATATAATGAGTATGCATCTATGACCCAGCTCTGTAGTCCTGTGACAGAAATGCAGAGATAGCTTCATTTGCGGATTGGTGTCACAGATGCACCAACCAGCCGTGCCTACTTCCTCAAAGTCACAGATATCCTTCACGCAGTCCCTCCTGAAGTGTGCACCTCGGATCCCTAATCTCGAAAATATTTCTTTCGTAGGAAACCAACTGAACACTCTGCATAGGTTTTGAACTCACAGTTGATTGTATTGCCCCTTAGGAGATTAACAAGTTGGCACGGTGAACCTGTTTGACCAGAGAATCTTTTCCTCCTCACACACATTACTCATTGGATAAAACTAGTGTCCTGAAGATATGTACTAGAAAATGCTATTTTTAGACCAGTCAAAATCCACTGCATCTTGACAGCATTGAAAGAAAGAGATTCCCAGCTGTGTTTGACCTCATCTTGGCCATAAGGACTCCCTCCTAGGGCCTCTCTCAAAGGTGTTTTCCCGCTCACGTCCCCATGCTTTAGTTTCTTCTACTTAACATTAACAAGGGGACAGTGTATTCTTGTTTCAGAATCTGAGAGCTGGACTACTTGACAGGTAAGGAGAACAAGAGAGTTGAGAATAAAAACCACTTTTACAGCCGGGGGTTACCACTGGCTGCAAACACAGAGACCAGCCTGTATCAGTGTGGGCAGGTACTCGTTTTCTCCGCTTCAAATTCCTTAAAAGCTCAACTGTCCAGACTTGGCACATCAAAGGGAATTTTCCTGGGCACATTACAGGGTCTTTCAAAAGAGCTACGGAATCATGAGAGGAAGCAAGCATGCAATTTATCACTCTGTCAAGGTGCACCAAGGTCTTGATCAACATGCGGAGAGCTCCTTGAGCCAACAGGAGCTGTCAATGCAGTAACCGACAGCACGAGCCAGGACAATACTGATAGACTCACAGAGCTATCGCACTTTAAACAACGGTTCTCCAGCGTCAGCCACAATCCAGGAATTCCTCATACAACTGCATTAAAACATTCTGAAGTCAGGGTCAGCAAAAGATCCAGTTTCGAACTTGTCAAAAGCCTTGTGAGAAGCAGCATTGTAAGTCGGCCTGTGAGATTGCCTGCCGCGGGTTGTACACATGCCACACTAACGGAGTTATTGCTGGAATGGGGATCCGCAGGACTGCCAGAGTCACAAGACACCTTGGAAGGCCTTAAAGTTGGCCACAGAGAGGACAGAGCTTCAGAGACCGAGGAGCCAACATGCCATCGCTGGCTGGAAGATGGATGGAACTGTGTGGCCAGGAGTGTGAGTAGCCTGCTGGAGCGGAGCACAGCCCCAGGAACAGGAAGCAAGGTCTTCAGCAAGGAGACAGGGTCTCTGCTCTGTAGCCGCAGGGAACTGAACTCCACTGCCAGCAAGAATCATCTTGGAAATGGGATTTTCCTCCAGGTCTACAGACGAGAACATGACACCTGGGCTTCAGCCTGGTGATTTTCCCAGGTGCTGAGAACCAGGCTGCATCTTTGACCTACAGCCCTACAGAGGCCTGAAGCTTGTGGTCATCCATCAGAGGGCCAAAGAAAACAAATACAGCCAGGTGTGGTGGTGCACGCCTCTCATCCCAGGACTCGGGAGGCCGAGGCAGGAGGATTGCTGCAAGTTCGAGGCCAGCCTGGACTACAAAGTGAGCTCAAGGCCAGCCTGAACTGCACAGCAAGACCCTATCTCAAAAGAGACAAAAAAAAAAAAAAAAAAAAAAACCCAAACAGAAAACAAATACAGGTTCAACACCCCTAATTCAAAATACTTGGAACAAGGATATTTTGCATTTCAGAGTTCATTTTTTTGTCAGACTTTGGAATATTTGTGAATATAGAATGAGATATCTTGGTGATACAATCCTAAATACAGAATTCATCGATGTTATATACACCTTATACACCTAGTCTGAAGGTAACATAATACAGTGTTTTCAGTGTATCTGCATTCTGACTTCAATCTGTCACACGAGGTCAGAGGTGGAATTTTCCACTGTGGCATTTTGTCAGCGCTCATAAAATTTTGGATTTTGGAGTGCTTCAGATTTCCAGATTAGGGATGCATGCGTGGCCTGGTCAAGCCTCAAGCAGTAACACAGGGGTGGTCTAGAGAACACCCAAAGATGAAGTTAAAAGACTCAATAAAGGACTGAGATGGAGCTCAGCGGTCAAGCGCTTGGCCAGCAT
This sequence comes from Dinomys branickii, assembly GCA_004027595.1. Lineage (NCBI taxonomy): Eukaryota > Metazoa > Chordata > Mammalia > Rodentia > Dinomyidae > Dinomys > Dinomys branickii. Next base: position 11,338 of record PVLD010001565.1, on the reverse strand, counting down.
GCACGAGGTCCTCGGTTCCACCCCTAGCGATCCAATACAATTAATCAACCCATAGTAGAAGTGCACAAGGTAATGCTCTTAAGGTCATCTATTGCTTTTGTAGGTTCAGTGTCTCAGCAGACATATTCCTCAAAGTCCACCAGAATTAAAACTAAAAAAAAAAGAAAGAAAACAGAAGTAGGGGAAATGCAAGTCAAAACCACAATGAAATATCACTTCACACCCACTAGGAGGCCTATATTTTAAAAAGCAAAAGGAGAATCACAACCATTGGTGAGGGTGTGGAGAAATCAGAGACACTGCACATTGCTGCTGGGAATGCACAGTGCTGCAGGTGCTGGGAAAGTTATACATATGGTCCAGCAATTCCACACCTAGGGCCTCCGCAAGACAATTGAAAACACGTATCTACCCCAAAACACCAATGTTCACAGCAGCATCCTCCATAACAGTGAAGTGGTGGGAACAACCCAATTATCCATCAGGGAGTAGATGGCAAAGAAAACGCGGTGTGTTATTTTTATGCAGGCACCAACAGGGGCAAGTCATTGATAATATCCTACAACACAGAAGGGTACTGGAAACATTGCCCAGGTGAAGACTATCAGTCACACAAAGCCACAGGTTGTATGAACACATTTTTATGCAATGCCCAGAACAGGCAAATCCACAGAGAGAGGAAGTAGATGGGTAGTCACTGAGGGAGAAAAAAACTGAAATAAATTGCTAATTGGGACGGTTTTCTTGGGGGCTGATAGAAATGTTGGAGAAGTAGACAAGGGCAATTGTTGCACACATTATGAGCATATTACAAACCACAGATGTATATGCTTCATGGCATGTTGTTATGGTTGATACATTGTGTCAACTTGGGGAGTCTAGAGGTTTGGCTGAGTGACTCAGCAGTTCTGCATCTTGGGGTGAATAGGACATGCCCTTACCCTTCTGGATGTTGTTTATTGTGTTAATTTGAGAAGTTTAGAAGGTTAACTGTGTGACTCAGAAGGGAGCTAGGGTGCTTACTTTGTATTCCTCCTAAATCTGTGCAAGAGGAAGGTACGCAGAGGGTGTGGGTATAGAGGACCACCCTCAACCCCCCACCCCCACCCCACCCCACCCCCAGAGCTGGTAGACTGCATAAAAAGAGGAATTGAGGAAGGACTGGCTGCTGGTTCTTCAGAGGAGCTCCAGGCTTCACCTTAAGCTTGATGGTCTCCTGGCTTCTGGTGCAGACTGTTCGGCTTCCACCTGGGACTCTTCAGCCTTCTGGTGCTGGCTGTCTGGCCTTCATTGTAGATTCATCAGCATTTCGTCGCAGACCCTACAGCCCTTGATACGGACTCGCACGGACACTGCAGTGAGCTGCAGACCCCAGGCCTGGGCTCTTCAATGTCCATTGTGCAGACACCCTCTGCACACTTCCTCATCTAACCCTGTAGCTGACCATTGTAAGCCAAATTTGTAACTTCTTGTACATTTGTATATCTTGTATTATATCTGTTTCTCTAGTAAACCCTGACTGATACACACATGAAGTATATTTCAATTAAAAATTTAAAACTAAAACCGAAAGTGGCAAAGCCCCCATGGATGCAGAGCTTTCATTTTGGTTTTGATTTGGTTTGTTTTTTTCATTTTTAATCTTTATTAGTACATGCTTACAGTACATAATGATTAGAATTATTGTGGGGAGCTGGTACACATACATAACCCATCTTATGTATTCTCTGTGTGTCTTTTATTGAATTTCTTCCAAATTTTTATTGTAAAAACTTTCAAATACATGGTAAAGTTGAGAGAATGAGTCCCTGATATCTTCCCTCTACATTCAACAATTATTAATGTTTTGCTAGCTTTGCTTGTATGCCCTCATACATTCTATTCAAGCATAAACACACACACACACACACACACACACACACACACGGGTTGCTGATATTTTTCCTTAACTGGATTGTGGGTGCTTCTCTCTCCTATGCCTTAAATTTTTTTTGTGTGTGTGTGGTGCTGGCTATGGAACCCAGGGCTTCTTGCGTACTAGGCAAGAACTCTATCACTAAGCTATGCCCCCCAAACTCCTATCTGTATATTTTTGAGCATAATAACTTCTTTTGTATCCTCTAAATCACCTAACCATAAACACTGCCATAAACACAGCAATAAGTGGTGAATAAATGTCATACAATACCCCACTCCCCTGCAGAAACACTACTCACGAGAGAAGCAGTCTTTGCGTTGTTGGTGATGGAACTCTTCCTTGACTGGCATTTTATTCAGACGAAGTTCAGTTAACTGAAAAAACTACAATTTGTGAGAATTCCATGCACAGAGCTCTGTGTACAGCAAGCAATCCGTATCTGGTATTACTGGCTTGCAAACACACCAGGCATCACTAAAATAGTAGAAGAGCAGTTTAAACCTGGGTACAAACAGCAGGTGAAAAAGTCTTTTGAATTAAGTAAGTTAATTAATGTAGTGAAATTTATGTCCTAGGCTTATCAGCTAGCAGAGGCAATAGAGATCATTGACTGGTAGTGGCTGCCTGGAGTGCTGGGTCACTGTGATTGATTGGTGATGTCTGCTGTGGTGCTGGCTGGGCTCTATCCTGAGTGGCCACATTTTCTACATGTGATCTAGATTTATACATACAGCACATATGCAGAATAGAGGCCTGTCCAGTCAAAAATCAATTTTGATAAAGACGTCTAGCTTCCTCCTAAATGCTCTTTGTCGTGCCTGCCTTTTTCTTCCTAGAGTCAATTTCCTGCTTACCTATGCAGTCTCCCGCTCACTGCTCCTACCTCCTCTCTCTGTTATCAAGATGATAGAAACTGCAGAAAGTTAACAGACTTTAACGGCGCCTGGTGCAATTGCAATCAAACTCCAACATTCCCATTAGGCATGCCTAGAAGGATGAGCCAAAGAAGGAGCATTCTAAAGAATAAAATGTAGCATCTCAACTTGAAAGAATTCAGCATTTCTTGCTGTCTTTCTTTGGGAAGCGGCTTCCAGGTATAATTCCTCAAAAACAGGGAATGCTTTAAAATGCATCTACATCAGAATTTCATTTGCTCTCATAAGTGAAGGCTCAGCACTCAAAGACACTGATGATTTCTAGAAATATTTTGGCATTTTACTCACAATGCTCAGCCAAGTCATCTCTCCTCTCCTACGTGAAGACTCTCTGGGGAATCCACTCAAGGCAAAAAACAACCCCTTGCATCTCTGTCATACACAGTGCCTTGCTAAGCATTTGCACAAAAACTCTCTGATTTCATCTGGCCTACGTCAAGAAGGGTATAATTTTCATTTTATAGATGAAAACACCAAGGTGTCTCAGAAACTGAAGGAACTTTCTGAAGTCCCATAGTAAATGTCTCTGAGCCTCAACTTCCTCATCTGTGAAGCAGCAAAAATAACAGCTACTTCTTAGGCTTGACATGCAAAGCAAAGATGTATAAAATGCTTACCTCCACGTGATAGGCTAAAATAATGACCCTCTGAAGGTACCTGTTTCCTAATTCCAGGGCTCTATGGATGTTCCTTTAAATAGCAAAAGACAGGATTGAGTGAAGGACATTGGGATGGGAGGATCACATTGGATTACCCCAGCAAGTCCTAACAACAACAGGTATCTTTATAAGAGAATCGAAGGGAGGTTTGACACGCAGACATATAGGAGGGAAAGGCCACGTGAAGAGAAACAGAGATGAGAGGAAGACACCCACAAGGCCAGACATGTCAGCCTCACCAGAAGCCAGGAGCCAATATGGTGCAATACCTCATTCATCCCTAAAAGGGGAACAGATTTCTCTGCTAGTACTTAACTTCAACTAAGTGACTCCCAGTTTGCAGATGAGAAAATGGAGACTGTGTTGGGTGACACACCCTAACCAGGTGACAGGGTCACGTTAGTTCATGATCTGTACAGAGGATGCATCTTGCTTCTCGGCTCCTTCCAGCAACAGCACTTTGTACAGCAAGCTGCTCAGCCGCTGCTCAAGGAGGGGTACACCTGTCAACATTCCGGCACACATTTGTGCCAAGACCTGTGTTGGTACAGGAGCTGGGGACAGAGGCCATGATCCAGAGAAGTATGCTCTGAGACAGTGCCAGAGGGAGGTACAAAAGAGAACAGAGAGGAGGTGCTAGTGAACCACAGCGAGCAGGAAACAGGGGACACGGATGTGAGAAAAAGCAGAATATATTTGGATGACACCAGTAACTCTCTTGTCTCTTGCCAAGGCAGGTAGTTTTGGGGGACAATGGAGCAGATTACAATGGAAAGTGAGGCAAAGGCCAGGCCCCCTGTCCTCCCTAACCTGCCCCACCACACAGGCACACACACATACCACACACCCACCACGTGCACACTGCATACCTACCCCATATGCACATGGACACGCACATGCACGCACACACGTCAGTCACTGGCCAAGAGCTGACTGAATAGCTACCAAGTACAGGCACTCCAGAGGAGCTCCCTAGAAGTTCATCCCTGGCTTCTCCCCACTAGATGCCAGGAGCACCCCAATGCTGGTCACAACCAGGACTCCCCAGATGTCTCCAGACATCACTCAGTGTCCTTGGGGTTCAACATTGCCTCTGGTTACAATAGACTGCACCAAGCTTAGTCCTTCATCTACTCAATAAGGGTAATGCTGGTGTCCATCCCAGCCACAGGGTCCCTGGGAGAATTCAGGAAGCCACTGTCTACTTAGCATCCGGTACACATTGTCCCCACTCAGTAATTGTGAGCTACGATCACAATAGGAAAACCCACAGCCTCAAAGGAAAACTCAGACTCAACATGGAAATCTGTATCCATTTCCTCTGGCTGCTGCAGCAACTAAGGAGCACAAACAGAGTGGCTCCAAATCACACACTTCCATTTGCTCGAAGTTCTGGAGGTCAGAAGTTTCCATGCATCTGCAGGCTGTGTTCCCCCAGTGGCTCTAGGGGAGAGAACCTGTGTCCCTGCCACTTCTGACATCTAGTGGCCTCAGTATTTCTGTGTGCACTGACCTCCGCTTTTATTCTTGCATCTCCCGCTCTGACTGCAGCCCTCCTGCCTGCCTCTTCCGAGGACGCAGTGACGACGCTGGACCCACCCAGCTAAGCTAGGGTCACCTCTCCAGCTCAAGACCCTTGACTTCGTGGTATCTGCAAAACCCCCTTTCCCACATCAGGTAACATAAGCACAGGCCCCAGAGATTAGATCTTGGACATCTTCGCAGAGCTGTCATCCTGCCTAAAAAGCCGCTTAGTCCTCTGCCTCATCCATCAGAGAAAGGAAAAGCCCTCCAAATGGACTGCTTTATTTATTTTTAATTAAACACAGTGAAAAAAGATGGGAGCCTGCGTTGTTGAAATAAGACTTTCAGGCCCAGCAGACATTCTGGCATGTCCAGGAGTCTATTAAGAGAGGAGATTTAACATCCAACAGGCAGATCGCTTACCTCATGCACATAACGAGGGTAGAAAGGGGGGGTCGGGGATGTGTTCACCACTTTTCTTGCAAATGTCAGGGGGAGAATTTGAGACCAATCGCTGAGCTCCATTTCTGCTGGTGCTTGTCAGCAACTCCTGTAATCAGTGGAACATTCGTTCCCATAATGCTCCCAACTCCTAATTCCATGACATCATCACTCCTGTTGATGGACACGAACCCTGCAAAGTGGCCCAAAGGAATCCTTTTCGGGTTCATCCCTCTCTCCCCATTCATCACTCTGTGACTTCTCACTTTCTTTTCTTCTAAAGTTACTCTTCAGCTAGATGGTCTCAGTTTTATCTGTATCTGGGGCTCCTTGTGCCTGTGACAGGTCTCTTCTTTCCTTTTGGCAAAAGTTTGAATATGGTTTGTGCCTCTAAACTCACACTGGAGTTTAATCCCACTGTCAAGCAGTAAGGGTGAAAACTTAATCCAACTGTGGTGTTCAGAGGTGGGGCCTTTGACGGTGATGAGGATTTGATAAAGTCACAAGGGTGGAGCCCCTGTGATGGAATTACCGGTGGCTTTGTAAAAACGAGGAGACACACACAACTCTTGTCCCTTGCCAGGGGCTGTCATGTCATTCTGCAAACACAGGGGCTGTTGCCAGATGCAGCCCCTCAGCCAGGGACCAGAAACACGAGCCAAAATCAACCTCATTTCTTTATAACTCGCCCAGGCTGGGTGTTGTGTTATTAGCAACAGGTGAAAGATTTATTTAATCTGAAGAGAAACCAGAGTGTATAGCAACAGAAAATAGATGAATACACCCACCCTCCCTCAAACCCTGCCTGGAAAAATCCTCTCGTTAATGGAGATATGCAAAGCTGCTTTCTCCTTGCTGGGGCAGGGAGGCAGGGGTGTCCAAGGCTCAGCATATTCAAGACTGGGTCTGGGATTGCAGAGTACTGGCTGCTGGGGGAAGTGTTGGGCGGGGGGTGAGAAATAAGGGAAGCAACTCCTGCTGGCTAAGCAATTCTCTGGGGGGTCAGAGTTGCACCCTTTTGTGAATATACTAAACACAACTGAGCTGCTCACTTTAAATGCGTAAATCATATTTCAAGGAGGCTACTGTTTAACAGCCTAATAGGCTCCATAAACAAGGATGGGCCTGGTTTCCTTAGGACGTTTACCTGTTTTCAGGAATGTTTCTATTCTGGGTAACTCAAAAGACTATATTTATCTTAATGTAAATAACTTCTAGCAATGCAAGAGCAACGTGAATAATAATTGCATTGAATTTTGTAGCTCCTAGAAATTGAATCCAGACTCTTTGCTCCCTGGGGCCCTTTTCACCAGGAATGAGCTGTTTTGCTCTCTAAGCCCTTGCTGGATGCTGGGGTGCAGGGATGATAATACAGGGTCCCCTCGCAAGAGGCTCTGTATCCACTAATAAGTGGATTACAGACTGTGACACAGGACACACCAGAGCTGGGGTGGAGAAGCAGAAAGACCTCCAGGGACACAGTGGGAGCGAGCCAGCCTGGAATGCATCTTGTCCCATACCGCATCAAAGCCAGAAAGTCACCCCCAGAAAACACAGTCCCTGATACCCAATCTCATTCACAGAGCCACCTTGCCTCACCCCACCATGCCCTCCCTGCCCCAGTTGGTCATTAGAGCCCAGGCTCCTGAGTCCTGCCCATGTCTCATGACCTGGCTACACCCCTATCAAAGTGGACACACACCTCACTCTGGAGAGGAAAGTAAGTAGTAGCCAGTGCTAGGGCCTGACTTTGTTCCCCAGACTTTGTGTGTGGAAACTTAGCACCAAAGTTGGTATGTCAGTGATGCAGAGGTCGTGAGGGTAGGGTCACCACAATGGCCTTGGGGGGGTACAAGAATTGGGGGGGGCATTAGATACAAGAAGAGGAAGACGGCCCTGGGCTGACACAAGCTCCTCACTCTCCCCATGTGATGCCTCCCTCCACAGAATGACCAGCAAGAAGGTCCTTGCCGGCACCTCGCTGTCGGACTTCCTGCCATCTAGAATGGTGAGAAGTATATTCATTTTCTTTGTAAATTACTCAGTCCCCAGAATTCTGTGATAGCAGCAGAAGACAGACTAAGACACGAGGTGAACAAGGAACAAAGAAAGTGTCCCAAGCCGGAACACCCCTGGGCAAACACAAAGGGCTGGAGGCCTTTCATCAGATCCCAGGATGGCGGTGGTTCTGAGCAGCTGGGCCATAAGGAGGTCTGTGTGTCAGGCGGTGGGGGGACAGGGACCTCACAATGAGTGTCAGAACAGGGAGTCAGGATGTGACGCGGAGGGATACACACCCGCCAGAAGCTCATGGAGTTGCAAATGTTCACAGCAACTCTACTCTCCCTAGGCAAAGGCAGAGGCGGTGCAAATGTCCACCAAAGGATGAGGGGACGGACACACCGTGGTCCATCCGTACAGTGGGACACAGTGCATGCATGCAGAGGAGTGAAGCACTGACTCACGTACACTGCGGGTGAAGCTTGAAGAGATTACGCTTAGTGAAAGAACCCAGGCACAGGGGACCACAGGCTGTAGGCTTCCATCTACGGGAACATCCAGAATAGGCAAATCCATGGAGGCAGAGCACAGACTGGTGGCTGGCGGGGTTCGCCAAGAGGGGGATGGGGTTGATCCTTCTGGGTACAGGGTTTTGGGGGGCGTAAAAATACTGTGGAACCAGATGGATGTACCACACCTGGAATGGCTCAAAGGTCATGGACTGGTATACTTGGCTACTTTTATGTTATGTGAACTTGACCTTACTTTTTAAAAAAGCATGAGAAGAACAGCTTCCTCGTTCAGCAAATATCTGTCTCTCAGTTTGCGGGGCTTCCATCACAGAGCAGACCCAAGCCCCAGGTCAGGTTTCTCCTGGGAACACAGGCAGCCAACAGCCCGGGGCTCCCAGACCAAAACCCAAGAGCTGCGGAAAGGAAGCAGAGCTTTGGCCCTCCAGGCAGGAAGCTCAGCTTTCCCCCCTGCCAGCCCCTGAACCAAGCCCCTGTGGAGTGGGTCGTTGCCTGCTCTGCCAGAGAGTGACAGCGCCTCCCTCACCTGCCCTCTGCCCCGGCCTGTGGGCCCTTGCCTGGGACAGCCCTGCACGAGAACATTGTGTTCTGCAGAGTTGCGTGGCTGCCTGAGCCCTTCGCTCTCTTCCCCTCTGCCTGCTGCGTGTCCTCCAGGTGACATCCAACCTTCACTTTGGGGTCTCTCCTCTAAGACCACGACTGTATTCCTTCTAGTTCAAGGGAGTCAGCAAAGGCTATAGAAACTTGTGGGATGTCCAAGGTGAAGTTCAGATGGCCATATGTGTCACGCCATTGGTTTGGTCCCTCACATGCCTGAGTCTTTGTAATAAATGGGGATATTAATATTTTCCTCCATACAAACAGGGCCATCCACAGGCCCCAGGTGCACAGAGGCAGGAGCAGGGGACAGCCAAGTCATGCCATCTGCTCACGGTGCCAGTGGTCTCCAAGCAGAGCAGCCTTGCAACACAGGGAAGTCTTCCACAGAAAGTAAGATTGAAAAGAAATTTGAATGATTTTCATAACTGTAAAATTAAAATTTCTAACCCCTAAATGGATATTCTTGTCCTTGTCAACTAGGGGCAATTTTGCCACACACACCCCACCACCATCACCAGGAAGCATTGACATTTTTTTGGTGGCTTCAAGTGAATTAAGTGATGCTAGAGGAATTTATCAGGGGAAGCTTGGGATACTTCTCAACACCCTGTAAAGCCCAGGACAGCCTCCTGCTAAAGAGCGCTCTAGCCTAGAATCCCAACAGAGCCGAGGTTGGGAAACCAAGGGACACACTGCATTTACATTAAAACACTATTTTTACATGCTGAACTAGTAAAGCCAATCAAAAATGGGAATTTCACATAGGAAGACATTTAGATGCAATCTTAAATGTTTATGCAAAGAGGTTCTTAATGATAAAATGCCTAAAATAGAAAACCAAATAATGCAGAGTCCCAAAAGCACACTCACTGTTTTCGTTTATCTACAGACTAGCCATCTTTTTTTGAACATGTGAGTGGAATATCTCCCAGAGGGAGCATCAACTCCAGGGAGCAGATCGAAAGGGGATTCTGGGACTCTGAGCTTTATTCCCGGATGAATACGGTGGCTTCTGCCCTCAGGTTGCACACAGTGTGATACATTCTTTAAGAGAAATGCAAAAAGACAATGAAGATGGACAGAAAGGTGACTCATTTCTCCCGGGGTATTCAGGAAAAATACCCAAGAGGGGGAACTTCGAACTCAACCCTCCAATGACTCTTTAAGAGAACAAAATGAGGAAAGAAATGGAGGCAAAGAACAAAGCAAGGGACCCTTTGTTGTTTGTGGGTTGAATTGTGCGTCTCCCGCCAACCCTGCAAAAAGACACTGAAGTCTTAATCCACAGTACCTGAAAGCGTGACCTTATTTGGAAATAGGGTCATACAGGTGCAGTTACCAAGATGAGGCCATTGTGGAGTCTGTGGGTCTTTAATCCAATATAACTGATGCATCTGTAAGAAACAGGAAAGAAGGCCAGGGATATAACTCAGCAGCACAGAATCTGCTTAGCAAGCTCAAGGTTGTGAGTTCAATTCTTGGTACCAAAAAAAAAAAAAAAAGAAGAAGAAGAAACACGCATGCACACAGGGAGAATTCCACGTGAAGATGAAGGGGAAAATGGTAGTTTTGCAGCTGTAAGGCAAAAGGACTAAGCACTGTCAGTACCCACCAGAAACTAGGAGGAGGCCAGGAAGGGTTTAGAAGGTCTCAGAAGGAACAGGACCCTGTCAGGGGCTTGATTTCACACTTGCAGACTCTAGATCTGTAAAAAAAAAAAAAAAGAAAAATACATTTCTGTTGTTTCAAACCATTTAGTTTATGGTCATTTGTTAGGGCAGCCTAAGAGACTAATACAGGCATAGAGGAATTAAATAACAAACTTTCTTCATCTGGAAGAAACAACTGCATAAGAGTAATCAATGAGGTGGTAGGAAAGGGAGAATTGGTGAGGAAAAGGTGTCGGGGCACCTGTGAGGTCTCTCCCTGTGTTCAGGCAGGAGGTGTGATTGTGGGAGCTCTGAGAAAAGGCAGACAGTGATAGAAGGGTGAGGGTTTGCTGATCCAAGAACTATGCCAAGAAGAGCTGGAAATTCTGGAGTAAGAGGCAAGTTGTAGGGTAACATTAAAGCAGGACCAGAGCCATACCAACAACTGGGAGCTATTGAAACCTTCGCTATGGGTAGAGTCAAGAAGGCGTATTTGCCATTATCCAGATTGTAACCAGGATGGATCCCTGAAAGAAAAGGAGGAAAAGGAGGATGGACAACCAAAAAATAAAGTGCAAATGGAAATAAAAATATAATTTGACTTCTAATAACCCCCAAATCAAAGCAATGTAATGAAGGGTGTACAGAACCTGTACAAAGAAAACTATACAATACAGGAGTGAAAGAAAATGTTAAAGATTAAAATACAGTGTATACCATGTTCATGGATGAGAAGAATTAAGTTGCTAAGATATTGATTCTTCCCAAATAGATTGATAGATTCAAAATAACCCCAACCAAAATTCCAGCAGGGTTTTTGTAAATACCAACAAACTGATTCTTAGATTCATGTGGAAATACAAACACCCAGATCAGACAAAGCAGTTTTTTTTTTTAAATTTTATTTTAAAGACAAAAGAATGGAGACATATGAACCAGAAAAGCCATAAACAATACAGAAAATACAAAGTTATACAGAATATAGTAGGGAATTAGAACTGGATGTTGTATTACATAGTTATCTTCACATTAGTTAACACAAAAACATTAAAGGAAATACCAAATTATAGATAAGATAGTA
>PVLD010001564.1:180000-196340 GCA_004027595.1 Dinomys branickii | reverse complement strand
AGCTTCTTCCCCGCGGGGATCGTCCCTGGCTCCCAGCGTCTGGGGCTTTCCCACGTCTCGCCCCGGCAGCCTGGTCCGCCCTACCACATCTCCCCCGGCATCTCAGAGAAATACTCCCAGTTTAAACTTCCCAGCCGAGGTCCCGGCATTCACGCTCGCCAAGTCTGTCTCGAGCTGGTGGTGTTTATTAAGGAGGTTCGCTCCCTTGCTGCTCACCTGGTCGCCATCTTCCCCGGATCCCCTAAACCATGGTATTTTAGTAGAAAACTTTAATAAAAACAGATACAATAGAGAAGAAGTAAATATTAGGTCACTAATATGTATTTAATCACTTTAAAATATATTATGTCAAATACTGGTTTGCTTTTCTAATTTTACTTACATTTTTTAAAACTTTACTCTTTGAGATCCTGTAATATAATTTTTATAGATACTTGAAATCTTTGGGGACTAGAATTTTAAAATTCTCTTTTAACAATTGGATTGACTATTTTTGTCCTCCAAAGTATAAGTAAAACTTTTTTTTTGAATTGTGACAATTTTCTCATGTTTTGTAGAGTTTTTTCCATTATGTGTGGGCCCAGTGATATTCAGTAGGGAATGCTTTACATTCTCGTTAATCTCTTTCTCCATCAGGGTCAGATACAACTGTTTTTCTTTGATGCCCTTGCTTCTTCTGTGTTGTATAAAATTATTTGGTTTGAAGTAATAACACATAACAAATGTCCACACAGCCCTCCTCCTTCACTGGGCAGGTATGTCAAACTTTGACTGTTTTTCTTTGATGCCCTTGCTTCTTCTGTGTTGTATAAAAATATTTGGTTTGAAGTAATAACACATAACAAATGTCCACCCAGCCCTCCTCCTTCACTGGGCAGGTATGTCAAACTTTGACACTGCTGTCAAGTTATAATAAGGAGGAAGAGATAGACATTTACTAAGCACTAACTTTGTATTAGGTTTTCCCTTGCAGTCTCGTTTAATCTTCATATGCTCTGGTGTAAATGTTATTTTCTATGTTTTAAAAAATGAGGCAAATTTAAGATAAGAAACTCACCCAAGTCTAGCATTTTCTCAGCTAGTATTTTCAGAGTGAAGTTTGTTTCTGTTTCTCTCCTCCAAGCATTTCCTACTGTAATGCAGTGCATTCATCTTGAATGATTACTTGCTTTCTGAAATATGAAACCTTGTGGTACAAAGGAGCCATTATTTATTCTACCTAGTTTTTTATCACTTATTTTTCTTCTCTCTCACAGTCACATTAGATAGACTCCGACTCCAATATTTACTTTATACTTAGATTTGCCCTTAGAAATGTGATTTGAATGGCTTCCATTGCAGGAAATATCATTGTTCCAGAAGCATTTCATGTTGCACTGGGTAGGGATGCTGGGATATATTTAAAAAGCACGGACTGTAGAATAATATTGTTGGAATGGAACTTATGAATAATTTTCAAGTCTTGAATCTACATTCATTATTGTGACCAGACTGACTCCTTTAAACCTTGTTAGATTATATCATTCCTGCTCAAAGATCCCCAATCCATCCTATCTTCCTCAAAAGTGAGCCCAAAGCCCTGACAAGGGTCTGTGAATCATTTTACCTTTTACTCCAGACTACACAGAGCTCCTGGCTGTTCCCTGAGCTAAGCCGAGTCTTTGGCCTCTCAGTCATCTATTTTGTTTGCTTAGAGCACTCTTTCCTCAGAGACTACTACGACCCACTTCTCATCTCTGTCTGCTCTGCTCAGATACGATCACCTCTATGAGGCCCTTGTGTACACATGTAATTTTTAACCCTTGCCTCCTTTTCCCTCTGTCACTGTATCTAATACACCCGCCCTACCATACATTTATATTTCATCTCCCCCTAGTAAGTCTCAAGATCCACGAAGAGCTGACATTTTTATATCATTTGTTGACTGAGATCTTCCCAGCATATGGTTAATAGTCAATAGATACTTAAATGAATAAATGAATGTAAATTCCAATAGACATTACTCATATAGAATGTCCCGTTGTGTTCAAAAGAGAGCACTAAGAAAATAAGAAAAAAGAAATATAATATTTTAAACACGTTGGTATGAAAAGATAGACAAATTTCGTCTGAATTAACCATGCATTGGCAAATGAACGTGTTCAAGTTACTTGAACAAAATTCAGTGTTGTTCTAAAGTTAACGTTGTTGGCAAACACATTTAAGGTATGGCTGCCTATGATCCCACAATTTCACTTGCAAATGTACATTCAAAGGAAATCAAATCAGTATGGACTCCAATATTCATTAAAGTATTATTTATAAAAATCCATATATGGAAACAGTATATGTCCATCAATGGATGAATGAAGAAATTGTGACATATCACAATGTATAATATGTACACATTACAATAATATAGTGTGTTATATAATGTATAATGTATACATTATAATGTAGAACGTATACAATATATATTACAATAACATATAATATATATAAATTGAATATGATTCATCCCTAAAATATCTTTCCATCTGGGACAGTGAAAATGAACTTGAAAGACATTACGTTAAAATGAAATCTGCTAAGCAAAGACAAAAAACATGTGATAGACACCACATACATTTGGAATTTTTTAAAAGCCACATTTTTTTTTTTTTTTTTGGCGGTACTGGGGATCGAACTCAGGACCCTGCGCCTGCTAGGCAGGCACTTATTCCACTGAGCTATATCCCCAGCCCAGCCACATTTCAAGAAACAGAATAGAATGTGGTTTTGAGAAATCAGAAAGAGAGGAAGAAATGGGGAAATTTAGTTAAAGCGTAAAAATCTTATAAAATGAATAAGAAAATATAGTAAGTGTAAAATATACAACATAGTAACTATAGTAATAATAACAGGTGCACTTCAAATTTTCTAGGAGAGTAGACATTACATGATATTATTACTAAAAGCAGCTTTGAGGCAGTATATATCAATTAGATTGGTTGGGTATCATTTCACAATGTATACTTACATTAAAGCATCATATACACCTTAAATATGTAAAAATGTAAGTTTTCCAATCATACTTTACAGCAGAAAAAACATGAAAAGGTTAAAAAGATGTTGGTACATAGATCTAATGTATGCTGTTTCATGGTGTGGCTGAATATGCTTATCACATGTATAAATTTCATATAGTCCTTACCAATTTCTGTGGCTTTTATTAGGTGGCACCAAAAACTAAAAAACTAACTCAGTAAACTTGCTGGATATAAAGTCAACATAAAATCATCAACAGTTATTTTATATACTGATAATGAAATTACTGAGAAACAAATCAATAAAGTAATCATAATCATAATAACTACAAAAATAAAACATCTAAGAAAAAATTTCACCAAGGAAATAAATGACCTCAAGCAATGAAAGTTTCCAAACACAGATGAAAGAAATTGATAAGACCACAGACAAAACGGAGTCATACCTTGTTCATGAATTAAAAAGGATTAATACTGTGAAACATCCATACTACCAAAAGCAATCTGTAGATTCAATATCATCACCATCAAAATATTAATAACATGTTAAACAGAAATAGAACAAACATTCTTAAAATTTGTATGGAACCACAGAAGAGCCAAAATAGCCAAAGGCATCCTGAGCAAAAATTAGAAACTTGGAGATAATATATTAAATGACATCAAAACATGCTACAAAGTGATAGTAACCAAAATAGCAGAGTGCTGCCATTAAAAAAGACACAGCAATCCCATTACTATGTATACATTCAAAGAAATTTACATCGGCATGCCAAAGAGGTGATCTGCATTTGCATGTCTACTGCAGCCCTGTTCACAACCGTAGAGATACAAAAACATATTAGATATCTGTTGGTGGGTATATGGATAAAGAAAATATGGTATATACACACAGAATATTATTCAGCCATAAGAAAGAATTAAATTATGTCATTTGGAGCACCATGGTAGAACTGGAGTATATTATCTAAATGGTATAAGTCCAGTACAGAAAAAGAAGTGCTACATATTTTCGCTTACACATAGAAGGAAAAACATCAATAGCAAACAAAGCACATTTCTGTAGCGCCTGCCAGTCCCTGGGAGGAAAGTGTGGAAAGAAGATATTTAATGGCGCATACAGGGGTCCAGTAAGAGGCATAACGCTATACAGCACAAACAAGCAACTAAGACTGACAACAATCTGAATAGTCCAAATTGTTCACTAAAGAGAATTTTAACTGTTCATCACACAAACACATGTCTGAGGTGATAGATACGCTCATGACCCCAGAGTAATTATTAAATTTACAGATATATTAAAATATTATATTATACCACACAAAAAGGCACAATTATGCGGTATTTAAAAATAAAAGTACATATAAAGAAGAATTTCACATACATATGTCTGTGTCTCAACAGTGCTAAGGTCTGTGTGCATTTCTTCATGATATTGAATTTTATGACTGGGAAATTATAGCAAATCATAGTAGTTAAAAGGTTTTTGTTTTGAATTATGCAATACAAAAATATCTGTAAAGGAACATAAATTCAATCTTCATTTCATAAAAATCAAATTTGAAATAAAATCCATATGTTCAGTTGAGGTATATTCTGCTCATGTGGCTAAAGTGCCTTAGCCTTCAGTTTTATCATTAAATATTTGAGTAAATAAATGACTGGTAATTCTCAGAAGTTAAATAAGAAGGCAGAAAAAGTAGAACTGTGTTAGGGAATTCTGAAAAAGACTAGAGCAGCTGGAATGAAAGCATAGGTTGCAAGGGAAGAGTCCCAGAGAAGAGAGAAAGCCTGGACTTTTCCAGAGTCCAGCCAGGAGTACCAAAGGACCTGCAGGGCAAGAGGAGCGCAGAACTGGGGCTGAAAGCCAGGAGACCTGATGCAAGGTCAGATCCCAAACGGGACAGCGGCCACAGGTGGGAACCTGGGTCAGCAAACAAAATTCAAAGCGCCAGGTTAGGGGTCAGCAATGAAATCTGAAGTCTAAAGATGAGCAAGAGAAAGAAAGAGAAGGTGACATTTTTGCATGCAAGGACTAATTATATTTAACCGCTTTTGTAATTTTGAAATGAGGTACCCTAGTGAATCCCCTTTTCATATTTTAGAGCATGTGCTAACTTTTAGGAAAATGCTCTTTTCAGTTATTTCCAGGGTACAGAATCTCTGCCTTGGCAAAAATCGTGCAAATTTCAGTCATTCCCCACGTAAACACCTTTATATACAGTGTCTCCCACCAAGCTAATTTTACCTCCAACCAGGATGTGGATGATGCAGAACACCAAGGAACCCCTTCCCCCCTACTAGTAGCAGAGGAGATGACTTGAAGAGAGCACACAAAACACAACACAATAAAACAAAACAAAACACAATAAAAAATTAAACCCAAAACCAAAATGTTTTTTCCAGTCACTTAGGGATTTTCCAATGACCAGAGTTACTCACTTATAAAGTGAGTTGCTTTGGGTGTAGGTTTGTCATCTGAGTGGAGGTTTCCACTGGTACATGTTTTAATAATAGTGTAGAGTGTGTGAAGGATTAGATGAGAGATCAGATTTGATGGCCTCTAATGTCTCGGCCCTATGTGGGGCCTAGGAAAATGTTATTGTCATATTCTACTTCTTCACGTATTAAAAGAGTACATGGTAACAGGCTAAAAAACAGTTAATAAAAGAAGCAAAATCTTAAATTTGAAACATCATGCCAGATGCAAAAACCTGGCATGTAGTAAGTGACTAAAATATTAAGATAAAATTTGCTGGTTTTAAACAAAATCTTTGAAGAAAAATAAAACTACATGTTATCACCTATGGAAGTGAGTAGAAAGCATACCTGCAAAAATCTAAGTTTATTTTTAGGGAAATGAGTTTTGATGAGTCATCAAATATTCGTGTCACTAAAAAGAAAATGAAACTGACTACCTAAAATAAAAATAAAATTATTGATCAGAGATCTACTTTGAGATATACCACATGTTAACAGTTTGCTTTTCATTTTTAGCTGACTTGCTTCAAAATAATGAATTCTTTTCTAGATTTTTACAAATCATACATATTTGGCAGGATTCAAAGTAGTACATTCATTTAATTTGAAAGAAATATGATCAAAGATAGATATTCAATAAATGGATAGTACTTTAAAGGGACTAGAAATAGTAAGATCTCCCTCAGTATGAGTCTGATCTGGTTTTTCTCCCCCTGCTATCTGTAAGGAATCTAACATGCCAGATGAAGGAGGGAGGGCACTTGCTGCTCTAATGAAATTTGTAAATGGCTTATTTTTTCATATATTTGTTGCTTTTAATGGAACCTAGAGAATCAAATAAAAATAATTGCAATGATATGACTGGATAGCCAGATATGACCTGCCTTGTTTTCCAAAAAAACAGATCATGATGAATATGTGGCTAGTTTCTTGTCCTTGTGTGTAGGTGGCTGGGTGCAGAGCGGGTAAGTGGAAGGTCTCTAGTTCATGTTTGCCAAGGAAACAAAATGTCATTTGACTTCAGTTTCAAAATAGTTAACTAATATACATCAGTGAATGTCTTTTTCCGGGCAATACATTGGTACCCCAGCTCATGAACTTAATAATTTGTTTTGCAATTTTGGAGAAAATGGCCATGTTTGTATTTGTCACCCAGTGTAGAGTTTCCAAGCAAAACAAAATTTTGCCAAATGCTTTTGTTTGGGAACCAAATTGTTCACAAACAAAAGCATTCATGAGCCAAGACTCCACTGTATTGAATTCAAAATCTCAGTCCTGAATTAATGGAATTCACCTAAGGTACCAGCCTAGAGTTTCAAGGAGCCCAAGGACTATGGTTTGGTCAGCAAAGCTATTATATTTGACTTAGTAAGTATTTATTGAACATTTCTTTTGTACTTAGTAATTCATGGGTACTGTGAGTTAAGAAAGATAAAATGTAACATTTGTTTCTGGTCTCATTCATTATTCAATATACACTTACGGGCAACAGAATTGCAAAAGACTAATTCTCCATGGGGCCTTGAAGATATCTGTGAGGTTTTGTTCATGAATACCTTTGCACATGATCATGCCCTCCCCCTTTCATATTTAGTTTTCAGAATATTAAGTGCTGCATGAGAAGTCAGATTTTGGCATTTGCATGATGTCATGATGAAGGAAATCATGATAAATTAATTGGGAAACAAGTACTTCATTTTTTACTTGTACTTCTAAATGTTTTGATTTATTGTGCCCTGGATGAGAACGCAGCACAGTTTGTTACCTTATTGGTTGGATTACGCAGCCAGCCATGTAAGTGCAATAATCTTAACAGAGCTCAAAGGCCAAATGTAATAGGAAACAGATAAGATCTCATCTGTTCCCTTGTCGTCATACAGAGCCGTACTTATGTTAGTGCCAGCATAATTTCCATTTCCCAAGAGAGAAGCTTTGGAACATGCTGTACCTCAGAGGCAGAGCCCCTGTTAATCTTTCAGCTTTGGTCCTCCTCCTGCTAGAATCCCATATTTCTGCTGACCCACCACAAAACTCAAACAAATTTCTCAGTAAAGTGAGGGCAAAAGGAATGTTCTATACTCATTACCATTGATTTTTCTTTTTGGGTTCATCCTAGACAGGATGAATGCTCTGAATGCCACTGAGGTGCCTTTGCCGTCTGCTACTCCATGCATTGTCCTGATTGTAGAGTTTGACAACATCAGTCACGCCCTTCACCATCTTTCCGGGTGTCATTCCTGTGTGCTCTACTCTGTTCCACACTGGGTCTTTCACCTGCACACTCACTGGTTGATTCATCGCTGTCCCAAATTCTATTGTGTTAAACGAGATCTATATGGCTCCTTTGATGGCTAGGTGGGCAGCCAGAAGCCCCAAGTACTTTCTTGTGATGTTGCTTATTTTTCTTTTTATTAGTACATGTTTGCAGCACAGAATGATTACATGTACCATGGGGAGCTGGTACATGTACACAGACATCTTAATTCTTTTTTGCATCCTCCCATCCCTTGGTTCCTCTTTCCTTTTGCAAAATATCTACCTCCCTGTTTCCTGTTATCTTTTCGTTTGCTCTTCAGTTTACTTAGATTTTGGGTTTATCACTGAAGAGAAATCATGGGAGATTTTCGCCTGTGTATCTGATTTATTTCACTTAACATTATGGTCTCATGGTGCCTCCATTTTCCTACAAATGAATCAAGATTATCTTGTTTTAATGCAAAATGGTGCTCCACTATATATAAATGTCACATTTTCTTCATCATCCATCTATTAATGGACATATAAGCATTTTTTCAATATTTTTCTATTTTAGGTTGCACTGCTATAAACATGGCTCTATGTGTATCAATAAATATGATATCTTTAAGGCTTTGTAGAAGATACTTAGAAGGGGAATAACTAGGTCAAGTGAAATTTCTATTTTTAGTTTGATTTCCATAGTGGCTGTATAAGTTTACATTCCCACCAACAATGAAGAAGTGTTTCTCCCCCTACCCCTTGCAGCAATGCCAACATTTGTTATTGTTTGATTTCTTGATGATATCTATTCTTTCTTGAGTAACCTGAAATCTCAGTGTACGTCTCTAATGGCCAGAGATGAACATTTTTTCAAGTGTTTATTGACAATTTGTAGTTCTTCTGAAAAATATCTCTTCATTTCAGTTGCCCATTATTCAACTGTATCTTTTATTTTGGGGGGTCTGTTTTTTAGTTCTTTATATGTTACAGATATTAGTAATTTGTCTGTGGAATAGCTGACAATTATTTTCTTTCTGCTCTACAGTGTCTCTTTATTCTGTTGGTTAGGAGATATGCACTGTATTTGAACCCAGAAGATATTTGGTTTATCAAAGATAAATCCTGACTACTCAACCTCTTGTGGGTCTTACTTGGGAAATTAATGTTTCTGGCACTTTCCTGAGAGAGCAGTTTTCTGATTTTTTGTATACTTTTCACTTTAAATTCATTTACTGTGGACATGAAAATACCATTAGAGTTAAATGAACTTCACAGTTCTTTTAAAAGCTGGTAAGATACCATAACTTTGCTTTTGTGTTTATACTTTCCCTATGAAATTTCATGTTCTGTTTATCAAAATAATAAAGAACATATACTCAAAGGAACAAAAGAAAGAATTGGCAAAAATAGCAGAAGCTTAAAAACATTTATTGAGCATTAATGTGAATTCAAAACAGGTAGTGGTATTAGAAGAGTCAGATAAGCTTCAATGACAGATTTTTTTCACATATATTGGATGTACACTCCAAGAAACTTAATGAATGTTTACTAAACTTAAGTGCATTCATATATATTGTCTTTTAAAATTCTTACCTGTGGCACAGTTAACACCTATGGAAATGTACTTTAGAAAAGTTAACTGAATCACACCACTAGGTATTCAGAATAGTAGTTTGGCACTAAGCATTCAGCTGCTTGAGTGCAATGACTGCAGAAGGAAACTTGTAAAAAGGCAAAAGTAACTTCAGTTTTCTTTAGACTTCATTATAACAGAAAGGCGTTCACAGCAACATGGGTTACCTGAGCATAGAATTCTACTGTTACTATGTTCATTAATTGGACCCGTGCTTCATTAATCAAAAATACATTCTGTGAAAATTCTAACTATTGATCAGCATCAGCCTAAATTTAAATAAAAAGTTCAGATAAGAGGAATTATTCATGTGAAAACATTTATGTTTCCACGTAAAACATTCAGTATGTCCACCCTGAAGTTGTGGACATGTACGGTAATGACTGCATATTGGGTCCTACACCAATTCCCTCACTATCAAACTGGGAAATATGCCAATGCTCTCAAATTGGTAATTGGGTGATCTGACGGTTCTCTTACTATAAAAAAATATAAAGGAACAGTGACTCTGTGTTCACTGGCCTGTATATTATACATTTGCAACAGTGAAAACATATTTCCTTGCCATTCTTAGGCAGGCAAGGTGAAAGCAAAAGAAAAAATTAAAGCTCAAATTGACTTCTTACAGTAGAATGTGTTTAGCAGCATAATTTATAGGGAACATGTGATGGTTTCCAGGAGTGACATGCATCATCCTCCCATGTGAAACTATGTAGGATGTAATTTTACAGTTGGGTAAATTCTCGTGGCAGGGCACAGAGAACTGGCTGTGGGATGCCCATTAATGTCAGGAGGAGTCGAAGGGCTATACTCCTCACACCCCTCCTAGAGAACACACCTGTGTCAGTCTGCCATCAGAGGAAAGCATTCCTTTTGTAGAATATCTCAAGGCCACTGCTCACCAATATTCCATTGTGGACATTTATATAACTTTAGGTTGGTTCTTAGAAGTGTCTATGTTCTAGCATAGTATGAATAGTCATAAATTTTTACCAAATATAATTCTTGACTTATTTTATGATTACATGTAATCTTATGTAAGATATAATGTAGGAAATCTATATAAATTAAGGAAAAAGTATGCCAATATGATAGCATGTAATTACAATGCTTACAAAATCATGATTCATATGGTCTCTATCCTAGAACCACATCAGAGTTAAAAAAAGTTCACGGAAGAATGGATGACTCTAATATCTCACCTTTATTTCTTTTTCTTTCATAGAGAAAAGGTACATAGGACCTTGTTAAAATCTTCATTTTAAAAATTTACTATCCTCATACACTTGAGCAACCTCCCAACTGCTACCCCCTAAAAACTTTCATTTCCTCTTGAATATCTTGTTTTGTGTTTCTTTGCATTGTTCTTCAAATTTCCTAGCATATGTTTGGGTTGAATCTGCCATGGAGGGCTGTGGTAGACAAGAAATTGAGACCATGCCATTAACCTCTTCAGAAGAAAGTTAAAGATAAATCAATAGTATAGTAGTAGATGTTGGTGATATTCTATAAAGTAATGCATAATATTATGGTAGCCACCAACCACAGGTAGTTATTAAGGACCTGAAATATGACTAATGACATTTCATTAACTTATGTTTAAGTTTAAATTTGAATAGCCATCATTTTGTATGGAGCAAGTTTGGAAAACACAAAATGTCAAGCTTATAAGGTAAAAAACAAAAATTTTAAGTTTTGGCTAACCCTATTAGATGAGTAAAAATAACACTTTCTAAATCTTAGTGAAGTGAAATATGAGAATATTTTAGAGTATTTAAGGCAGACTTGAAGGATACAGACAGCATTATTTAGACATGATAGTTGATTTTATGTGAGAGTTTAAAGGAAAGAAACACCTAGTATGTATGTATCAGGTAATTTACATCTATCCTCTCACTCTCATACCTGGGACGTGTCTACACTTTATATTTGATGGGACCAGGACTACAATATTAATTAACATTCACTTGGCTAGCAATTGATGGCTACTAGTTTTAAAGTCAGGACTAACAGACACCAATATCAGTGCTGCTTCATCTTATAATGTTGTTAAAGGAGAGCAGAGGAAATAAAGATAATTAAAGACAACAGAATAGGATGATTTGAGGCATAGTGGTGTCATGATCAGAGGTGAGTTAGGCAGGTTAGCTGGAGTTAGTGAAAGGCTACACAAGTTAGCCAGTGAGGAAGAGAGCAGAGAGCAGTACAGATCTGAAATGACTGAGGCTCAGGATAGAGCTTTATATTTAGGGCCTGCTGTAACCTCTAGTAACTGCTGCTAGGGTGGTGAGAGGGTCATGATAAAGTGAACATGAAATACAATAAGGGAGCGTATGTTAAAATCTTGGGAAATACGTCCTCTTTTGGCCTCAGGAAGATAAGAGCCAATAAAAGGATCAGTGAAGTAGTTAAAATACAGGAAAAATAGTATCAAGAAGAGGGTGGTCACCAGTGTTAAACTATACAGAAAGAATAGTTGGCAAAGAAAATTAGTTGCCTATTAGGAAGATTCATGAAGAGAGAAAAAACACAGCTACGTAGGAGCCCTCTACTTTCCTCAAAACGTGTGATTTCCAAAAGTGTTTCTCTATGATTTTGTGTTGATGTTTTACACATTCCAGGTACTTTTTAAGGATCATAAGCAGACAAAATATGAGTATCACTAAGAAATAAACCTTAGGGTTTACACGGAATAGTATTACTCCTTTCTTCCTATCTCAAACACGATTCTGTAGCTAGGAATTTGTAGCTGTTACCAAAATTTCACAGGATGAATGAATGAGACAAGGATGACAGTTATTTTCAGGAATGTGTTAACATTTTGGGAAAAGATTTTTCATTAGTTATTGAATCCTCCGGCACTGAATGTTTTTGGTAACACAAAATAAATCTAACAAGTGTTAGATATGATTTTCGTTTTCCAAGAATTTACAGTCTATATGGGAGAAGGGATAGGACAAACACACCTGTTTATCAATTGCCAAATTTTATGGAACACAGCACTAAAAGCCAGCAAGTTATACTGTGATCACCCAAGCTAGGTTTGTGTGTGCGTGCGTGCGTGCGTGCGTGCGTGCGTGCGTGCGTGTGTGTGTGTGTGTAATAAATGTGCTGAAATATTGGGTCACTTTGGATGATTTCTACTACGTGCATCAGAAAAATTCTATTCAGCATGCTCCAAACTAAGGTTTTGTAACCCACAGAAAAGATTATACACAAGCAGGGCAATCTTCAGTCAGAACAAATGAAAATTTTGGCTCCATTACTTTGTAATTAATTATCTTGGCTCTGCCCTTTGCATATGTGGATTTTATGCTCAAAGTTAGTGGAATAGAAGGATCTTGACACATGCGCCTCTGTTGTAAGAACGATGCATGTCCTCTTTTACACTTTTCATATAGATTTTGCCCAAAGCTATGATCAGTTCTGGCTAAGGTGGGATGTGCTAAGCAGAGTGGAAGCACCATGTGTGACCTAGATTACACTGGTCCTGCCTCCTGGTAGCAGCAGGGCCCAGCTTTACTTGAACATGACTATTTTATCAAAGTTAAGATTCTTTTAGAAAGATAGAAGGAAATAGCAATTACTGTGTAAAAATTATGGTTTTCCTTTTAGCGCTAGCACTTTTTGACCCATCTCTTTCTACTACAAATGCTACCTGCACAGAATTGAACTCCAAATACTTCCATTAGTGATCACTTGTACAATAAAAGACAATTAAACAGATCTTTTGAATTTTATTCTAACTTCAATTCTTCCCTCAATTCTCCATTGCGTTATGAAGCTGTAAGAGGAAGGATGGGTTAGTGCCTTGCCTTATTGCAAAGTACTAAAATGGCAGGAGTTATGGACTTCACAGCCTTATTAACTAAACTGCATTCTTCTGCTTTTCTTTACCAACAACTTGTCAAATTCTAGGAAGGGTCCCTGGAGGGCAGAACAGTATGATAAGCTGCTTCTGAGGGGTTAGAATGCGTTTTGAGAGAAGTCTAGCTGTTAGTATTTGAAGCAAGTCCACCTGTCAACTAACACCATAAAATAAATGCGATGTCTTAGTCAGTTTCTTGGGATCCCTGTATTTCCACAACATGGCAAAATTCAGCAAGGATTAAAGGAGGCGCTGAGAAATAAGGGAAAGAAATCAGCTGAGTAGCCAGTTAGTCTCTGTCCTCTGGAAAGTTGTAATTGCATCATTTGTTTTATTTTGCTTTGTTTTTAAGCAGCATTTCACTATGCAGTTCAGGCTGAGCTCAAACTCACTATGGTCCTCCTGCCTCAGCCTCCCAAGTGTTGCGATTACAAATGAGTGCCACCATGCCCAGGGATTGAGTTATTTTGTGTTCTGGTCCATTCCTGATTACTGTCTCTATCATCTTTCGTCTACAGAAAAGTCATCTTATTAGGTAGAGAATGGACTTTACAGTTAAGTATCATGTCTTGAATTATTATTTGTAACTGTTAATAAATCCACAGACAAGCTCAGTTCAAATGAGCTCCCTTATACCCCCAAGGGTGAACTCAGGGACCAGCTCAAAGAAATTTCTCAATAAGGCTTCTTGAGCCAACATTGTCTTTGCCTAAGAACATATCCCTACCTCTCTATTAGATGCACACCTTGGTATGTGTACCTCACATGCATCTTGTTATGCAAGCATTTTGTTAAGCTGAGGATTTGAACAGTTTCCCACAGAATGTATTTCAGTTGGGGACGTTTTAATATGTAGTTGTCTTAGTTGCTTTCCTGTCTCTGGGACATGATACCCGACACTAGCAACTGATGGGAGGAGAGGATTTTTGGAGGTCACAATTTCAATCATGAAATTGGCTAAGTCCAGAGTTCAAACACGTGGTAGTAGGGCATGGTTGACCAATGATGATCAATACATGGAAGCCAGGAAGGAGAGAGAGAGGAACAAGGAGAAGGGAAAGGGAAGGGGAGAGATAGGAGAGGGGGAGGGGAGGGGGAGGGACAGGCAGAGGGAGAGTGGGTGAGCCAGGAATGAGAACATACCCTTTTAGGCTGTGCTGCCAGCCGCCTGCCTGCTTATCACAGGCCCCACCTCCTAACAGTTTGTCAGCTGCAGAGCTCATCAACAGCTGGACCCACGGATGGTCCAATCACCTTCCACAGGCATGAGACATTGGGGGACACATAGATCTGAACCCTAGTAGTAGTCATTTAAAGGTATTCACATTCCACATCCTAGAAAGCTGATTATTCACTATTAACTTTGCTATGGATCATAGAGTTATAGTTGGTAAAAAATTAACTGACTTTTAAGTGTCTTAGAAAGAATCAACCTCAACTGCTTCTGCATGGCTTTGTGATTCTTGATGATTTATTACCTTATTGCTTCATTGTTTTATTCTTTAGTATTGAAGAGATTTTATTTTGAAAAATTCCAATGTAGTTCCTTTGTTGGATTATTGGCTATAACTTTCTAAAAAAGGATTTCTTTGGTGTATATAATCAAAGTGTTTATCTTATCACAAGTTACTTTCAAGTAATATTATATTTCAATCTCTCTCCAGCTTTTGTACTCTTGTCATATATTTTATTTCTATATATGCTATAAAAGCAAAATATAATATTAGATTGTCAAATCTAATATATTATTAGATTTAACAGTAAGTTACCCTTTCAGTTTAAAAGACAAGAAACAAATTTTTTCATATTTACCCATATTTACAATTTTTACTATTATTTCTTTAAATTTTTTCCAGATTTTCTTTTTTTTAATTTTAATTTTAGTTTTTTGAAGACAAAAAAAATGAAGAAATATAAACCAAGAACACAAAAACAATAAAAGAAACACAATATTATAGAGGAGACAGTAGGGAATTTTCACTGGATGCTGTATGACATAATGTTATCTTCCCATTTGTCAACACACAAACAATAAAGGAAATACAAAATTATATAGAAGATGGGAGGGAATTAGCACTGGATGCTGTATTACATAATGCCATCTTCACATTTGTTAACACCAAAACAATAAATAAGATGCAAAATTATAAAGACGATAGTAGGGAATTAGGGCTGGATGCTGTATTACATAATGTTATCTTCACATTTGTTGCTCAGTTATACAGATGATGGTTTGTTTGATTAATCAGTTTTCTCCACCCCCATCTCTGTTGTTCTCCCACCCTATCAGTCATCTTCCCTCTGATAATAACTGTACTTTTGGGTTTATTTACTCCCTGGGACTGTCACCTTGGGAAGAGACATGGTTGTTTCTAATTATGCTGTAACAAACATGGGTGCACACAGATTACTATGGCAGGAGGTAGAAAAGCACCAATCCTCAAAGGTGGTAGATTGGCAGGGAACCAGGTTCACTAGGGTCAAGATCCGATTGACAAGCCCTCAAGGCCACTGGGCATCCAGTCTAGTTGGTGGGATTACCCTGTGACCCACCAGGCTCCACCTTGATGCAGCGCACCCAGAGACCCCGTGGATCCCCGGGCTTCGTCCCATGGAGGCATTTCTGTGGGCCTGGCCCAAGGTACTCCTGGAGGCCCGGTCAGGTCCGTGGGGTCACCCCCACAGACCACTGGGCTCCTCCCCATGGAGGCGCTTCCAGGGGCCTGGGTCCAAGGCGCTCCTGGAGGCCCGGTGGGGTCTCCGGGGTCGCTTTTTTTTTTTTTTTAAGGCAGGCTTTTGCTATGCAGTTCTGTCTGGCCTTGAGCTCACTTTGTAGCCTTGGCTGATCTGGAACTCCCAGCGATCCTTCTGCATCAGCCTCCCAAGTGCTGGGATTACAGGTGTGCACCACCATGCCTGGCTCAGATTTTCAACTGCTATAATTTTCCATTTGCTTAAGAAACTTCCATCAGTATGCCTTGTATTGCACATAACAAATTTTCAACTTTTAAATATTGGAAATATTTCAATTTTTTTCTTTATTATTGATAGACATTTTCAGTAAATATAGAATTATACATTGGTATGATTCTTATCTTTTTTTTAGTCAAATGTA
>PVLD010001564.1:0-175000 GCA_004027595.1 Dinomys branickii | reverse complement strand
AGCAGCCGAAAACGTATTTTTCCCTTTAACAGTTCACCTTGTGTGAAGAGGAGCTTTGACTTTGTGGGGGAAGTTCATGCCCTTTACTTTATATTATTTATGGCCTTACTTCACTGGGTGATAATCAATGTAAGGCATATTTCTCGTTTGGAACTCGTGCTTCTCAATGCAGTATCCAGGGAGGTAACATCAGACAAGAATACTTCCCCTGTCCCCTTTCCTGCTACAGTATATGACTTGATTTTAATTTAGCTATTGCAGGCTTTTTAACCAATTATGCCTGATTCTTGATTCCAGAAACTGTTCTTTCCTGTTGCATGCACTGAATAGGTCCCGAAGAATTATAAGGACAAATTACGGTTGCCGTGAACTTCTCTTGCCATGTCAAAGGACTGAGAAGTAAAGTGTGCCAAAGGACAGTGCCAGATTAGCTTGAACATGATGGAGAAATGACTGGTAGGAGTTTTTCCACAGCTTTAGAAAGCACTGGACTTCCGCATCCAGTGAAGATTTGCCTACCTGTGCAATGGCAGCTCAAACAGCAGAATGTAAGGGCAATCAGGATTAACTAGTTAAGTCGCTCAATTGGCAGATATTTTCTCCATGCTTTTTTTATACTTATGATTTAATCCCAGGTGATCTGAACTTTTGAACTAGGTACTGATAGCATGAAAAGCTTAGGTCACATTCACACATCAGCCTGTTAAACACTGCGCTACTTCTTTAAGGTAAGTATACTCATTTCTTGAAAAAGGACAACAGTCCCTTTTTTCCTTTTCTTACCTTGTCCTGTTTAAAATAATCTTTCCATAGTTATTGCTTATTGAAGTTATATGAAATTTGAATTTCCACCAATCTTTATGTCTAGTTGCTGAGTGATACCCAGTCTGTGTTCTTCCTAGTCTGTAAGCAGAGTTCTTTTGGGTTCAAGATTCCACTCTAAAACGTGGCACACAAGTAAAGCTGAATTCAGTGTAAACACGTTTGTACTCTCCACTCTCCTAGCCAGAAGAATTCCTTTTTCCTTTTCCCTCCCACCTTCCTTCCTCTTTCTTTTCCTCATTTAAAAAAAATGTTCCAAATGTCTTTGCAAACACAGAGGCTTGATGTGAATCTTGTCACTCGTCCCCTGTGAGCCCAGGCTACTTCTTTGCCTTGGTTCGAGATAATCAGGGTCTCCCGAAACACTGTCCAGGGAGCAGTCAGTGAGCAGACACTTCCCAGTTTTATTTCGGTCTCTGCGTTTTACATCACAGTGATCAACTGGCAAGAATGGAATACGGTGATGCTGAGAAAT
This sequence comes from Dinomys branickii, assembly GCA_004027595.1. Taxonomy (NCBI): domain Eukaryota; kingdom Metazoa; phylum Chordata; class Mammalia; order Rodentia; family Dinomyidae; genus Dinomys; species Dinomys branickii. The sequence goes on along the minus strand of PVLD010001564.1, from coordinate 173,703 downwards.
TCTGACTATACCTAATTAGGCAGTCTGAGCCTGTTCCTATGTCAAGAGGAATGTACTCTGATTGATGTTTTATGATTGTGGGAAATATACATTTATTAAATTTAAAGCCTTTGAATCCTTGTAAAAATAATCACAAATATGATTTTTCCTTTTTCTGATGACACAAATGATACTATCGATGAACAAATTTTTCAAAAAATTTCACATGTAAAAGACAAAATAAACTAAAGCCAGTGAGTATATTGACATATTCCAGTGCCCAAAGATATTAATTATAAAATTTGTTGCAGTAAAAGGCCAGAAAACTGAGTCCTGGTCCTGATTCTTAAACTACAGATTTCAAGACATTTCATCCTGGCATCTCTAGACATTGGGCCTCTCACATGTAAAGCAAAAACATGTAAAAGACAAGATGTGAAAACCTTCTTCAGTAGAAACCTCTTTGACTTCCTTTTTACTTGTTGAATAGTCTAAAAGCACATACGGTTTTTTAAAAAAATATAAACACTTTTAAGTTCAAGACACCACAGTTTTAATATCTGACCTACAGAAAGAGCCAATGTCTTCTACAGAGGGAAATCACCATTATTTGCCTCCACTAGTTCTGCAAATACTTGGTGAGCAACAAAAACCTTACAACTCTCCTACTCTGACTTCTCTTGTGGGATTCAATGTTCAGCCTTCTCTCAGGCCTGGAGCTCACCCAGAGGCCAATAAAAGGAAAGACTTCTAAGGAGTAGTGACATCCCAAGGGACATCTTAGGATGTTTCATTTCACTATGGAAAAATTGCAGGTTAATCAGTTGAGAGCTGTGGGTTAGTGTGGTTCATAAAGTGACAAGTACATATGTCTCAGAGTATAGATGCTGGGCACTGAACAACAGGTCAAAGTAAATGTATCCAAAATAAATGAAGAAGAACACAGCGTATTTAATTTGCATCCAAACCTTAAATTTATTCACTATCCACATTGGTGAGAGAAAGGAAGATATTGCCACTATATAGGATAAAACAGGGTTTTACTATTATCTAGAAATTAAAAAAACAGTTTTAAGGAAAAGATGACTATGACCCAGTCTTCAAAAGTAACAGTGATACTGGCACATTGTTCCATTGATTTTACTTTTTAAAAGTTAATTTCTTTACTTTTTATTATTAGTCATGTATTATAGCACTAAAATTAACATAAAGGTGAGGATAACACATGATCTTTATATGTCATCTTATTAAAATAAAGCTATTTTTAATACTTTTAAGAGGCCTATCGGAAAACACAATTTATATCCTCAAAGCATATTTTGTCAGTTTCAAGTATAATTTTTGCATTCATATTCTTTTATGAATTTTAATGGAGACACTTAAATTGTAATTATTCCTCTCAGCTCAAATGCAGGTAACAAATGGAATTCAATCAGTGTTTGCGCATAATGACCATCATTAAGAGAGAAATAATAATGACATTCTCTCTGCATTAAACTTGCAGACTCTTTACACAATGATCTGAATCCCATTATTGATCTCCATGGAGATATGCAATTGTCACCTATTCTGCATAATATCTGAATGTTAAATACATTTGTTTGGAACAAATATTTTAATGAATACAGTCAGTTCCACTTAATTAACTATCTGATAACTGAATATTTTTACTTAATAATTCAACCTGCAATATCAAAATTGTTCTATTTTTTATTCAAATGCACTTGAGATTAGTCGTAGGTACTCATCTGAATGTTCACAAAATGTGTATGGGGTTTGAAATTCCCCTTGGCTTTCTTTAAAGTACATCCATTAGAGGGACTGCAGAGAGGTATTTTTCAGTTGTTGGAAATAATTTTTCCCTGTCACTGTTGTTTAAAATAATTCCTTAGAAGCTTACTTGTAAAATATGCTCTCTGACCAGAATTTTCCTGATTCCAACTTGTTTTTATCACAAAATTGTTCATAGGAGTGCTATTATTCATCTTTATATACCTATACCTCCTTAATATGAGTATTTGGTTCAGAAAAGAAAATATATATAAAATACTGAATTCACTTTTGTAGAAACCTCTAGCAAAACTGTAATTGGAAATATTTGCCTTATTATCCCTCATGGAAAGAAAATCCAAGATAATATTTCCAATAATGACAAGAATAGATATTATGAATAATGATTACCTTAATTTTGGTGTCTACAGAAAACATCACAGATGAGTATTTTCACTTTGTCCATGGGTAAAGTTATGTCAACTGATTCCAAATATATTGGCTGAGCCTCATCTCCTGTCCGCTGCTGCCCCCGACACAGTGAAGCTGTGGCTCTGACCCTGAGGCTAGACTCGGCGAGCTCACCACCGGATAAGAAGATGCAGTAAGCTGTGAGACAGTTGGCACTTCCTACTTTTTTGAAAGAAGTGCTGTATGAGTACATAGGTGGAGGTAAATCATCAAAACAGGGGCTACTTGCTGTCCTCAGAGAGACTGCAAATTTTGAGCTGTGTCTCAAAGGGTAAATAGATTTTTTTGTGGGCTTAAAATGTGGGCAGACAGATCTGAAAATAAAGGAAGTTGAATGAAACCTTGGAAGCATAGGAATATGTGGATCTTCCTGAGGACACAAGTGCTAGTCTGCTTCAGCTTGAGTCTGGGTTGCAGAGCAAGCGGTACAGGGTAAAGGGATTTGTAAAGGTTCCTATGATAAGTACAATTTATTAAAGAATTTCTAGGTACTAGTATTTAAAACCATGTGGAAATCCTGTACTGTATCACTTATATAGATAAGGAAGTTACATTTACACATAAAAGATTTTCCCAATATCATTTAGCAAATAAGCATTGGACCTGAAGTTTGCAATCAAGTCTATTGATGTCGATAGCCTGGACTGCACGTGCAGTTGAAATGAGGATGGGAGGACCTTGAATTGCACTCTTAGGGAACCGGAGAAACATTGAAAGATTTCTGCAGGGGAATAGCATGATCTGATAAGTACTTTGGAAAAGCAATTGGGTTATAGTGTTGGGAGCAAATTAGAAGAATGGAAACTTAACTCAAACCTTAAATTATGAGAATGTTTAGCAAACCCAGGTGAGGTAACTTCAAGGAGCAGAGTGACAACGGCAATAGAAAAGGAACACATTCATCAGGCTACTTAAGGGAAGATCAGCAGGACTTGTTTTCAGTTTGAGTGGAAAAGCCCATAAACATTGTCACCAGAAGAGAAAAAAATTCTATACTCCTCTTATATGTCTTGATCTTCCTCCAAAGATGTCAATGACTTAGGCTCTCTTAAGTTTTAAAGGTATTACATTACATGACACAAAGAATTTGCAGGTGGAATTGAGGTTTTTGTACCTTAGAATATGGAGATTACCCTGGATTATCTGAGTGAAATTAAGGTAATAACATGGATCCATAAAAAGTGGAAGAGGGTAGCAGACTAGCCAATCAGAAATGTACCCTTGAAGGAAAGGTGGGAGAGACTGAAAGCATGCACAGTGTTCAAACACCATTACCAGCTTTGTACATAGAAGAAGATACCAAGAGACAAGAGATATATGGACACTACAAGCTGATAATTGTCCTACAACTAAAACAAATCAATTTCTGCCAAAATATGAATGGGAAAGGAAATAGATTTTCCTCCAGACAATCTGATCTACTGACCTGTAAGATGATAAACTTAAAGAAAAAAAAAGATGATAAACTTTTGTTGTTTTAGTTGGCTTACTTTGTGGTAATGTTATTATAATAATAGGAAATTAATATAAACCATAATCAAAGTGAGGTTTAACTTAGAGATATATCAAGTATTAAGTGTAATAGTATGTGTATCAGGTCTGCCAATGCTTAGAAACACTAAAGGAAATTAACTTTTGTTTCAGTCATTAAAGGACTAGTTCTAGGTCTAGCCCTTGCCTTGTAAATAATTTTTCCATTCTACCAGGAATGCCCTGAGCCATTATCACCTCTCTATGTGCATGGCCTATTGCATCTGTTTCAGAGAGACGACTCTGAACCCAGCCAAATTTAAGGCAGAATTCTAAGTCCTGTTGTGGAGATCTACCTCTCCTGTAACTGATACAGGAAATGTATTGAATTCTAACTGTTATACAGGTTCCACTTCTGATGACCTTTTCCCCCCAGCAAAATGCAATGTCTCCAGAGATCTTCAAATGCAACACACATTATTAAAGACAGTACTTTACTACTTAGTCAAAGAACATCTGTACTGAGGTCAGTGACCATGTTATGGCTTCTCTCAGGCAACAGTGGGATTGGTGTTTGCTCCATACTCTGACAACAAAAGTCTATTTTTGGTATTTAGTGCAGAAGACAATGTAATTTTCCCCTAGTTGGTTTGCTGCCCAAATTCAATTGCCTTTACTAAAGAAGCTGTACCTATTTTTGCTTTGAAGGGGCCACCAACGGTGAGCACTCCTGATGTCCCAGATTTATCTCTTCCTGTTTTACTATCTCACCATTGGATGTCTCCACTGCCAGTATCAATATCCATGCCTGAGGAGCTTCCTTTGGCTTCTGGGTTTTACTCTGTCTGCATGCCTACCAAGGCAGAAGTGCTGGGACAATTCTTCAGGAGTCTGTATCCATGAGTGATGGGAATTTGTGCATAAATTCCCCAGATCTCTTTGGTGGAATGTTAAGTTTCCTAATAGGATTGCCAGCGCTGATGCTTTCTTTGATTATTTACCACATATTGATTCCTTTCTTTGCTGTCTAACTTCATCAATCTCCATTGGCATTTCCTTAGGTTATTTTCCAATTAAATTATTCTCTACTCGAATCTTTATCTCAGGATTGACTTCTGGAGAAAACCTCAACACAATACTAAACCTGCTCCCCTCTTGGGAGATACACCTCTTTTGAAGACAATTGCAGTTACTGATCAAATCCTGCATTCCAGCGTCCATCTCTGTCCCACTAGGTCCCAGGATGAGTTTGGAGGGAAGAACAAGGTCTTACGAGAGCCACTGTTTATAGCAGTTTCTAAACCAGGGAATAAGTGTTTTGAACACATATGTTGGTATTCTTAGGTAATATTAGAATGAAACAGAATAATATATGCAGCATCTCTTCTCTAATCCAGGAGAGACAATTATTAAATAAATAATTATTGAAATAAAATACTTAATTACAATTTTGATAAATGTAATTTTAGAAAATTATAGCATATTGTTATTTTAAAATAAAAACATCATTTAATTTTTTATAGTCCATCAAGAGACTTTTTAAAACTCACATGTTTCAGTTATAGCACCTTACCTGGTTAATGTATTTTAACTATAACAACAAAAATAGCATCTAGTACAAAATTACCTTTACCACGCTCACCATTCTGACCGCTTAGACTAAGAAGTAGTGTTCCCCGAATGGGCTAATCACAACATAGTGGGAAAGATGACTGTCAGGTGCATGAATACCCTTCTGCTGGAAGTTGCATTGCCCAAATGCCAGGCATTGGTTTTATCCATCAGGAAACACAGGAGATATTAAAATATAGTATGTTCTTGAACATTCCTTAGGCCAATATTAAGGGCTGATTAGGTAAATAAAAGTTTTGAAAACTGAAGAGAAACAAATAACCATGTCATCCTGTAGTCTCTGACTTTCTAAAATAAGAGGATACCAACTCTCAGGTGAGTTTTCTTAATTAAAGGAATCCGTACTTCACACAGTGCAGAAAGTTTCCAAGACCAAAGGCTCCAATGTGAGAAGTAGATCATTCTGGCTGAGAGGCTGGGTCAAGCATATAATTCTGAATCTACCTACAACACCGGATGGTTCCAGTGACCAACAAACAGAGAAAGCATTTGAAGAAACCAATGAAGTTGCCTGGGAGAGCAACTCCAAAAAACTCAGATTTTAAAATCACGTCTAGAATGGATGGAAGTTGAAACAGAGAGTACATATGAAAGCATGACACAAAACCTTCAAGTACAGAACAGGAGGTTAAAGTCCAGAATAGTTTCAATTTTATGAAAATATGAAAGATATCAAAATAATTTTCAACATTTGGAATAAGAAAAAGAAGAAACATTCATCATGTATACACGCATGCATACATGCACTAATATAATTTTTGTATTACATTAGATTTTGCTAGGCTATGCTATACAGCCGTTAGTAACCCTCCTTCCCCTCCCATCATGTCATGTTGGTTGTACATTGATTGTTTTTTCTCTGTTCTATGTATTTTTGTGCTAAAGTCCAGGTCCAGGGTCCAGCTGCTATCTTGATCTACTAATGTAGCAGAAAGAAATGAACTAACCATGCTTCACCAAAACAAACAAACAAACAAGCAGAAACAAAACCAACAATAACAAAGAAAGAGCTTGAAAAACTATTTTCTTGCAGGGAAATTAATCAGTTACATCCATAAATATCCAAATTTGAAGTAAAATATTTTATAATCTATTCGTGTTTCTACATGCTCAGTAAAATGTTTATGAATGCCAAAATTCTTATAAATGCATATTAATTTTTCTATTCTATTTATAAATTTATTATTTTTTATTCTTGTAGTTAATTTAGTGACTACACAGATTTTGTCATGTATCTGTGGATATGTGCAGCATTTTACAAACACCTCAATCAGGAATACCTTATAACATGAAAATGAATCAATATGGGACAGTTTTCATTTCAAAAGATTTGTTGTATATAATGAGTTAATTAAAAGGATGCATAAGAAGGTAAATATTTAAAATGTGAAATTTAATATACAAAATTATAGAAATAGCATCGTTTGGATTTTCAAGTTCCTTTTTAATCCACAGCATGCTGTGCTGATGCCTCTGCATTAATGTGGGATTGTATGATATTACTTGATACTTTCTCTTTTTTCTCTCTCTTTCTAACTCTAAAATTGAGAGTGAGATGAACTGATTTACAGTTAAAAATGTGTTTCAGACTATCACTGTTATTTTTTTCCAATTTACTTTTTCTTTGTATTATGTTAAGGAATTCTTAGTTCTGTTTCTAAATTCACTGCTCTTTTCTCTAGTATCTGATCTATTCTTAATGTCATTCAGTGTATTTTTCACTTCAGATAGTGGATTATTTTTATATTTAGAGGTTCAACATATCTTCCATTCTTCTCAGAAGGTTTATGTTGTTTTTGATATCATTATGCATATAAGGCTTATAAGAGATTTATGTATGTCATGGTTTATTGATTCTATCATAGCTATTATATTTGGGTCTGTTTACATTCTTTTTCTCCTAGTTATATTCTCCCACTTTTTTGCATACTTAGCTAATTTTGGTGCTTATGCTGGAAACAATGAATTTTACCTCTCTGGGTTCTGGATTTTGTTGCAGTCTTTTAGTGAGTGTTGAATTTTGTGATCCTTTGAAACCTGATTTCAGCCTTTGCTATCCAGGTGTGGAGCAGCTTTTTGCATGTACCTTAGTTAGTTCAGTACTTAAATATGATCCTTCTAAAATGCTACCCTTTTTTTGTTGGTGTGTATTTCAAAGTCACCTCTGGATACTTTAGAGAAAACTATTCTGGCATTTGTTTAAATTCTAGGAATTGTACAGCGAGCTGCTTTCTAATTACTTTTCAGTGATACTTTTCCTAGATGCTAAGAAGTCCTTTCCCCACAGTTGTATGGGCCAATGAAAACCTGAAGGCAGTTGTTTTGCAGCTATCTCAAGCTTTCTTTTTCTGCTTATCTCCTCCACTCTGCTACCTTTTCCTTAAAAGTCTTATATTTTTACTTCCTTGCGCTCAGATCACTCTCTTCCAACTTACTGTCCCACTTCCACATCCTGTTAGGATTTATCTCAGTTTTATCCTCCCGTGCTGTGGCCTGAAACCTGTCTCCGTGTAGTAATCTGGAGCAATCATGAAGCTCAACTTGTTTGCTGTCCTCTTTCAGGAATCCCAGTCCTCAGACTGCCTTTTGTCTTCCTTCTAAATGCTCCTCTAGGGGTGTGCCAGGCACTCCACCCCTCCCCCAGAGCTCCACTCGGCCCCCCGGGGCCAACCAGGAGCTCCACCCACCCACCCCCCGCCAGGTGTACAGGGCACTCCACCTGGCCCCCAGGATGTGTCAGGCGCTCCCCTCCCACACCCACGCCTGAGCCCCACTCCAGCCCTGGGGTGTGCCAGGCTCTCTGCCCTGCCCCCAGAACTCCTCTTGGCCCCCTGGGGTGTGCCAGGAGCTCCACTCGGCCCCCAGGGCATTCCAGGTGCTTTGCCCAGCCCCTGGGTGTGCCAGGCACTCTGCTCTGCTCCTGGAGCTCCACTGGGCTCTCAGGGAGTACTGGGTGCTCCACCCAGCCCCCAGGGTGTGCCAGGTGCTCCACCCTGCCCCCTGGGAATGCCAGGCACTCCATCCAGCTCAGGGGGTATATCAGGCACTCTGCCCCACCGCCAGAGCCCCACTTGGCCCGCAGGGCATGCCAGATGCTTTGCCCGTCCCCCAGGAAGGCACTGAAGACTCACCTGAGCCTATAGACAGTGGATGCACTGACAGAATCTGGACAGAGTCTGTCCCACTTACCTGACTGGACACTCGACTGCTGTGAGGGCTTGCCAAAGGGTGCTTCTCTGCTTCCTGCCATAGTAATTTGTGTACACCCACATAATATACAGCATATTTAGAAGCAGCCAAGTGTCTGTCCAAAGTAAGAGCATGAGGGAGTAAATAAACTAAAAGTGCAGTTATTACCAGTGGGAAGATCACTGACAGGGTGATAGAACAACAGTGGTGAAGTGGAGAAAATTGATTAATTGAACCAGCCATCATCTATATAACTGAGTAATAAAGATGAAGATAACATTATGTAATAGAACACCCAGTGGTAACCCTCTACTATTTTCTCTGTAATCTGGTATTTCCTTTACTGTTTTTGTGTTAACAAATGCAAAGACAACACTATGTAATACAGCACCCAGGGATGGTTCCCTACTGTCTCCTCTGTAATTCGGTATATCCTTTATTGATTTTATTATAACAAATATGAAGATAACATTATGTTATACAGCATCCAGTGCTAATTCCCTACTATCTTCTCTATAACTTAGTATTTTTTGTATTGTTTCTGTGTTATTCTGGGTTCTGTTGTCTTAAAAATAAAATTAAAAAGAATAAAAAGTAAAAACTCCTCTAGCCCCTTCCATCTTCCCTCCCCTCACCTCCCCCTTCTTTTTTTCCCACCCCTCCCATCCCTTGTCCCTCCCGCCATCTTCCTCCTTCTTCTCCCCCCTCTATTTTTCTGACTTTCCAGTTATTTATAATGGAAGGGGAAAGTGTTAGCATGCACTAGTTCTCTATAGTTATTGTGACTTTTCTTTAATGCAATGTGTGGAGTTTTTCTGTGTGATCTAATCATGCTCCTGTTGTTTTATGTGGCTCTATCTAATCTCTTTTCTGAAATATTTATCCTTTGTTTTTCATGGAGTCTTTGCCCCCTGGCAGGAAATCCCTCTATTTCTAAATGATATCTCTACTTTGGAGTTAACAAGAAAAAGTTCTCGTTAGAGAAATGAAAACAAATGTGAGGTTCATTGATACCTGGTGAGATATATAGCCCCATTGTACTTCTGACAGTGCTTAGGTACACAGTTACTATAAGCACAGTCATATACTCTGCACATAGCTGCAGGTCTATAGTAGCCAAGTGATTACAGTTCATTTGTCTCCTTTCCCACATTTGCAAGTATCACAGCTCTTATTTCTACTGTGTAGCACGAGCCTCTGCCTATACTCTTCTTCTTGCCAGTGAAACACAGTTGAGATAATATGAAAAATCTTCCACAATCTCCTTTAATAACTGGCACTGGAAGTTAATAACTTGCACTGGAAGTACATTGTTCTCTTACAGAACTGAGGCTGTGCCCACCTCTAGGATACCTTGCAGTTTGGTACAGCAGAGCATTATTGGGCCTATGTTTATGCATGTATTGCAAAGGGTTAGCCTTCTATCAGTTTCTGGACAAAAGCTTAAGCCAAAATTATTACTTTTATGGCTTAAAATTTTTATTACTAGAAGAAATGTTGCAGTTACTCTCCAAGCCTAAATGAACTGATGTATCCTTGAGCTTGGTAAACACAACATTTAACTTTAGTAGAAAGTGAACTATACCAGAAAACTAGATATGAACAGATTTAAAAAACAATCAGACAAAATTGTTAGGTAAAGAACAAAACATGTAACACTTCTAAGAAAAATTCTGACCTATTTTGTAAGTGACTAGACTGAGCAGCAAGCATTAGAAGAGGGAGGAGCTTTATCAATAAGATGGATGCACTTTGAAATTGATCTTGTTTAGAAAGAAGATCGATAAATTGCAAATCAGTATAATATCATAAATGTGACATATGTCAAAATTTCAGTTAGCAAGTGAGAAATTTTTTATGCTAGTCTTATAGAAAATATGAATTAAAATAACATAAAACTTAAAGTGATTCGAATGACTATCCTTAAAATGTAATTGATGACTAAGTGTCCACATAAAGGAAAATTATAGCCAGCATATTGCAGCCTTTTTCACAATGCATTGATTTATCAGATAATTCTTTGAAGTTGTACTGTATACTTATAAATTTTTAAGTAAAAGTTTAAATATAAAGAGTAGTTCTTAATGTGCAGATGGTTTATAAAGATTATGGCAATTTAAAACAACTTCCTGGCAAGTGTAACAGCACTGCAAATGCAGATGTGATTAGAAGTGCAGCACTTTAATTGTGAGCTCTTAGGTAACTATCAGCTCACTGTTAGACACTATTGCGTTGAGGGCGCAGTGTTTATTATAGCTATCGACACTATTGTTTTGATTATACGGAGGCCTAACAGTGTACCGTCCTGAAGAGTATGTGAGATGATAGTTGTGCTCTACTTTTTTGAAGACATGAGAAGACTTGGAGGAGTGTAGACATTTGAGGGATTTGGCAAAGATGTCCTGAACAGGATAGACTGAGAAAAGAGGTAAGTGGCTGGAAATCATATGAACAAGAGCAAAAAAGGAGTAAAAGGAGAGAAAGAACAAAGAAACAGGGAAGGCAGAGGAGGGGGGAAGAAAAAACAGGAAGAAAGGAAGAGAGGAAGAAAGGGAGGAAGGGAGGAGAGAGAAAAGAAATGAAGAGGAAAGAAAAGAAAAGAAAAGAAAAGAAAAGAAAAGAAAAGAAAAGAAAAGAAAAGAAAAGAAAAGAAAAGAAAAGAAAAAAGGAAAAGGAAATAAAGGGGAACCAGATCATTGTAAATCTGGCACAAAGAAGTCTGATGACTCTGACACATGTGGTACTTTCGAATACTTTTGTGAAAGATGGGTACCCTGCCTAGGTCAAGAGAACAGTACTAAGCCCTGGGAGGAAGTTAGATACCCAATCCCTAGGGACAGTAAGGCTTGCTCCGCAAACTTAGAGGCTCAGTAACAGGGAGTCCTGGCTCTCTCTTATTCATCCTTGCACCCTCTGGAGTACAGGAAAGCAGTGGGCTTCTGTGGTGCTCTAGCACTGCAGGGAGTTCAAAAACGAACGTCCTGTCGTGTAAACTACAAGGTGCCTTCAACTGAGACCTTTGAATATATTTGCTAGGAAAATTTTCTTCCAGCGAGACGCATCTCTTCGTTGTGGACTTCTTGCATACCATGCATACTTAAAATCACCCACATTGTAGTGTTACCTCTTTGAAATCTCTTGCATAAAGTTTTCTGTCTAGATTGCGTCCTTCTGTTTTTTCAAATCAGCCCTCCATCTCCCTCCTTTATGGAGCTCCTTCATTACTGACAGCTCATCTCCTGCTCTGTAGCTCTCAGTGGCTGTGCCACTGCACCAGTAATAACTTCCGTTTCGTGTACCACTTTTCTGCTGTGTTTATCTTTACAATTCTTACTGCTATCAGTCATACTATATGTTTTACTTATTTATTTTCTGTACTTTCTCTCCATATTAGGAGTTAAACTCAACAAAAATTAATGTTTTACTTTCCCGGGGCTCATGTACATCCTCCCACAAACTAGGTGTTTTAAGACAAGAGAAATTCCTTTGTTCTCAGTTCTGGAGGCCGGAAGTCCACAGTTAAGGCGGGGATAGGATTTGTCCCCTCCTCTGCCCTTGCGGCTCTGAGGGACCGCTGGATTCTCTCCTCACTCATAGCTTTAGGTGGCTGCTAACAACCTTTGGCTTTCCTTCAGAAAGTCACACTCTGCTTTTGTCTTTTCGTGGTCTTTGTCTTTGCCACTAGGTCTTTTTTTTTCTGTCCCTAAGAAGTACAATTTTTTATGGAAGCCATAAATCACTGGATTAAGGGCTCACCCTAATCCGGGATGATCTCATCTTTAGAGCCTTGCCTTAATTGTATCTGGAATGACACTTATTACACATAAGGTTACACTGCTTTTCAGTGGGGGCTTATCTTTTATGAGCCTCAGTTTAACTCACTAGAGAAGGTATTAAGTCTCCTGTGCTATTCACTGCTATGCCCTCAGCACCTGGGCCAGAGCTGATATGTAGTAAGTACTAAATAAATATTTGTTAAATAACTGAATGGGCCCACAAACATGCAGAGTGAGGGAAGCATGTAGATCATTCCAATTTAACTACTCTTTAAATATAATTTCTCTTCTCTTTTCAACTCATGTATAAAGAGTTTGATGGCAACAATTCTCTTAGGGTGTTTGTACATTTAGATTTCCTAACTTAGTACTGTGTATGTGGCTGGTGATGTATAAATAACAGATGGTTAATGATGAGTCATTCAGAAAGAAGCACTGTTGATTTAGATTATTTTGCCATACAAGAGTTCCGTTCCTCCCTCTGCATTTACTTACTTTTTTTCCTTTTGTAAGAAATACTCATGCCAAAAGTGGATGGCCTTATTTTTACGTCCAAGAGGATATGAAGGCATTAGAGAAGTATGTAAATAAAGCCCTATATATAAATTCTAATATGAAAGTTTAGTGATGAAGTGGTTATTTAGATAAAAAGATCTCATACTAAGACTACGTTGTATTTGTGCTTTCTGTTGTTCACACTCTAAAAACCCAATGATTTGAATGTGCAAAATCAGAAAATAAGGAGCTAGATTAGCTTACCAATACTTTAATTATTCCTTCTCCCCATAAGTGTTTGTTAAAAATGCCAAAGGGCCTAATTTGTCTATTAAATTAAAATAAAAAGCATTCCCCAAATTGCCTATTTACTTCATGATCTGTCTAAATTAGAAAAATATTCAAGTCTTCCACTGGGAATGTCACCAGGAACAGAAAGGACAACTTTTCTTTAGCTAAACTGTACTCACCATTTAGTCACTTAGATTGTAAGTCTAGAATTTGAAAATATGTTTAGGATGACAAATCACTCATGTTCTCAGATCAGCCCCTCTGCTCTGCACACTCTCACTAGACAAAAGGAGGGAGAGGACGCTTCTTAGCATTTGAACTCTACTGCCTAATACACATCTATCTACTTTCTAATTAATTTCCAACCCTGAATATTCAATTAAAATACTATTTCCCTCAAGGTTCATGTACATTATAAATATAAAATGCACATGAAATTTTATTCTGTATTTATTTCTCTGCGTTATCACCAACCTCTCCCATCTGCTCACATACTCATTCTGGAAAGGAAGAGTCTTGCATGTCTTACAAAATATTTATAGATGAACAGCTTAGGTCCAGGAAAATTAATTCTTTTGTTAGTGACTAAGCACACACTCTCTCTTGTTCACACACACATGCAAACACATATACACACAAAGTAGTATATACATATTGTTATGGATTGAATGGTAGAAAATTGCATGTTTATACTGAGTTGAAATTATGTGATCTAGATGTGTTGGTGCATGCCTGTAACTCCAGAACTTGGCAGGCTGAGACAGAAGGATCTCAAGTTAAAGAGCTGGGCCACATAATGAGAAACTCCCTGAAAGCATCAACTTCAAGAAGTCTCAAAACCCCAAAACTTTTTCAAAACCCAAACAAGCAGATGAAAAACAATGAAAATCTGTGCTTCATAAAATTATGTAAACATGTCTATCCTACTAATGGAAAACATTATTTATGAAACAGTTCCTTCATATAGCTGCTCTCAGCATTCAAAAAGACAGTCCTGTGTATGGTGGCCCACGCCTATAATCCCAGCACTTGAGAGGCTGAGGCAGGAGGATTGCTGTGAGTTTGAGGCCAGACTGGGCTACATAAGTGTTTCCAGACCAGCCTGAACTACAAAGACTCTGTTGCAAAAAGTAAATCAAAACAAGAACAAAAAAGACAAACAGTTAACAAGATTAGTTTTTAAAAACTGTGAGAAAAATAAATGAATCTGTTATGGCCTGAATAACTGGTTGCCGGGACCCTGGGTCAGATTTTTAGTAAAGCCTTATAGTTTTGAGAATGGCTTTCTTAGGTATGATTGTCATTATTTTCAGCAAAAGAAACTGTTTCACCATTAGTCACGTCAAAACACAAAGAACTCTATAAATCAGTGCCAGGATTGTTTTTAGTCCTAAATATCTAACCCCATATATAACTTATGTAAATTTTATTGCCTTGTTTCTAGAATAAGAATTTGAAAGATTAAAATTGACTTTAAAATGAATTTCAGGAAATTATCACTCTTTTCTGCGTTTTTTCTGCATCTCTAAATTTCTTTTAGTTTTGGGCAATGAAATTGGACCAGTCAGTTAATTTTTACTGCTACTCAGTTTCCTGGAACAAGACCAAACTGCAAGATTTCTCCTGAAAATATTTTAAGAAATACATAAAACCAGACTTTAATAAGCATGTAAAAGTATTATCACAGTTTTCATAAACACAAAAAAGATATATTTCCCTTGACTCTAAAGATATTCTCTTTCTGTCATTAAGAAATACAGAAATATTTGAAATTCCCCAGTCATCGTGGGTTCACAGAGGGAAACATTTGGAGGTATTTGGTTCACAAGCACACAGGAGCCTGTCTGCTTTGGGTTCTGTGTAATTGAAATGTACAGATTTGACATTGAATGTGTTATAGTGTAGTTACCATGAAATGAACTCAGGACAAATGTACAAAAGGTTGGATGCAATTTAGACTGTAATGTTCTAGGAGTGGCGAGAGAAAGAATGAATAAGCCACGTGCAATCCCTTGTGTGTATACAACAAATCAGCACATTAGCCAACTTTTAGGAGTTGGCAGTTATATTACTCTGACCCATACAGACACCGCAGACACCATGATAATGGCAATTGGCTACCCTGCTCCAGATTAGATGCCCTGAATGACATTCAAATTTGCATTTGCTTATGTCCTGTATAGTCATACCAAATTCAGGATAAATGTACTAGTTAATGGTTAATTGATTAATAGAAGCAACTGAATTGACCATATAGGGAATCAGTGGACTAACCAATACATGGAAAGAAAAACTCTGCATACTCTCTAGATAACTAGCTGATGTTCCAACCTGTGTACACCCTGATATTCTTTGTTATGAAGAGGAGATAAAATTTCTTTTCTCCCTTATCATGACACCATGGCTGAAATACCATAACAGAAGACAGATTAAAAAGAGGAATACAAATTTATTAAATAAAATTATGCCATATGGAAGCCTTTTGAAATGAAGACATGCCCCCCACACACATACACACAAAAGGTAAACCTGTTTACATCTAAGGCAAGTTTCTGGAAGAAGAGAATCATTATGGAAAAGTATGATTGGAGGATGAAAGGCATATATATATATATGATCATGTGTTTAAAAAAACGTCATGGGGAATATAACAAAGCTTGTTTTGATTTCTTTTCCTAGATTGTTGTTGGTATCTCTGTGCTAAGGGTAAAAATGTTCCTTTCCTCTGGGAATAAGGATGGACCCTGTAGAATGAAAGTTTTATGATCTCCTTCAAAGAAGAGCAAGAGGGAGGTGAGGATAGTCTTTTTGCTTCTACTGTTTTCTCAGTTTCTGGGACTGTGTTTTGGGGATAGCTTATCCTGGACTGCATCAGTTGCATTTACAAATTTTTGCTTTTGTATAATGCTGTAGGTATACAGAACCCAACCAAAACTTTCTTTAGAGGTAGACAAGAGAGTGACAGTTTAAGAATATTCCAGACTTAGGTTATTTAATATCTCACATTGCAACAAGGTGCTAGCCATACATGGTCAGGAGCACATCTTCTGTGAAATTTCTGCATGAAGAGCTTATAGGCTGAACAATATAAAGAAGAAGCAAGTAAAGAGAGTCTTAATTTTAACTTAAAAACTTAAAAGTGAAATACGCCACTAAATAAGCCCAGCTATCCTTAGATAAACATGTGTAAGTGTGGACGTAGAAAGAATTTCAAAAGGAAAATAGGCAAAAAGTAAATCAATGTGAAATTGCAAACATGTAGGGAGAAAGTATTGTGAAGAACAGAGCAATCATAGGACGCCACGCAGGTACCACACAAAGAGGAATTACATCTTACGCAGCAGCAAACACTTGACTGAAGCTAAAGTACAAATTTAAGCACAACTTTTGCAATCAGGATCCTATCTTCTTTTTGACATTTCCTTCTCAATTACTGTCTATTTTGAAAATTTGTCTTTGGAGCTGAGCTCCGCCTACGTGGCCTTCATCAGTGAACACGGTGATGGCACTGTTCCAGGGCCCACTAAACTACAGATGGGGGCTGAGATGGGAAAACCGTCTCAAATTCTGGGAGTTGTCGTTCTAGGTGAGGAAGTGTGACTCTTATTCTGGCTCAGGTGTGTTTAAAAATTTCACTGGTAGGAAGCAGAACACTAGCTGTGTTTGTTAGGCCAGGCTTACTAGAACAAGGTATCCATCTTCAGGACAGAGCGACCTAAGCCAATGAAACATTCTGGTTGAGTCACTTCTGTTGGAGGGGGAAGGAGCCCAAAAGGTGAAATTTTTTTAAAAAGTCCATGTCTAATTAGAAGCAATCTAATTGTTCTATCATCTTTTGGACCTATATTAACTATTATTATGATGTTTTTTCAAGCAACAATATCTACTATTTTCTTTCTGATTGTTTCACTGAGTAATTCTTTTCTCATTTCACTTTCAACAGTTTCAGTTGTCTGAAGTCAACTGCGATTTGAAAATATTAAATGGAAAATTCCAAAATTATAAGTTTTCTAGCATCCTAGTTGTCTGACATAATCTTGTGTTTTCCAGCTCTTTGTCGCCTGGGATGTGAATCATATCTGTGTCCAGCACACCCACATGTGTATAGTACCACTGATTCACCCTGGTGCCATACTCGTTAGTGGATCCATAGTTGTGTCATCACAGGTCCTGCATTCAAGTAACCCTGACTTAGTAGTCCAGTACTGTCACAGTTCCTTCAACTTTGACATCAGTTTGATGCACCAGGTAGGCATTGTAACAGCTCACATTCTCACAAGAGGAGCAAGACAGTGTACTAAGATAATTTGAGAGAGAGAGAAAACATGCATATAACTTCTATTACTGCATATTGCTATACTTGTTCTATTATTAGCTATTGCTGTTAATCTCTTTCTCTGATGAATTTGTAAAGTAAATATTATTGTGGATATGCACATATAGGAAAAATACCACATACTTAGGAGTTGGTAATGTCTGGTATTTCAAATATCCACTGGGGGTGTTGGAATGTATTGATTGCCTTTGGATAAAGAGGGGTTATTTTATGACTTTTTACAATAAAGACACAATTTTAAAAATCTAACTTCTATTCCAACACATTTGAACTTCACAATCTAAAAAAAGTATTCTTGTGCTTAGCCTTCTGTCAAATATGATATATTTCTGTGCTTTAAAATTATTTACAGTAGCTTTATAACATTCTTTTTCACTTAATGTATTCTGAGCAATTTCATGTGCATTTAAATAGCTGTGTAAAATGGAATTTTAAAATTAACATATGCATTTACTCTAGTGAACGTAACAATTTATTTAGCCATTCTATCCCGAGTGGAAGATTTGATTGTTCCATTATTGTTATTATTACTATAGTATTACCTTGTGATTAAAAAACACTGATGAAAAACTATTTGTACCCATGTGAGATTTAACTTAGATTTCTGATTATTAGCTATTGTATTTTATGGGCTTCTATAAAATGTTAGTAAATACCTTCCCCAAACCATGTATCTCTCTGCTTCTACTTACCTGAGAATGCTGTATGAGGGTCTGTATAAAAGTTCTCATGCAAATATTGGATAATGCATATCAAGATTTAAAAACTAGCTTGTTCATTTGATAGGGAAAAATGACATTGTATAGCTGCTTTAATTTGCATTTCTTTAATTAGCTGAACTGTTTGAATATTTAAAATGTATTTATTAATCATTTGCATTTTTCCTTTGCAAGTTCAGGTTTCTTTGCTTAATTTCCTAATGGGATTTTTGCTTCACTAATCTACCTAAGGTTTTGCAGTATGATTGAAAAGTATTTTCCGTTAGTTTTATATGTCTTTTACTTCTACTTATGGCCTTTTGGGATGTTTGCAAGTTTAAGTGTACATATCTTAATGTAGTAAAAACTATAAATTTTCCTTTCATTTCTTTCTCTTTCACATTTATAAAGTTATTTCTCATTCAATCCATCACAAAAATCTATTCATCTCTAATTTACTCTAAAACCTAATAATTTTGTATATTTCATGCTATTATCCATCACGGATTTATTTTGACATGTGGTGGGAAGTACATACAGATCTAACTTTAATCTCAACATTTTTTCCAAATAATTAACCTATTCTCACAGCATAATTTACTGAGTAACCAGACCCTTTCTTTCAGATCTGAAATATCATTTCTTTTCATGAACTATACTTTTAATAACATGTACATATATGTATTAGTAAATCTATTCTTGTGCAGTTACCATAATTTTAATTATTATGGTGTCATGTTTTCATATCTAACAGTAAAATCCTTTTATGTTATAATCCTTAGCACTTTCCTGAGTTGATTTTACCTGTGTGAGCTTCTATATATACTCCATAATCCTTCTATTCAGTTACAGAAGAAAATACATTTAATTCCCAGGTAAGCTCAAAGATTTTGGTGGCAGAATAATTACACCCAAAATGTCCATATCCTCATTTTAAAAGCCTGTGGTTTTGTTACCTTCCATAGTAAATGGGACTTTGTAGCCATGTTTATATTGAATATATGATGATAATTTCCCAGAATCTCTGGATGTGTGCAATGGTAAAGCAAGGTTCTTTGTCAGGGAAGGAGGAAGGCAGGAAAGTCAGACCCAGAGAGGAGACAAAGGAAGCAGAGGACAGGGAGGACAAACATTTGACAATGCTCCACTTTTGGCTTTCAAGATGGAGCAAGAGCTTCAAGCCGGGGGCAGGGGCGTTGGGGCAAGTGGGCCCTGGAACCTGAGAAAGGCAGATGGAAGGGCTCTGCTCCAGAGCCTCAGGAGACTCAAAAGCACAGGGAGCTGCTTTTTTTCTCGTAAGGAGCAAGGACTTTTTTGAGTAGCAAATAAAAATTAAATAAATTTTTAAATGGCAAGCATTCATAAGATTCTCAGTTAATCGAGTATTTTATCTTTATGTAACTTTGTTTTTTTATCTTCCACAATTTTCCATGCGCTGGAGCCTTGCAGCCTGATTGCTGCTGAGCACGGGTACCATTCGGCGTCCTCTCCCACCTCCCGACATCACCTAGGCAGCAACATCGGCAGACACTGACAAGGAGATGACATGGATGTTACAGTGATCTCAGAAAGAATCTGAAGCTACTGTGCTAACATTTCCGCAGTGAGTAATTGCAAGTTCACTGGAAATAAAAGAAAAATAGGTGTCAGCACATAGATTATAAAAAACTGACAGAGAGTTTTGAACAAAGATATGATTCAAGATGGAGACCTTAATAGATGAGTTCAGTATAAGGACAGAGAAAACTGAGGCAAGGATTATTCAACTTGAAGATAGAACAGTAGAAGTTATCTGAGGAAGGTATTAAAAATAGACTAGAAAAAATGATTAGTCCTATTGACCTGTAGGGCTGTAACAAATGATCTTTTATATCTTCAAAGATTTACAAGTAGGAGAAAAAAAGTAGGTCTATGTATGTGTTCAATGAAATAAAACTACAGGAAATCCTCTAAATTTGGCAACAAGCAAACCAACCACAGATCCAAGAAGAAGAAGGAAATTCAGACAGGAGAAACTTGAAGCAATTTACATTGAAACAAATCATAGTTAAACTTTTGAAACCTGAAGACGAGGGAAACCATCCTTAAGCAGCTGAAAAGAAAAAGTATTTCTCATCAGAAATCATCAGAACTAAAAAAAGTCATATATTTTTCAGGTAGTAGAAGAAAACATCTGTCAAACTAGACTTCTCTCTGTGCTGAACATATCCTTCAGTAATGTAAGTAAATTACAACCTTTCATATAAAGAAAAACAGAGATTTATTACAAATAGATTTACCATACGATAACAGCTAAATAAATTTCTCTAAAGAGAAATTTTAAAGCAAAGAAAATAGAAAGAACACAATAGGGTTTGTTTAAGATGGTGAGCAGGAGGCAACCTGCAGCTATGAGTGGCTCTGGAATACATATCCACAAAAACAGATATGTGTCATGGTGAGGAGATAAAACTATCATATGAAACTGGAGAGAGTTAGTAACCAGGAAAAACCCTCAAATATTGGTGCTTAGGAAGATGAGGGAATTAGCTGAAAAAATACCTCTAGCACTGAATGAACTGCAGTTCAGTGGAGGACAGGAAGCTCACCCTCCTGTGCAGAGGGAGAGGAAGAACTCAGCTTACACTCCGAGCACTCGCTGTGCCACTGGACAGACAGCACCTAGGGAGAAGGAAGGTCTGCATAAAGCCCAGTGAATAGAGACTGGTGTGGTAATTTTTCACTTTTTTCTCTGGAAGTAGATAGCATGAGATTGGGAAGCCATTTTAGAAGCTCTGCAGCAAGCAGATGATGGATTTGGGTAGAACTGGAGTAAGAGTTGATCTTGAGTGACTCCTTTTGCCTAAGTGCAGAAGATGCCTTATTCCCTATAAGATGTAACTGCCCCCATGCCATAGGAAAGAAGTGAACAGCCACCTACTCAACTGGTTAGGCCCAAAATAGAGATGTGAAATACTAAAGCTAAAATTATAAGATTGAGAGAAAAACTCCAGCCTCCCCTCCCAGGAGACCAAACTCTGGGCTTGAAGAGCATGTGTAGACCAAGAGTGGCAATGTGACTATCTCAGCAAACAAGAGGTTCAGCTATGGGATTTTCTGTGGAAGGGAAAAGGTCTGAGTTTAGAGGCCTTATTTAGGGATGAGCAGAGGACTGGGTATGCATATGCCCTAACACACACACAGACTCTGTGTACCCATTCCCCACCAGCTATAGTGCCCTGTGACCAAATGAGGTCAACATGAGTTTTCGGGGACATTTAGATGAAACCATAACACTTATGAATCTATAGGTATCTGAGTTTTTTTACAAAGAGGCCAAAAGCATACAGTAGAGAAAAAGCTACCCTCTTTAACAAATGATGCTGAGAAAACTTCCTTTTGTAGAAGATTGAAAGCAGATCTCTATCTTTCAGACTACACAAAAGTTAAATAAAATTCAAGGCCTACATATGAACAAGAAGTACTGAAACTTCTGGAATATAACATAAGGAAAACACTTCAAGCCATGGCCATAGGCAGACTTCATCATTAGACTCCAGTAGCATAAAAACTAATCGTGATTCATCAAGTGGGGTCACATAAGATTAAAAACTCTGCACAATAAAGAAAAGAACAGAGTGAAAAGTTAAACTAAAGAATGGGAAAATCCTTAGTATTTATTGTTCTGATACTGTTCGTGTGTGTGTGTGTGTGTGTGTGTGTGTGTGTGTGTGTGTACTGGCAATTGAACTCAAGACCTTGAGCTTGCCAGGCAGGCACTGTGCCACTGAACTATATCCCCAGCCCTACTGTTCTGATAGAGAATTAATATCTTGGATCTATAAACTATTAAAGAATTATTCATCAAAAGCAAATAATCCAACCTATAAATGGGCCAACCAACTTTATAGACACTTCTCAAAAAAAGTACAAATGACCAATAAATACATAAAAAATGTTCAACACCCTGGGAGGAAGGGGGAAAAAAAAATATATATATATATATACACACACACACACGGCAGCTAATTGTACTATTAATTTTTATTAGTTCATTGAAAGGAACAGTTAGTGCTTATATATCTTTTGATCAATTTTGCATGCCTATATCTGGTAATCTGAGCAACTGCAATAACAATATGCAATACAATAACCATTGTTAATTTCCTATTACCTTTTATTGAAATTCTATATCATTTTTATTGTTTTCTTTTTCTCTCTTTAAAAAAATGTTCAACTACCTTAGCTATTAGGAAAATGCAAATCAAAACTATTTTGAGATTCCTTCTTACCCCAGTCAGGATGGCTTTAATCAAGAACACAAAAATCAAATGAATGTTTGTGGGTGTAGGGAGACAAAGAACACTCTTTCAGATTTGGTGAGAATGTAAGCTAGCACAACTTCTATGGAAATTAGTATGAATATTCAAAAATCTAGAGAGAGAAATACCATTTGATCCAGTTATGCCACTCTTGTGTATATTCTCAAGAGAATTAAAGGCATTATATTACAGCAACATGTGTACCCCCTGTGTACAGCAGCCCAAATTGTAACAGCTGAGCTGTGGAAACAGCCTGGTTGCTCAGCAACTGATGAGGGGGTATAGGATATGCGGTACACAGACACAATAGAAGATTATTCAGCCATCAAGAATGAAATAATGCCACTTACAGGAAGATGGATGGAACTGGAAACCACCATACTAAACGAAAGAAGAGGGAGCCAGAAAGTAAAATTGTCCCACATTTTCTCTTGTTTGAGAAACCTACAATATAAATAAATAGATGAAAAACAAAGAAAGTTGGAAGGTAGACTCTTGGAAATAGAAATGATGATGTAGAGGAAGGAGAAATAGATTTCCTTCACTGTTCTCTTGGGCTTTATTAACTTATGCTTTGACTTTAAAAATATCAACCTATTTAACGGGATTTTTAATATTTTTAGATAAAAATGTTTCACATAATTATATAAAAGATGGGAGGTAACAGGTAGGTTGTAAACTTTAATTTCATTGATACATTGTTTAAATTTCTAAAGTTTTATAGATTATATATGTAACAATACCCACAGAATTGATTAAAGAGATATACAAATAAATAATCTTTATAAAGCTAATATTAGTAAAAATGGAATTCTAAAAATGTTCAAATAATCCCCAGAGAGTCAAAAATATGAAAATTTAAATGGAAAATGGAGCAGATAAAATACAGAAAAGTTTTTCTATTTTGAGTACTGTGAAATGGATACATTCTACATTGAAAAATGCTCTGATCTTGGCTTCTAAGCAATCCGACCTGTGAGACTCATAATTTGGCTAATTTCATAATGGCAAACAGTGCCTAAAATTAACCTCATGTCTCTGACCCCAACTTTTCTCCCAGCTCTTGGTTCTTCTCGCCTTGACTGCATCATGAACTCTTTGTCCTCCCAGGTCCAGGCCCCTATATGCAGCTCTGCTGGCTTCTTTCTTTCTCGGTAGCCATCTTTTGTGAATTCTTAACCTTTCTACTTCCTTCCAGGATTAGCATGTGCCCTAAGAAGAACAGAGAAATGCAGGGTATTAAAATTGCCTCATTAACAAAACCTACTTATGATATTTTGGGCTTTGAAATATGGATTGCCTTCAAAACTCTAAAATACCTAAAATTTATCACTTGTTGAGAAAAATATTTTCTTAGTAGGAACAAAAGTCTGCTATAAACTATTTCATCATAACTGGAAGCAGAGGTAAGGAACATACTTCCTTAGGGCAAGCTACCTGATTGCAGCAGAATCTGAGGCACTGAGACAAAGGATATGTTAAATTTGAAAATATAAATTCTTCAGTTAATGAATATTCATTAGGAATTTACTGAATGTTCAGCACTGTAATGTTACAGATTCTGCAGGTAATAGAAGATAATGTCAAACAATTTCCAATATCTAGAATGCTATGCATAGTATTAAATATAAAAATAGAAAGAAAATTGGAGATTAAATATTAGAACATTGGGGAATTATCTGATAATTGGAAAGGGAAAACTGAACTTTGGTAGTTCTCTCAGCCCTCACCCTAAACATAATAAAAATTAGCATGATTAATAGTAAAATCTCAAAATTATGAGTTACCATGTCATATATAGATGACAACATTGCTTATGAAATACGATTGTCTAAAGTGTTTAAGAATATAACTGAATTTTTAAAAGGGAAAATAAGCAATAAAATGACACAGAATTTCAGAACAAGATGATAGGAAATTAACAATGATTACTATATTGCATATAGTTATCTTCAAAGTAGTTGCTTAGATTACCAGATACAGGCATGTAAAACTGATCAAGCAATATAAGCACTAACTGTTCCTTTCAATGAACTAATAGAAATTAGTAGGACAATTATCTTCGCCGTCCTGTATATGTATACATAGCTTTTTCCCCTTCCTCCTTTTGTCTTGTCCGCCATCCCGGTTGTTCTTTCCTTCTGAGCAAAGCCTTTCTCTTTCACTGTATCTGTTGGACTTCTTGGATCTTATTTACGCTTTCAGTTTCTTACACTCGGGAGAAAATACAATGTTTACACATGCGAGTCTGGTTTATTTCACTTATGAGTATGGTCTCTAGTTGCATCCTTGAGTTTATTTTTCATTATAGCTGTGTAGTACTCCATTGTATAAAAATATTGCATCTTTTTTTTCCATTTCTCAAATCTTTTTCACTACCTCCCTTTTATAAATAATCAAGGCGTGAACAATTTTTTAAATTATAGAATGAAGTACAAAGCATAAAAATGCAAGCTTTAGGATATTATTAAGCATTTGTAGTTCAGGGACTTCCGAAAGATTTTATAAAGCGTGTAGATATTTCTTGATGAAACAAAACAAGCAAGCCTACGAGGTAAAAAGGCACTACATTTACATGCTAATGCAAATCTTGACATGAACTGTATCTCTAGTTTAATTAAATAAGCTACATAGGCTGTGATAGTTGTGCAAATTTTAACAGAGACTAGGTTTCATATTGTAGGGCCACTTTTAATTTTCATAGATATGTTAATGGCAAGTAAATTCTTTAGGGGAATATCCTTACTTTTAGGAGGTGTGGCCAGCATACTCATGGATGATGTCTCATTATATCTACAACTTCTTTTGAAATGGTATAACAAAAGCTCAAAGAAAATATGTCAGTTATTGAATTTCAGTGATGAGCGGTTATTGAAGCACACTTTCTCACTTTCTATGTGTTTGAAGGTATAAGGAAAAGTTGAAATACACTTGAATATTGGGCACTGATCAGTTAATTGAAGGAAACACTGGGAACTGCTTTGAAGATTTGGAGGTTGGAAGAGAAGCTCTTCCCAAAGGGGAAATCATGTAAACAAAAACTGAGCAATTAATATAAAATGACGTATCATTTTAAACTTGTCTGGCTTTACAGTTACCCCTAGAAACACTTTCCTAAGGGTGGTAAAATTGACTCTGGGCTTTTACGTCTAATTATGTGGGAGCAGTGTCAATTTCCCATAAACAAGAGGCTCCATGTTCAGTGGGAGAATTTTGCAGTTTAACTGTTTTCCTTTAAGTTCTCCAACTATTGAACTGTTATTCCTGCTACCATAGTTCCCATTATAGAGATCCTACTTCTCCATTTAGCAGTATGTTTCTTGTTTATAAAGTAGCATGAGAAAATGTACTACCTATGCAATCATTACTGTTTTTTTAGGTCCTGTCATACGTACAAACCTAAATGCTACTGATTTATTAATCTAATCAAAGCCTCTAGCTAATATGTCAGGGTCTGATGCCTTGGGAAAATAAGTTAAGGTTCTTGGTGAATTTCTTCGTGCCACTCTATTGTGTTACCTGAGGCCTTCCTGCTTCTCTTCCCAAATTCTTCTGTATCCCAGTTACAAATAATCATAATGATATCTCTGCACTCAGTTTCTCGCCTTCTGAATAATCACAACACCTAGCACTTACACTGTATTTGGTTTCCTATTTTCAAAGTGCTTTGCAATCAGTAACTAGCTGAGCTCCCTTACCCATGAAATTTATTTCTTGATGACACAAGGAACAGGTTCTTGGCATCTGGCTATGCCCACTACTGTTACCATAGAGCAGGGAGAAAATCAGCACTGTGGATTGAGAAAGAGGTTAGGGGTCAGGATATTTGTGCCCTATTTTTGACTCTGCACTTGATTTCTGCACATCTTGGTTTAAGGCAATTGCTTGCTGTAAATTTCACCACCTGTAGGAGAGGGAGGATAGAATCCATGTTGAAAAGATGAGCTGCTTGTCTCTGCAATAAATACGATGCCCTGAATTTGAAATAGGACTTTGGTACCTAGGAACATTGTCTATGGAGAGAGGTATGGAAGTTTTCCCATTGTGGTATGGGATTTCCTATTAAAAAACTATCTAAATTTCTGAAATTACATGATGAATGAAAATATTCCACTATATTCTCATCTTACAGTCTTTCCCTCCTTAGAATGGAATAGGTCGAGAGAGAAAAAAAAAAAAAAAAACACGGGCCTAGACCTAGTTTGTGGCATTCAATAATCTAGGTACTTTTTCCCTACATCAGTCTTTGCGATAACTTTTCCTTATTCTAAGCATAATTAACAAGGACTTCTAGTGACACACATGAAACAATACTTGGTGATCAAACTGACAGTCTCCCTTTGTCTAATTTTTTGTATTTGTCTTTCTGTTTTCAGTGCAAGTGGCAGGTTAACTTGTAATAGAAATCTGTTAGTACAGAAGAAATGAAGCCAGTGCAGAACAGTAGATAGTGCTATTAATGATGACAATAATTAAGAAAAAGGCAAATGTGTTTATCTAGATATTTGTTTTGCTCCGCATATTAATGTATTTTTTCTCTTTTATGACAGGTGTTACTAGATTTAGAATGTTTATCTTCAATTAAATTCTTGCATCTGAGTCTCTCTGTGTCCATTTCTCATGCAAGAAAATATCTTACACAGAGATTTTGTTTGGCCACGTTCTATTGCAGAAACATAGCTAGCTAATATTAAAGATGATAATGTTTACTTAACTTCTTATAAAAATTAAATGGATATTTTTCTACAATTGATGAAGGAGGTGAAATCTTGATCTAAGGAATTCTAACAAGAAAATTGTAGTATGATTTGTGGAGCAAAGGAAAAAAACATTTTGTGATTTCACATTGATCAGACACAACTACATAAACCTACATAGGGTAGTTTTCTTTTTCTTTCTCTGTTCAGTAGGGAGAGACTATTTCTATTAGAACAAGAGGCCCCAAGTTCACACTGAAGTCCTACCTGGGAAAATGATTTTAGGGGATCTCACAAAGTGAATTAGTGATGTTCCTAGTTTTCCAGAGAAGTAGCATCCATTTACCCATTTGACATACTTATTTCAACATTCTGATATAGTGGATGATGTGAAACAGAATATGAATATAAAACTTGAAAAATTCAGACAAGTGTTTTTTCATTTATCTATGCATTTGATACACATGTATATAAATACAGATGATAATTTTTTTAATTAACATTTTAAAGTAAGACAAGCTGTGAATTGGTGTTTAAACCAGATGAGGAAGAGGAGCTAGGCCCCTTCACACATCCACTTTGGGTCATTTTGTGGTTATTATGATATGGCACTTTAGATTGATGATTTTTGAGAGAATTATTATTTTCCCTACTTTATCCTTTCCAATATCTGTGTGTAAGAACTGTCCTAATCATTTTTTTCTTTGAAAACAAAAGTGCCATTTTGTTTCTCATACCTCCTAAAATAATAGTGACAATGATAAAATTTTGTCACTTTTACAGTCCTGGATAAATGAAGATAATTACTTCCTCATCTCTATAATTCCATGGTACTAGATATTAAGCCAAAGCTTCTAATTTCTCCTACCACTCTGTTAATTTTCTCTGGGAATTATATTTTATAGCTGTATTCAATTGATCATAGTGCTAGTGTCAGAAATGGTTTGATCTCATGGCATATGATAAAGAAAAACATATGTTAGCAATAAAAGAAATCTAATGGAGCATAAGATAACTTCATTTGACCCCAAAATGCTTTCTATTCCATTTTTTTAACCTCTTTTTTTGGTACCAGAGATTAAACTTACACTTGTCAGGAAGATGCTGTGCCACTGAGTGATATCCCTGGCCCTGTATCCCATTTAAAAAATGTTTTTTATACTATAAAATTTGGAGTATCACTTTAAGTAGAAAATGCAAGTTGTAAGCCAAAATCAACCTATGGATCTTTAAGAAGTATAACTGATTGGTATTGCTGCTCTTTCACAAAATAATTTCTAAAGCATTGATATTATACTCCTGAAACAATTTTAAAAGCCAAAACTGTAGTTTATTTAAAGCCTACCAGTACACGTGTTCTGTCTTCTCATGGGATTTTTCTACACATTAGTAGCTCTTAGATCTTGGATAAATCCATCAATACCTGCTGCCAGGCTTCAACTTGACTTTTGGGGCCAATGACTAACAATTAGTGTACTATCTTTCATCACCATATTGAATTTGCACTATTCAAATTCATAAACATGTGATAGAGGTCTGGCTTGAGAGACTGGCAAACACTTAAAGGACTAGTGATTGCTCATGTGGCCCTGGAATTAGCTGCTTCTGTACAACCAAACTTAACATTATTCCTAGGGTTTTCAAGTACCTGACTTCAGGACATGCTGTGACAAGGTCCAGGAGAGGTAGAAAGAGATAAAGCAAAGAAAATCTAAGGATAATTCATAGTTAGATACTATGCTTGCAACATCTTTATTAAAACTGATAAGAACACCTTTCGTGTATCCAGATCACTAAATAGTCCAAATCAAAGAAATCACTCTAATTTTTAAGATCACAAATATTTTACTCATTATTGTATCCCTGAGAAAGTGAGAAAACAATACAAAACAAAAGCCAAAAAAAGAGCTGCAATACCATCTCCTTGAACAGATGTTCACGTTTCCTAACGAGTACAGGTTTTTCAATTAGAAATTGCAATATATTGATTTAACAAAGTTTGTCCAAATAACACTTCCCAGTAGAGTTTCAGTGCTTGAGAATAGGAAGAACTCATTAGAAAATTTAATATTAAGTAAAATAACAATAAATATCATTTATCTCTACTGAATTTGTATAGATCTTATATGTGAATCTGAGATATATATATAAAAGAATCAGAGTGATGGCATTTAGGCATTTATGTAGCAAGGACTTTTCCACTTATGAGAATTTGTGCTCTCTTTGCCAGCACTTACACTGAAATTGTTAGGAGAGTTTGTATTATTGATTCAGCACAACTTTCCACTTATTAGCTGTGTGATCTTTATAAAGCTCAACTGTTTTGACTAATAATTTACTCTTGTATAAAGTGTTAAATAATTATGATAGCTACCTTATAAATTCATTATGAGATTTAATGAGTATCCAGGGCATACAAGTCATTTCGTGTATGTTACATGTCATTGCTATAGCTTTTATCTGTATTTTCTATTATCTGTATTTTCTATAATTAACAAGTACTTATTTTTAAGACAGAACTCCTAACACAAGACATGTTCCTAGTAAAACTCATACACTTAAAAAGCTCATATGGGGCTGGGGATATAGCTCAGTGGAATAAGCGCTTGCCTAGCAAGCGCAAGATCCTGAGTTCGATCCCCAGTACCGCAAAAAAAAAAAAAAAAAAGCTCATATGAAGGTCCGGGGATAAATCTCTTGCCTAACATGCATGAGGCCCTGGTTCACTTCCCAGAATAACAAAACAGTGTAAACAAACAACTCCTCTGAGTACTGCTCTTTTTTTTTTTTTTTTTTTTTTTTTTGCTTAATTGAAAATATCAACCTCAGGTGTTTCTGGAGCAGGCCACCAGTACAGCAAAGGTATCTTCCTTGTTTAGATGCTCTTCTACTTACATAGTAGTTATTCTGCACATAAATACTAATTTTTAAAAGTTTTAACCTACATTAGGTTAAAATTCATCCTCTTAAGTACACATCACTCAGATATTTACTAATTAGACTCAAAATGCCATAATGTAGCTGAAGAGAATTAAGAATTATGCCCTCATTATTTCCCTTTGATCAGTCCCCCAGGTTTATACACAAAAGTTTCCCACAAAACAGGCCCCTGCCATATGTGCTTAAACTGGATCACCATTTGGCTGACGCTTGCTGCACAGGAAAAGCCCATTTCGCAGTCTATTCGCACCTCACTTTAGGGCACTTCACCAATGAAGAGCAAAACAGTTTAGACATTCACAATAAGAACCAACTGGAACCTTATTTAACTTCCAAACCTTCTAAATTTCTTTAAGGCTCAAGTAATTCCCACAAAGCCTGGCTTCACTTCCTTCCAACACTTAACCACCTGCCCTCTGGGAAATCAAACCATCTACTTACTGGAAGAAACAAATAGTCTTATATACTTCTATACAATTTAGGGTTTCACACATTTTAGGAAAACTTAGAGAGAGCGATAAGATTTTCTCTTGAAAGTAGTAGCTTTGCCGCCAACACTTACATGAAATAAATTAGGATGTAGGTTTACTACGCGTGTCCGTATTCTGACCTTTAAATTCATATAGTTAAACAAAGCATAAAATATAATAACACACTTACAAGACTGATTTTGATATATGGCTGAGCATGTTATATTTTATTTACTCCTGAAGAAAAACAGTTCTCAAATATTAATGTAAATTCCATTAACAAAAAGCCATTAAAAAATTTAACTAGAGTTGATTATGCAGTGGATATATAGGTTGAATACTTTATTTTTCCTTTCAACCCTCAGATTTAAAAATTTATTTCTCTTGCCTTATTTTATCAGTTTGGATTTCTAATAAAATGCTGAAGTGAAGTGGTGATGGTAAGCGCCCTGTGCTTGTGTCTGATCCCATGGAGAAATGTTTCAGCCTTTCATGTTTTGTTGTTTGCTAGGCCTATTAAAATTAATACTTTAATACATACTTTATCATCTATCATTTACACTCAGAATATATAATTTGGTTATATAATTTGCTCATTTATCCTTTTTGTGTCATTTTTTGGTCCATTACTCTGTATCAGTACCTTTAACATTTATTTCTAAAATGTAGATCTGATTTGGCTGTGCAAAATATTTTAACAGAGAAATTTGGTGTAGAAATTAATTCATTTACAGCAGAGAAAAAAATTTTGAGTTTGGCTGTTGATAATTCATCAGAAAATTAGGGTGAGGACTCAAATATACAACACACTTCTCATCTTCACTAGTATACATTCATCAAAAGGTTTTGCTATGAAAATTATTAGCCACACCCAGAATAGGGAAAAAAGTATAGTGAACATATATTACTCATATTATAGTATCAATACTAATTCAGTCTTATTTCATCTTTATACACTAATAATTTTAAAACAAATTGCAGATAACATTTTAATATCTAAAATATAAATTTCATGTTGGAACTTTCTTTTCTTCCTTCCTTCCTTCCTTCCTTCCTTCCTTCCTTCCTTTATTCCTTCCTGTTTTACTTACTATCTTTCTTCTGTTCTTTCTTTCTTTTTTTGAGATGGGGGTCTCACTATGTTGAAAAACTTGGTTTCAAACTAATGGGCTCAAGTAAGGCTTCTGCCTTAATCTCAAAAGTATCTTGAATTGCAGATGTGTATCAGTCTGGCTGGTTAGAATTTTCACTATTACCTTTAAGTTGATAGAAGCAGAAATAGACCAATAACAAGCAGCTCATGAATGTCTGAAGAATGGTTCTTTTTACTGCTGGAGGGACTGCGATGAATAAACTTCAAACCATCCCCACCCAAATAAATTATCATACACAAAACAAACTGAACTGCAGCAGTGATACTTATGTGTGTCTGCATATGTGTCACTTCTGAGAGTATTTTCACTCTTTCCTAAATATTGAATGGGTAAGGGAAATTGGACTTTCCAATCTGGGTTAGATCTAAATAAAATGCCAGATTGAATTATGTTAGGGCCATTGGGGGCATTATTTGGCCCAGATGTGGAGTGTAGACCATTCTTTGCTTCTTTTTGTGTTTGTATTTGAGCCAAGATCTTGCTGTATAGTCCAGGCCGGCCTTGAACTTGCCACGTAGCTCAAACTGGCCTTGATCTCCTAACTTTCATGTGTCAGTCTCTCAACTGCTGGGATTATAGATATGTGCCACCATGCCCAGTGTATAATCCACTTTTGAATAGCACGCTGTTTTGAAATGAGGATAAGAATCTGTTCTTGCTCCTGTCTTACTGGTGTCTCATGCTAACACAAGGGCTACCTAGCTTTGCTGACAGTGTTGTCAAAAAAATGGAATAAACGAATTTTCTTTTCATTTCTTTTAGCCTGTCATCTTGTTTCTCATCCTTTCCACCCAATGTAGGATCTAACCAGATTAAACTCAATTTGAGGTAAAACAAAGCATTAAAGAAGAAGGGGCCATGTAGAATGAGATGGACTATGTTCCACAAAGTTTGGGGGAGAATTTATGCTACATTTTTTCTGTTCATCTGTAGATTTGTGGATAGCATCAACACACTACAGAAAAGAAGTCTTGGAGAAAATGTAAACAATCATCACTCATTTTACACCATACACTTAATCCAACTTGGAGGATTTTCAGTGAGAATTGTGCTCAAAGTATCAGTAAGATTAACAAATCTTTGTGTTCTTCTACTTTAAAAAGAAACTTCAACTTCTTTTTCCTGATATTCTTTGCATTCAAATTTAAAACAACTATTAGACTATCTAGGGTATGAATTTTTCATTACTTTTGGAAGCATAATTATTCTTCCTTTAAAATAATGCTATTTGAATATAAATGTTGACAAACCCAACAATAAATGCATTAGTACTGTATGTAAGTAGTTTTTAAATGGAGCCCTAACTTGCTTATTTTGTTGCAGTGAAGAAGAAACTATATTCAAAAGTACATTTAGTTTAATTTCTATTTGTTCACACTGATTCAGAAATTATAAATTGTGCTACTAGCATTTTATTTGCCACTTTATTAGAGCAAAAGAAATGACAGACCTCTGCACTGTCAATCCACATATGTTTTATTTTAAAGTGCTAAGTGAAGTTTGCAGTCCAGTGGTGACCTTTCAGTACTTATGCTGAGTGCCGTGTATTGAACTTTGTATAACTGCTAAGAGTTGTAGTTCTGGAGCTGCAAAATGGCATGACAACTAAATGTTCTACCAGCTTATAAACCAAGCGGCAAATATTAGGGGAAAGGAAGCTTGTTTTTATTTGTTTTGTTTTTTTTAACTTTAAAAGTAAAAGAATGAAAACGTACTAACAAACAGAAATCCATTTACAAAGTAGCACAAGAATAGTACAAGCAAAACTGAATTACAGACAAGATGACAGGGAATTAACAATGGTTGTTGTATTACATATTGATAACTTCAAAGTGTATGCTCAGGAAAACAAATATAGACATGCAAGATTGATCAAACAACTAATGATTAACTGTTCCTTACAATAAAGCAACAGAAGTCAGTAGTACAACTATCTTAGCTATCCTGCATATATATACATACACAATTATCCCTTCTTCCTTTTCTATTTCCCCTCCTCCCACTTCCTATTTACTTTTGAGCAGTTTCCTTTCATTTCACAATGTTTATCATACCTCCTAATTTATATTCACACAGATTCTTACACTAGTGATAAAATACATTGCTTACACATGCACATCTGATTTATATCACTTAAGAGTTGTGACCATTTACGTATGAAAGTCTTAAGTTCTTCTTTGCAGCTGAGTAATATTCCACTATATAAAAATGCCAAATTTTTTTTTATCCAATCCTTAGTGGATGGATATTTGGGCTGCTTCCACAATTTAGCAATTACAAATTGCACTGCTATAAATATGGGTGCACATATATTGCGGTGATGTGGTATTTTCAGATCTTCTGGGAAGATAGCCAGAAGGGGAATAGCTGGGTTGAATGGGATCTCCAGACCTAGTTTGCTCAGGAATCTCCAAACTGATTTCCGTGGTGGTTTCACCAGTCGGCATTCCCACCAGCAGTGGAGAACAGTTTCTATATCTCCACAGCCTCACCAGCATTTGTTATTGGTTGATTTCTTAATGCTAGCCATTCTTGCTGCGGTGAGATGAAACCTCAGTGTTATTTTAATTTGCATTTCTCAAATGACTAATGATGTTGAACATTTATTTGCCATTTGTGTTTCTTTATCTGAGAAGTGTGTATTTTATCTCAGATTCCCATTTTAGGACTGGGTCTTTGAATTTGGGGAGGTTGATGATTTTTAATTCTTTATATGTTCTAGATAGAACACCTTTGTCCAAGGGACAGCCAGCTGAGATTTTTGTTCCCAATTTGTGGGTTTTCTTTTTACTCTGCTGGTGATTTCTTTAGATGTGCATAACCTTTTCAGTAAGATGAGATCGTAGTTATTGATTCTTTGCAGTATTTCTGGTGCAGTTTGGATTTTGTTCATGAACTCTCTGCCTATCCCTATGCCTTCAAGATTGTTACCTACTTTCTCTTACAATAGATTTAGTGTTTCTGTTTTAATGTTGAGATCTGTGATCCATTTTGACTTTAGTTTGGTGGATGGTGATGGACTTGGGTCTATTTTCAATCTTTGGCAAGTGGCAAGCCAGTTTTTCCAGCACTATTTATTAAAGAGGCTCTTTTTCTTCCAGTGAGCTTGTTTGGCTCCTTTGTCAAAGATTAGGTGGCTTAGTGTGTTTAGGGTTGTGACTGAATCTTTCAGTCTGTTCCACTGATCGTCAGGTCTGATTTAGCCGGTACCAAGTTGATTTTATTACAGTAGCTTTCTAGTATAATTTCAAGTCAATTTTTTTTTAAGTCTTTGTAGTATCGTTTCGAGTGATTCCACCTGACTTTGTTGCCCAGGATTGCTTTTGCTATTCTGGGTCTCTTCTGGTTCCAGATGAATTTAATGAATGTCTTCTCTAGATCTCTGAGATATGCTAATGCCATTTTAATGGGAATTGCATTAAATCTGTACAACAATTTTGGTAGTATGGCCATTTTTACAATGTTGATTCTTCCCATCCATGAGCAAGGAAAATTTTTCCATTTACTGAAGTCCTCTTCAATCTCTTTTTTCAGAGTACTGTAGTTTTCATTGAATAGATCTTTTACTTCTTTTGTTAGATTAATTCCTCAATATTTCAGTGTTTTGGATGCTATTGTGAAAGGTATGGTTTCCTTAATTTCTCTCTCAGTCTGTTGTTTGTGTATAGGAATGCTATTGATTTTTGAGTGTTGAATTTGTATCCAGCTACACTACTGAATTTGTTGATTAATTCAAGGTGTCTTCTGGTGGAGTTTTTGGGGTCTTCCATGTGAAGTATCATGTCATTTGCAAATAGTGATAATTTCACTTTTTCCTTTCCTATCCTTATTCCTTTTATTTCTGTTTTCTGTCTAATTGCTGTGGCTAATGCTTCCAGAACTATGGTGAACAGGAGTGGTGACGTGCACATCCTTGTCTTGTTCTTGAATTTAAAATAAAGCCTCT
Source organism: Dinomys branickii (assembly GCA_004027595.1). Taxonomy (NCBI): domain Eukaryota; kingdom Metazoa; phylum Chordata; class Mammalia; order Rodentia; family Dinomyidae; genus Dinomys; species Dinomys branickii. The sequence goes on along the minus strand of PVLD010001564.1, from coordinate 138,088 downwards.
AGTTTTTTCCACTTAGTATGATATTGTTGGTTACTCATAGATGGCTTTGATCAAATTGAGGTAAAGGTCATCAATTCCTATTTCCTTTAGGGTTTTTCTGGAGAATGCATGTTGGACTTTGCAAAAGATTTTTCTTCATCTATTGAGATGATTATGTGGTTTTTGTCTTCGGCTCTATTGATATGGTATATAACATTAATTGGTTTGCACATATTGAACCATCCCACATGTTCATGGTGCATAATTTTCTTTATGATTCACTGCATTGTATTTGCTTATATTTTACTGAGTATCTTTGCATCTATGTTCATTAGGGAGATTGGCCTGTATTTCTCTTGCTTGGTTGGGTCTTTCTCAAGTTTTGGTATCAGTATAATACTTGCCTCCAGAAATGAGTTAGGGAGAATTGCTTCCCTTTATATTACATTAAAGAGTTTGAGGAATGTTGGCATTAAATTTTCTCTAAATATTTTATAGAATTCTGCTGTGAATCCACCAGGGCCTGGGCTTTTCTTTGTCAATAAGTTTTTAGTGACATTTTCGATTTCATTAATTGATGTTGGGTTGTTCAGGATTTTTATAACTTCCTGATTCAGCTTTGGTAATGTGTACATGTCTAGGAATCTGTCCATTTCTTCTGAGTTTTCTGTCCTATAGGAGTAAAGATTTTCAAATTAGGTATTAAAGACCTTTTGAACTTCTGTAGGACCTGCAGTGATTTCATCTGTTTCATTCCTTACTGCATGAATTTGAGTTTTTTCTTTTCTATTTTTCATAAGCTTGGCTACATGTTTAGCAATTTTATTTATTCTTTCAAAGAACCACCTCTGATTCATTTATTTTTGTAGTGTTTTCTTTGTCTCAATTGCATTCATTTCTGCCCTGATCTTTATAATCTTCTCCTTTTTTGGGGCTTTGGACTTGAATTGTTCTTCTTTTTCTAAAAGTCTGAGGTGCAACACTAGGCTATTTATTTGTTTTCTCTCTGTTCTCCTTATGTGTGAGTTCACCTCTATAAATTTCCCTCTGAGAACTGCTTTCATTGAATCCCACAGATTCTGGTAGGTTGTATTTACATTTTCATTTGTTTGTAGGTAATTTCAAATTTCTTCTTTAGTTTCTTCTTTGACCCACTTGGTGTTCAGGAGGTAGTTGCCTAATTTTCAAGTGTTCATGTAGTTTTTGGAGGTCCTTTTGTCATTAATTTCCAATCTCATTGCACTGCGGTCAGATAATATGCATGGGATAATTTAAGTTCTTTATCATTTAGGTAGGTATGCTTTATGGGCTAGAATGTAGTCTATTTTGGAGAAAGTCCCATGTGCAGCTGAGAAAAATGTGTATTCTGGTGTTGTGGGTAGGAACACTCTGTATACATCAACTAAGTCCATTTGTTTGCAGATTTGTTTCAGGTCTGTTATTTCATTGCTGCGGTTTTGTCTAGTTGACCTGTATCTTTGCATCAAAGGCATGTTTATGTCCCCTATTACAATTTTGATTATTTGATTTTTCATGTCTGTTAAGATTTGAAATATAGTTTAGTGCTCCAATATTTGGTGCAAACATGTTTAGGATTGTTATCTCTTCCTCTTTCAGCTTTTCCCTAACTAGTATGTAGTGACCTTCTTTATTTCCTTTGATTGTTTTTGGTTTTAAGTTTACATTGTCTGCAAACATAATAGCCACCCCTGGTTTTTTCTGGGAATCTGTTGCATGGAAAATTGTTTCCCATCCTTTGACTTTCAGTCTATGGTTTTCCTTTTCAGTAAAGTGTGTTTCCTGTGTACAGCATATTGTGGGATTTTGTTTCTTAATCCACTCTGCCAGTCTGTTTCTTTTGACTGGTGAATTGAGGCCATTTACATTAATGGTTATAACTGATATATGTTAGCTTATCCTTGTCATGATATTTACTTGCTGTTAATTTCCTACTTTTGCTATCTTTTTAATTGTTTGCTCTGCTTGAGGGTTCCTTTCTATTGTTCTTAAGATTGTGGTTTCTTGTTTCTCTGTCTAGAATGTCTTTTAGTACTTTTTGTAAGGTTGGTTTGGCACTCATGAAGTTCTTTGGTTGATCTTTGTCATGGAAATATTTTATTTCTCCATTGAATTTGAAGGATAGTTTCACAGGATACATCAGTCTGGGTTGGAAGCTACTTTGTCTCAGGACCTGTAATACTTTGCTCTAAGCTCTTCTCAATTGCATGGTTTGTTTTGAGAATTCTGCTGTGATTCTGATGGGGTTTCCTTTAGAGGTGATCTGTTTCTTTTCTCTAGCAGCTTTTAATATTCTGTTCCTTTGCTGGTTATCTGAGATTTAATTATTGTATGTCTGGGTATGTTTTTATTTGTGTTATGGCTAGTTGGAGTTCTATATTCCTCATTTAACTGTACATTATAATCGTTCTATGCCTGGGAAATTTTCTGCTATTATTTCTGCAAATATTCTTTTTATGTCATTTGTGTTACCTCCTGCTGTTTCATTGACTCCTGTTACTCAGACATTATTTCTCTTTGCCTCATCTTGTAGCTGTTGGATTGATTTCTCCTGGATCCTTGTTGATTTTAAGAGACCCCTCTTTTCATGATAGTTAACTCCCATGCTGTCTTCATGATCTGAAATTCTAACTTCAGTTTCATCCAAGTTGTTTTGCAAGCATCCAGTGGAAATTTTGATTTCCTGGAAATATTTTTGAGTCTGTTTCATGTGTTTTAATTCATTCCTAAATTGCTCATGTAATGTTTCCATCTGTTGCCTGTGTTCATCTATTTTTTTGTTTCTTCTCTAGATGTGCGGAGCATTTCTTTCATAATTATTGTCATTTCATTTTTTGCCTGAGAGATTATGTCCAGTCTGATCTCTTCTATGGCCTGATGGAGTTGTTTCTTTACTTCAGATGCAATCACTTCAGAGATTTCAGGTATGTGGCTTCCAAGTTCTCCTACGTTAGTGTCTCCTGGATTTGTTTTGGGTGGAGTTGAGTTCTGAGACTGCATTTGGCTCCTACATCTTCTCATTTTGTATGTCAGATAAAAAGTACTGGGCTACAAGATACCCAGGCAATTCACCAAAGCACTCTAGGGACCCTAATTTACCTGGATATCAAACTTATCCCAAGATCATAGCAGGCAGTAGACCACTGGGCCCAAGATCCCCAGGCAATTGCTGGGGTGCATGGCTCAGACCACAGCTGAGATAGTGGGGGAATGCTGGCCTTCAGTTCCAGGGTCTCCAGGCCATGAATATAAAGCGTGCTGGCCTCAGCCATGGATCTGATCGTGGCCAGGAAGGGGTCACTGCTCCAGGATCCTCAGGTAGCTGGTCAGGGGAGAGCAGGCCTCACCTCCCAACCTAGAGGATCACAGAGCCTCGGGCTGCTCCTGCACAGCAGGTCTCACTGACCAAGGGAGTTCCACAGAAACCAGCTGCTCATGTGCCACTGCCCCAGGCTGAGCTCCTTCCCTGTCCCAAAGGAGCAGGGCGGAGTGCCAGGTTCTTGTTTTTAATGATATTTTGTACATTCATTCTCCACATTTTTTGTAGATTGTTTCATTTTAAAAAGAATAATAACAAAAAAATAACAGTTGCAGAACACCGGCAACATAGACAAAACCAAAACAAAGCAAAACCAATAAAAGCGACACAGGATTTCAGAACAAAGGGATAGGAATTAACAGTTGTTGCTATATTACATGCTGTTATCTTCAACAAAGTTGCTCAGATTATCAGATGTAAAAATTCAAGATTGATCTAACCTTTAAAGAATAAAAAATAAAAAGGAAAACATTAGAAATGATACAGTTTCGCTAGACAAAATGGCAGGAACTCACCAATGGTTGTTATATTGATGTCTGTTGTATTCAGATTAGTCGTTCAGATTACCAGATATAAGGACTCATTAACTGTCAAAAAATTAAGCATTAACTGTTCCTTTTAATAAACCATTAACATCAGCAGTACAGTTATCCTAGCTATCTACTAGCTATCTAGCTAGCTATTCACTTCCTTCTTTCTTTGTTTTTCTCCTTTCCCTCATCCCAGTCATTCGCTCCTTTGAGGAATTTCTTTCCCTTTCATAATATCTATTATCAGTTTTGGGTTTTATTTACTCTTTAAGGTTCATACACTAGGGAGACAATTACAATGTTTACACATGTGCATCTGATTTATTTCATTTATGAGTGTGTTCTCCAGTTGAATCCATTCACCTCTAAAAGCCTTGAGTTTATCTTTTTTATAACTGAGTAATACTCCATTGTATAAAAATAACACAACTTTTTTATGCATTCCTCAGTTGATGGGCATTTGTATTGTTTCCAAGATTTAGCTATGACAAATTGTGCTGCTATAAACATGTGCACAAATATCACTGTCATATGATGTTTTTAACTCTTCTTGGAAAATACCCAGAAAGGGAATAGCTGAGTTAAGTGAGATCTCTAATCCTAGATTTGTGAAGAATCTCCAAACTGATTTCCACAGTGGTTTCAGCAATCTAAACTCTCACTAATAGTGGAGAAGGGCTCCTTTTTCCCCATAGCCCCTCCAGTATTTGTTGTTGGTTGATTTCTTGATAATAGACATTCCTTCTGGAGTAAGATAATATATCAGTGCTGTTGTAATTTGAATTTCTCAATTGACCAATGATGTTGAACATTTTTTCTTATATTTATTTGCCATTAGTATTTCTTCATCTGAGAAGTATGTATTCATCTCAGATGCCCATTTTTGGATTCAGTCTTTGAATTTGGTGGACCCGATTTTTTAAAATTCTTTATATGTTCTAGATAGATGTCTTTCGTCTTGGCTAAAAGTTGGCTAATTGTTTTTCCCAACTTGTGGGGTTTTTTTTACTCTGTTGGTGATTTCTTCTGACATGAAAAAACTTTTCAATGAGGTCTCAGTTGTTGATTCTTTGAAGTATTTCCTGAGCAGTTTGGTTTTAGATCATGAATGCTCTGCCTACTTCTATGTCTTCAAGATTTTGACCTACTTTCTCTTCAAGTAGATTTAGTGTTTCTGCTTTACTATTTGGACCTTTGATCCATTTTGATTTTGGTTTAGTGCATGGTGATAGGCATGAGTCTAGTTTTAGTCTTCAGCATTTGGAGAGCCAATTTTTCCAGCACAAATTATGAAGTAGCTATCTTTCTTCCAGTGAATATGTTTTGCCCCTTCGTCAAAAATAGGGTGGTTGAGTGTGTTTGTAGTTATGTCTGCATCTTCTAATCTATTCCATTGATACTCAGGTCTGTTTCTTGACCCATATCATGTTGATTTTATCATAGTAGCTTCATAATATAATTTCAAGTCCGGGACTGTGATGCCTCCTGCCTTTCTTTTGTTGCCCAGGATTGGTTTTGCTATTCTAGGCCTCTTCTGGATCCAGATGATTTTAGGAATATTTTCTCTAGATCTGTGAGGTATACCAATGGTATTTTAATTGAGATTGCATTAAATATGTACAACAATTTTGGAAGTATGGCCACTTACAAAATGTTGGTTCTTCCTACCCATGACCAAGGACTATCTTTCCATTTTTTGAAATCTTCTTCAATCTCTTCTTTCAGAGTACTGTAAATTTCTCTGTATAGATCATTTACTTTCCTTGTCATATGGATATCTAAGAACTTCATTTTTTTAGATTATGAAAGGTGTGATTTTCCTAATTTCTCTCTCAGTCTGTTTGCTGTTTGTGTGTAGAAATGCTATTGTTTTTTGAGTGTTGACTGTGTATCCAGATATGCTACTGAATTTGGTTATTAAATCTATAAGCTTCAGTAGAGTTTTTGGGGTCTTCTATGTAGAGTAATATGACATCTGCTAAGAATTATAATTTTATTTCTTCCTTTCCTATCCTTATTCCTTTTATTTCTCTCTCATGTAATTTCTCTGGCTGATGTTTCCAGAACTATATTCAGTAGGAGTAGTGACAGTGGATATCCTTTTTGCATTCCTGATTTTAAAGTGAAAGCTTTCAATTTTTGACCATTTAGTATGATGTTGACCATTGGATTGTTATAGATGACTGTTATCAGAGTGAGGTAAAGACCATCTATTCCTATTTTCTGTAGGATTTTTAAAAATCAGGAATGAGTGTTGTTATCAAAAGATTTTTCTGCATCTATTGAGATGATCATGTGATTTTTGTCTTTGGCTCTATTGATATGGTGTATTATATTAATTAATTTGATTATATTGAACTATGCCTACATCCTGGGATAAATCCCACTTGGTCATGGCATATAATCTTCTTGATGATTTTTTGTATTCTGTTTGCTAGCATTTCACTGAGAATTTTTGTGTCTATATTCATTAGGGAGATTGGACTATAATTCTATTTTTTGGTTGGGTCTTTCTCTGGTTTTGGTATCAGGGTAATACTTGTCTACAAGAATGAGTGAGGGAGAATTTCTTCTCTTTCAAATTCATTAAAGAGTTCGAGAGGAATTGATGTTAAATCTTGTCCAAATTTCTTTTGGTTTTCAGATATGAATCCATTAGGACATCGGTTTTTCTTTGTTGGTAACATTTTTATTATATTTTCAATTTTTCTGGCTGATATTGAGACAGTCAAGATTTTTATATCTTCTTTATTCACCTTTGGTAATTCACATGTATCTAGGAATCTGTCCATTTCCTCTATGTTTTCCATTAAAGAGTTTCAAAGTAGGTAGTGATGATCTTCTGAATTACTATAGGATCTGTAGTGATTTCATCCTTTTCATTCCTTATTGCAAGAATTTCAACTTTTTCTTTCCTTTTTTGATAGGGTTGCCTAGGAGTTTATCAATTTTATTTATTCTTTCAAAGAACCAACTCTTCAATTCATTAATTCTTTGTATTGTTTTCTTAGTCGCCATGTTTGGACTTTGGGCTTGACTTGCTTTTTTTTCTAGAAACTTAAGATGCAGCATAAGGTTGTTTATTTGTATTTGTTCTGTTTTTCTCAAGTGGGAATTCACTGCTATGAATTTCCCTCTGAGGATTGCTTTCATTGCATCCCACAGGTTCCTGTAAGTCATATTTGCATTTTTACTTGATTGTAAATATTGTTTAATTTCTTCTTTAAATCATCTGTGATCCATTGTTTGTTCTGGATGGTGTTATCTAATTCCCATATGTTTATGGAGTTTGGGGGATTTCTTTTGTCATTAATTTCCAATTTCATCACACTATGGTCTCATAGCATGCATGGGATAATTTCAATCCCTTTGCATTTACTTAAGCATGTTCTATGTGCTAGTATATGGTCTATTTTAGAAAATGTCCCATGTGCAGCTGAGAAGAATGTGTATTTTGATGTTGTTTGGTAGAACACTCTATAAAGGTCTACTATGTCTGGTAAGTCCATTTGTTCACAAGTTTGCTTTAGTTCTGTTATTTCTTTACTGATATTTTGTCTAGTTGATCTATCTCTTTGTGACATTCAGGTGTTATAGTCCCCTGTTATGGTTGTGTTACTGCTTATTACATTTTTCATGGCCCTTATAATTTGTCATATATAGTTGGGTGCCCCTGTATTTGGTGCATAGATTTTTATGATTGTTATCTCTTACTCTTGCAGTGTTCCTCTAACAAGTATGTATGATTTTCTTTATTGTTTTTTATAATTCTTGGCTTCAAGTTTAGACTGTCTTCAAGCAGAATAGCTACATCTCCTTTTTTCTGAGTTCTTGTCACATGGAATATTGTTTTCCTTCCCTTGATTTTCAATCTATGAATTTCCTTTTGAGTTAAATGTGTTTCTTGTATACTACACACTGCTGGACTTTATTTTTTGATCTACTCTGCCAGTCTACTTCTTTTGACAGGGGAATTGAGGTCATTTACATTGATGGTTATAACTGATATGTGTTGGCTTATCTTTGTTGTGTGAGCTTTGTGCAGAGGCAGCATTGTGCCAATGAGGTTTATCCGAGGTCTGATTATTGCTAATTTGTCATGTTATTTTCCTACTGCTGGTTCTTCCTTTTTCTCTCTGTTTTATTGTTTGCTCCACTGGGTGGTTCTTTCCTGTTGTTCTTCTTGAAATTGTGGTCATTTTATCTCTTTCTAGTATACCTTTTAGTACTCTTTGTAGAGTTGGTTTGGTGCTCATTAATTTCTTCTTTATTGTGGAAATATTTAATTTCCCCATTAATTTTGAAGGATGGTTTTGTAGGTACAACACTTTGGGTTGGAAGTTGTTTTCTTTCAGGATCTGAAATACTTCATTCTAAGCTCTTCTTGATTTGACGGTTTGTTTTGAGAAATTTGCCATGATTCTGATGGGCTTTCCTCTATATGTGATCTGTTTCTTTTCTCTAACAGCTTTTAATATTCTGTTCTTTTGTTGAATTTCTGGGATCTTGATTGTTATGTATCTTGGTGTAGGTTTATTTTGGATATGGCTAACTGGAGGTCTATATGCCTCACTTAACTATATGTCAGATTGTTCTTCCATGCCTGGGAAATTTTCAGCTATTACTTCTGCAAATAGTCTTAAGTCATTTGTGGTGACTCTTCCATTTTTGTTGACATCTATTAATCTTACATTGTTTTTCTTTGCTTTATCTTATAACTGTTGTATTGTTATTTCCTGATTTCTTGTTATTTTTAAGAAATCCTTCATTTCATGATCATGAGCAGCAATTCTGTCTTCAAGGTCTGAAAGTCTATCTTGAACTTCATTCAAGTGGTTTTGCCAGCTTTTGATGGAATTTTTAGTTTCCTGGATGTCTTTTTGAATCTGTTTCAGGCATTCTAATTCTTTAATAGATTGTTCATTGAAGGTTTCCTTCATTTTTCTATGCTCCTCTATTTTCTTATCTATGGCTTCTTTAGATGTGCTGAGGAATTCTTTTATTATTGTTGCATTTCTTTTTTATCTGAGAGATTATTTCTGATTTGATGTCTTCTATGCCCTGATGGAGTTGTTTCTTTACTTCAGTTGCTATGATTTCAGAAATTTCAGGTGTATGACTTCCAAGGTCTTTTGTGTTGATCAGTGTCTCCTGCACTTGTTCTGGGTGAGGCGAAGGTCTGAGATTGCATTTTACTCCTTTCTTTTGTCTTTTTTGAAGATTCAGAGGTTCCCTGGAGCTCAGCCTCACTCCTGAGATGACATCAGAGTGGGTGGTGCAAGCATTTAAAGGTCTCTGATGCTTAATGTGGCTCCTATGATTGTGTGTAGGAGGGGTACAGTCGCCAATGTTCCCTAAAACTAGGGTCAATTGTCATTCATGCAAGTGGGTGATGAGTGGGTGATCACTTACTGAGTCTTCCACAGCTGTCTGAGGTTCAGCTTGGCTCCCACATAGGGTTCCCAAAGCTGTCCAGGATTCATCCCTGCTTCTGCGAGGGTGGGGGTATGGGCGGATCATGGTCACCTAGATTTCTGAAGGTGTCTCAGTCTCAGCCTAGTTTCCATGAGGGCGCAGGGATGGTCACTGAGGCTCCTGAAGCTGTCTAGGACCCAGCCCATTTCCCACGCTGGTGGAGGCAGGGTGAGAGTGCAGTGACCAAGGCTGCTGAAGCTGTCTGGGACTTACTTGCATCCTGCAAGGGCGTGGGGCAGTGGTAGATGTTTGATTTTTAAAACTCTCACCATTTACACATACAGTGCTTGACTGTTTAATTCTTCATTTTCATTATCATTAGTTGTCATCATTGTATTTTTCATTTATGTTATATCTATATTTTTTCAAAATGAGATAGTATGATTGCACTTTCTGTATTTACTCCCAGTTACTTCAAATAGCACATTTGTCCTTTACTACCCATTTTTTTGACTCTACCTTTCATCAAATGAATTAGATTTTAATTTACTGATCATTTCCTCAGGTTTGGAGTGTGATAAAATCTTGAAACATAGAAACACATTACCGTATCTGTCTAATACTTTTGCTTTTTTTAATGCTCTCTCATTAGAGCTTTATTACTGGGTTTTTCTATTTTAATTAACAGCGTGACATTAAAATAACTTTTACTTGAAGTAGTATTCATTTTACACATTTGATAAGTTTACATTTTTCATATGTAACCTATGCAGAGGTGCTTTCCAGTGAGATATATTTGTGCCATTTTCTATAATAGTAACATAAAGGTAGTGTTTTAATACTACATTCAGTATTGAAGCATATGATTATATATATCTATATGTGCATACAATATTTCTGGACCAATATATTTAATGTCTTGAAAATCAGATAAACTTATCATCAAATTTATGATAACAAATGATCCAAATGACCAGTGTCAGCTTTAATATGTTACAAACATAGGTGTATATGAGATTAAACTATAAAGCACATACCTTAAGTTATTCAGTACTATGGCACAATACCCCCCCCAATACCTGTGTTCATTGAAGACAAAATAACATAAAAGTAAACTGACACTATCATGACAAATAAACATATTTGTGTTGAATGATTTTGAAAGACAATAGTTTCAGACATGGAAAGCTTATTTAAAATTGCCAAATCAGTTTTGATTTTGGATAAAGTCTTAGGCAGATACCTGATATTCAAAGAGATAAGATTTGAAATGTCTTTTTTTGAAAAGGTGTGATGATTCAGAAATAGAACATCTGAGATACATTTTACTTTCTAGGCTCTAAGCAGTAGAGTTTAAAAAACACCTAATAACGGAATTTTGGAAATTACCTTAGAGTCCTTCAGTTTCTTTATTTACCAAAATGTTTTCTAGAACACTATTCTTACTAGATGTTCTCCAAAATTCTATTCTGTATTAGTCAACGTTTACTAGAGAAACAGACTGAATGGATGACATACAAATATGTAAGAATTTACAACATTGGGTTGCCATGGCTTCCCTCAGAGTCAGGTGTGAGAGTGTGAAAGTCTGTCTGTATTCTCGAGATCCAAGGGATCCAGTTGAAGGCCCAGAGCTCATTGTTAATTCCTGCACAAATCTGTATCAGGAGGCTGAAGAGTCTGCACTAGAGTTTGCTGTGGAAGCCAGAAGATGATGTCCAAGGTGAAGATAGAGACTGCTGCTCCTCTGAAGAAACAGAAGCAAGCCTTCCCTCTTCATTTCCCTTTCATTCCACTCAAAGAGCAAGCTTATTAAATCAGTTGCTATCGCTCATGCCCAGTAAGCCTTAGCAAAACTTTCCTAAACCCCTCAGCCGCACCCAGAACTATGGTGACCCAATCAGTTGGGTGTTTCTTGCTCATACTGACACAATCAATTAACTATCACATAGTCCATGTTTAAGAAAATCTGGGACAAGTTTTTGGCATGGCATATTTTCCAGAGCTATACAATATATGTTAAAATGCTAATGGCTCTAGGACATCATATTGTTAGAAAAACAAAACACCGATTTGTAGCTATTATATCAAGTGAGCTTTTGGTGATTGTACTGATCAAAGAACTATGTCACAGCACACAGTTTATATAAGATCTGACTGAATATCAATTGTGCATAACCCATATATTCTATAGACTTAAAGTTTACAATGTAACATGTAAAACTCAGCTGCTTAATTTCAAACTCATGAGGGGTATGTCCTTCTATCTCAGGAATGCATTCTAAAGCTTCTTTGAACCGTATTTGTTTTGGGGTGTCTGTTATTCGTTTATCTATCACATTAAAACTGATGTATTTTTAGTATATTTCAACCACTGTTCTTTGAACTGAGTACTAACAGTGAATAAAACTGTGACCTTCTTCCCCACCGAACACATGCCTTGTCTAGTTATGTAGAACTTATGATCTCATTAGTGGCACACAAACAAATGCCTAATATACTGCCAGGTGGTGATCAGACAAGGCATCTCAGAGGAGACATCAGAGCTGAGACCAAGATGAAATAAAATAATATTGCAGATAGGGGGAGCAGCAAGCAAAAGACTGACACTTTCATTACTAACACAGTGCCTTGTTATTTCTCCAGATAAATACAAAAAATCTTTCTTCATTGTATTGAAAGGCTATACCTTACAAATTTTAGACATTTGGTATATAAGGATATTGAATCTGGTAAAAGGCCAAAGATGGTATGTGCTCAATCAGGAATATTTGCAATATTTTTAAAGGAACAACATATGCTTTTCCTTCTTCCAATAGTGATGAGGGGAAATTAATTCTACTCCTTAGCTAAGTAGAGATTAGTATTAACCATATATTATATATGCAGGATCTGGATTTTAGAAACAAATACCACAATATTATATGCACTGCCCATGAAGATAAATATAAAAATGAATAAAATATCAAAAACTCCTTAACATATTGATAGATATATCAGGCAATATAGCCTAAATATAGAATATTGACATTAAGAAAGGTGGTAAATTAGTGAGGTCAAATAGATAACTAGCAAATCAATGCCTGACTACAGTCATATAAATATATGTATAAAACTATGTCTGTACCAATTTAAGAAAATATATTATGCATATGCATAGAATATCAATCATTACATCATGGGGTTTTAAATATTTTTCCCAAAGGATTGTCTATTTTAATAAATATGCAGCCTAGATTCCTTGAGATTCATGCAGATCACTCAGGATGGATTCTTTGGTCACACAATTTAGTCATTACCCATGCCTTTTACTACACCTGTTGCATTAGACAAAATAAATTCATGTAAGGTAGACACATTGTGTATTGGACACCTCACTGAAATTTAATTTTGACATTTCTAGTCATAATCTATAAAATATTGGCCATAGAACCCAACCATTATCATTTAGGGCAAACAATCTTTTTTCCCAATACAATAAATAGTATAATTTTTTTAGCAGGATATAAGTGTCTCTGTCTATAGATAAGTGTATAAATAAGTGCAGAGAATAAAGTGACCTAAATCATTCTTTCTTACTAAATATAATATTATGCTATGTACAATTAATCTAATGAAGTTATGCAGGAAAATGTTGATCTTGCCATATAACCTTGCTTGCTATTATAAATATAAGGACCCAAGCATCTCTTGCTGTCTCCCTGCATTTATCTTCAATATACACAACTCTCTTTGAAATCAGTGGGATACAAGGGAGTGCAGTAGGGGATAAAAATCCGTGAATTCAGTGGCCATTTCTCAGGTGGAAGATTGGGAGAGCTGCCATCTTAATGATGCTGCTCAGTGGGGGACGCAGTTTGATGAGGCTGAATAAGCCTGAAAGAATCGACTTCATGATGTAAAGAAACAGAGAATCAGAAAGCCTCACTGCCTTCAGAAGGAATCTTGAAATACTGAGTGGCATAGACTCCCTTTCAAATTGAATTAATTGAACTTGTGTAATTTCTTTTTCCCTTTCTTAAGAATCACCACCATGTTTCAAATCGTCATCTAGTGCCTATCATTTCTTAATGTTGGAACTCACTCCTTCAGGTACTTCATCTTTTGACATTGTGAAGTACTGCCAGCCTCTTAATTGTTTGCTTTCATTATATTTAAGAGTCCAGTGCATAAATTCTTTTCTAAGACGCTCATGTGCCACACACATCTCTCACTGACTTCAATAACTCTTTAAACTGTTTCGGGTGATTTTCTTATTTTAGTAATTAGACAGCATGATTAAAGCAACTTTCATGTCATAGGGAGTGTCCTTAAATCTGACTACATTAGGAGAGTCGTTTCTTTTTTAAGAAGAAAGTCACAAATTCAAAAATTAAGCTATAAGAGATCAACTTTACTAGAGTAATTTTCTCTTTTTTTATAATTCTTAAACTACTAAACGACCTGAACGTAACATATTTCCCCACAGTGTTAGAAGAAATATATTCAGTATTTTTAACATCTTCCTAGTTTTTGGCCCCTATGGTTATGACATCTATGATATATACATATATCATAAATATAATAATACCATAATATTTATCATTCAAAAGTATACACCAGGAGATAATAGGTAATAACAAAGACTCTCACAAACATAGGACCTGATAAAGAAATATTATTCCAATACACTATGGGAAAATAAATCAATGCAAACAATCTGATGTTCTTACTGGAACGAGGAATGTGTGCTAATTATTGTTGAGTACTTAAAACATTATCCACCCATTTGGCTGGAGTCCCTTTGAAGTGTGTAGACAGCACAATACTGATTCACAGAGCAGAAGGAGGATGGCACACATTTAGTAATCCTGCCAAAAACCTGCTCTCCTTACTAGGACCTTTCTCAAACCCCAGCAGCCAATTGCAATACTTATCAGTATCATAATGGTAAAGATTTTCAAAGAAGACATTTCCCTCAGCTGTCCTTAGGAGCCTATTTTAAATGATTAAAATTCAATGCTGTCAAGAAGTTCTTACATTATGTCAACTTAAATTTGTCTTGCAAGTTAAGCCATTTCCTGCTGCAGCCTCGTAGAACAGCTGGTTACCATCTTCTTTATGATTGTCCTCTTGAAAGTAACAATAAAATCACCCAGTAGTCCTTTGTCTGTTGCTTTAAGCCAAGGCCATCACTACTTATTCCTATTTTTCATAGATTCTTATTTTTCTAATGACATGATTTATTTTCAGGGCCACTATGCTTTCTGATAGTCGTGGGCGATTAGTAGAGGTCTGCCACTGTTCTTTTCCATTACAGACTATAACTTGCCCAAATGATTTCAAATTATGGCTGCCTATCTTTTAATACACTGCCAATGACATAATGTTCCCTAAACAACACAAATATAATTGACATCTGTAATTAACATTAGGTCACTCTTTTCTCTCCCACATTATAAATGTCATCTCTGAAACATTATTTCACTGGTTATGTTTGTGCCAATATAGATATATCCCAGATATATTAGCAGTGAACCATGCAGTAGGGAAAGCTTAAATCTCTAAATGCCCTTCACACACCAACTATTTTAAAATCCTTTGAAACATCATGTGAATCATTGTCTATAGTACGAAAGGATTCTTTTTCTCTTGGTTCTCATTTTTGTTTTTTAACTGGACATAGTAGGTCTATGTCTTTACTGTGCTCTTCATGAGATTGAAAGGTGAATAGGTACCTTGTATGTTAAGACCGATACCTCTACTTCAGTTTTTCTACAGCTCTTTAATGGTACTTACAGTTTACACAGAATTTTGTGGCTTACAGAGTGATTCTGGTGCATTTGATCAGTGTAATTAAGTAATTGAGATAATATAGGCCCTCAGGCTTCAGTTATTTCTTCAATTATACATTTCTTCAATTATTCATTCAACTTTCAAAAACTATAAGCGTTCTGGATAATTATCCAAAATATTCTCCCCATTTTGCCTAGGGAGCTTGAGTAAGTTTGTCAGGTTATTACAGTCCATTTCTTCTGTAAATCAGAAAGAAGCAAGTATGATAGGTACCAGACTGCTATTGATCTCTACTAAAGCAAAATACCTTCAGCTAGTTCTTACTTCTGCTTATCATGGTTCAATTATTAATTATATTGTTGTATCCCAAATTATTAGCATACCGATACCATGGAATAAAATTCCATATTTGTTTGAAAAAAATGGGTATATTTATGTACAAGATAAATTTGGAAGAACACCTATAACATAATTAAAGTGATTATCTCTGAATGTGAGGATCGTGGGTTATTTTCATTTTCCTCTTGTTGTTTGTATGTTTTTAAAATTTTTCTACAGTGAACATGTATTCCTCATGTAGTAAGAAAAGCTAACTTAAAACATTCTGAAGAAGAAATCAGCTAAAAGTATTGTTAAGCATAGAATAATAATTCAAATGGTGGACTAAAAAAACCCATAGTCTTTGAGATAGAGATCATATGTAACAAATAGTGAATTAACCTCATGTGCTGGGTTTTCAGAGCCATATGTCTGGTAAGTACTCAAACACATTACCTTGAAACAAGTAGAAATATGCTAACTCAAGAAACTGCATGAAATTACGAACCGTTTTCCCCCTAAACAAAACAGATCCTATTTTATTTCTGTATAGTTGGAAAATGGACGTTAAGAATTGACAACCAGGGGAAAAGAGCAAAGGGGAGATTTCAAGTCCCATGAGAATATTCTGGGGCATTAGTTTCTACAAATAAACATGGAGTTATGTCAGGAATGTCTTGCAGCCATAATGCTGTCCATCCTGTATTCCAGCTTTGCAGCCGGAAGCACCAGTTCAATGTTCTGAAATTTCACAGTTGTGGAAAAAATCCTTCTCCAAACAACTTAATTAGGGTTAGTTCTAAATTTTCTTTGGATAATGACATATGAAGGAACTACATTAAAATAGGGCATTGCAAACATGAAGATTACACTTAACCTCATGATATACTATGTGGAATGTTTCTCTGAATGTAAAGACTAATCACAAGTTTTTTCCTTTATTCCTAATTAGGCTGAAACTTAGACCACTTTGCTCTACAGATTTGATCTTACAAAGAAAGCTTTGAAAAGAGGACTAAAAATGTTTTTCAAAAACGACATACTAGAATAATGCTCAAAAGTTCTAAATATGATCTTATTTATTTCTTCATTCTTATGGAGACAACATAATGTAATTGTTAAGAATAATATTATTTGATAGACTACCTGGCCTCAGATTTCAGCTTTGTTATTGAGGAAATGTGAGAACAGGGAGAGATTGTTTAAACTAGTTTGAGTTTCTTCTATAAAGTAGTTAATAATGATAACTCTATATGTTACACAGAACTGAAGTATAGTAATCATGAGGATAAAATATATTAAGATCTTTGCTCAATTATTTACTTGTGGAAAATACTCTGTAAAAGTATGGTAGATGCTAGAAAAATATCTATGAGCACTGAAACATAGCACCTAACCTCATCAGACTTTCATCTTACCAGAGACAGGAAGAAACAAGGAATTCCAAGTTGCTGAAGACAGGGTGAGAAGAGTGACTGTGGTGATTCTTCCCTGTTGTCTGAGCTACTCTGGAGGCTGAGATGGAGGGATCCCATGAACCTCGGAGCTGTAGATCATCCTTAGCAACATACTGAGACCCTGTCCCCCCAAAATGAGAAAGATGAATGAGATTCAAGTTGCTCTGAAGATACATAGCAGGGCACCTGCACTAGTCTTGGGAAGGTTTATGCTGTACTGGTATTTACATTAATAGAACAAATAGAAGTTATGTAGATAAAGAAATAGCGGACTATTCCAGGTAGAGGGGCTAGTAAGCAAAATTGCCATCTCCTGCAGGATTGCTTTTGCAGGTGAGTCAACACAGATGGACTAATAATACAAATTTATTAGTTCATGTCAGTGCAAATCGAGAGGATTTCAGTTAGAGCATTAAAAAATTTCTAGTTTCATTTCCTTCTCTGCTTTTGGCTTTGCTTTTTAATTATTAGTAATACATGCTTGCAGTACATCATAATTTCAATCACCATGGGGAGCTGATACACATACATGACACATCTTAATGATTTCTGCATCTTCTTCCCCTCTCCTCACCCTTCTCCATCTCTTAGCCCCCTTCCCACTTGAAAAAAGATCTAGTTCTCTCTTTCCTATTAGCTGTCTTCTAGTTTGCTTTTCAATGTATTTATACTTTGGGTTTTTTCATATAAGAGAAAGGATGTGATACCTTAAGTGGTGTGCCTTACTTGTTTGACTTAGCATTATGGTCCCAATGTGCATGCATTGTCCTAGGAATGGCTCAAGTTTATTCTTCTTGGTGGTACTGTATAAAAATACCACAATTTATTTATCCATTCTTCTATTGATGGACATGTAGACCACTTCCAAGATTTAGCCATAGATGCAAAAAAAGCTTCCAGAAAAATTCAACATCAATTCACGATGAAAAAAAGCCCCTGAAGAAAATAGGTATAGAAGAACCCTATCTCAATCTGATCAGAGTCATTTACAACAAACCTACTCCCAACACTGTATTAAATGGAGGAACGTCAAAAGCTTTCCCTCTACAATGAGGACTAGGACAAGGATGTCCACTGTCACCACTGCTGTTCAACATAGTACTTGAAACATTAGGCAGAGCAATCAAGCAAGAGAAAGAAATACATGGCTTTGATTTTTTGCTACTTAAATTCTTCTTGGAGGCTGGATTCATTATGGTGCCTAAGTAGGACTCACGTATACACATTCCATTGTAGAAAAGCACATCCTTTTTCCTTTTTCAACTATTACACAAACACAAGCTGGGATTTATTTTGGGTGATCAACTTAGGTCATGTTCTTACCCCTAAACCAATAACCAGGATGTGGAATGAGTCACAATGATGCATTTGGCCACTGAGAATATTCTTCTGGAGCTGGAGTTAATAACATACAGAAATAAAACTGCCACTCAGTAGAAAAGGGAAAAATAGATACTGGGGAAAAAGAGTTGGTTGATTGATTTGGTGGAGCTGAGGGAAAGGAGTAAGAGGCAATGCATACATTTGTGGGTTGGGCAATTCGTGCCTTACTGACATAAGAATGTAAGCAGAAAGGGTATGTGTGAAAGTTAAGATGGTGCTGTTTCTATGGAATATCTAAGTTCAAATATCAGTATAGATCAGTATACATAAAAATCAATATGGTTTGAAAACATCGGGTAGGTGCAGAACATGGGATCTTGAGATATTGTACACATCATGGGGATGATATAACAAGCGATGTGAAATGAGAATGCAAGCATATAGATAGCAGAAGTCAGGGACTATACAAAGAAAACAAAGTCCAACATGGATCTTGAATTTATGAGGCTAAGCAAGAGCAGCTCACTGAAGAGACTGAGAAAAGGGAAACAAAAAAGGAAGAGAAAAAAAATCCCAGTGGGCCACCAAAAGGAGTATTTCAAAATTGAAAATGGATCTAAAGTAGTGGAGATGAAGTAAAACAAACCCATGTGTACCTCAGTTAAAGCGGTTCCAGTGGAGTGGTGGAAGTGCAAGCCAAATTTCAGGTCGGAACAAACAAGCATCCTCGCTAGGTGAGTCAGTGGGGACATAGATGTAGATGCCTCAGTTTGGTCATGAAACGATAGCTGACAAGGATGTGAGGGGTTTGTTATTACTTTTTTGTAATTAAAAGGCCTTGAATATTTAAATACCATAAAGCAGTTGCATATGAGGTTTATAACACACATTTATTTGGCACTTGGGCCAGTACTGATTTCAGTGACATAGATATATTTCACAATTCTCATGGCAACCTGATTAGAGAGATGCTGTCATTGTTCACATTTCACAAATGTAGAACCTGAGGCCCAGAAGTCAGGTATCATGCTAAAAGTCACCAGGTAACAAGTGGCGCAGCTGAGATCACACTGACACTGACCTGACTAGGAGTCTGTGCTCTTAACTACTGTGTTTTGATGTCTTTCCTGGGTTCACTGGCTTTGATTTCACTCTACTGGATCAAAGTAACTGGGGCTATAAAACGTGTGCCAGAGGGAGGAGACACATTTCTGATGAAGAAGAGGAAAAAGTTTGACTGCAAGTGAACAAAAAATAAAAAGCTCAGGCTACCTTTAACCTAAATGCGATGAAAATTTATAATTCTGTTATGCAAAAGTGCAAGTGGGTAGTATGGTGTGCAGTGGTGTTGCTTGTAACATGGTTTCCTTCCATACTGTCACTTCCTTGTGCCTGGCTGAAAGTATCAATGGAACTTAGGGTCTATACCAGTCATGATGGTGACCACCATACACTGGTGCTATTGAACTCTCAAAAAGTACTGGCCCAACTGAGGTGTATTTTACGTGTAAAAACACACCATGATTTGAAGACTTAGTACAATAAAATGTAAATGATTTCCATGACTTTTATACCAGTTAAATGGTGAAATTGTGATAATTTGAATGTACTTGATTAAATAAAATGTATTACCGAAGATAAACTTACTTGTTTCTTGTTACTTTTGAATGTGGCTAGCAGAAAATTTAGAATTATTTCTGTAGCATGCATTTCTCCATTACAGTATATTTTTACCAAACACTGCTGGATGTTTTAGTTGTTTCATGTTTTCCCTAAAGCAGTGCGAAAGGAGAGGGAAGAGGCTACATCCCTTCATTTTAAGGATACTTCCCAGAAAATACAAACTTCTACTGATATTCCATGTACACACTTAACTAAAATTTGACTTTAAATTGCAGCCTTGATTCTGGATGATCAGTTACAATCTTGAAGTATTGTTGGTTCAGAAGAAGTGGGAAGTGGTTGTTTTCTGAGCAATAGGCAGGCTTGAAGCAACTCTGAAGCATATAACAAAATTAACCTTACATGGAGGAGGAGATAATTTTTCAACGGAGCACAAGAACAAGATGTTTGGCATTGCAGCTATTTTTGTAGGTTTGGTGTTGATGAGTTGAGAGAATTTTTATCTGGCAACTATTTTTTGTCCTCTCCAGAAGAAATGATGCCATTTCGCTTAAATGTGGGACAGAGTGAATTCGATCTGTGAAGAATGACAGAGCTGAAAATTGTGTGTTGAGTTAGGACAAGATTGGAAACCATGAATTTATATTGAAGCCAATCTGTACACTGGTGTTGTTTTCACTTGGAATTATCAGCAGTGAGAGAAAGACTGGTAGTTATTTGATTTAAAACTGAGATTTTCCTAGGGAAAGTGCTAAGGAAGAAAAATGGGATGAAGAAGTTGAAGGTATGAAAAGATGGGGCAAATTAGTGAAGCATCTAGAAGAAGAGGGATGTGAAGACAAATGGCTTTTGACAGATGGGGAAGTACAGGGATTGAAGGTTGAGGTCCTGAAGAATGGGAGTAGATACTTAAGAGGGGGAAGAAATGGCAGGATGTTGTGGTTGGAGGCTGGATGATGCTGGAGTTCAGTTCTTTCAAGATTTGATAGGTCTTGGTGATGACAAGGTCCACACTGGGCTATGCGATTCAAGTTTTGAGCTTAGTGGAAGAGAAGGTCAATAAAAGGTCAAAGTCAAAAATCAGAGGCATTAGGGATGTAGTAATGGGATGTTGTTCAAGTCTCAGCCTGGCATGCATTTGATAAATATAAAATGTGAGATTCACAGTAGATAATTGTGGGGAGACAGTGTTCTGAGAATATCTTCTTTTCGTAAGTTTTGCAAGAAAAGACTCAAAGCTTTTGTTTAGGAATATCATAAATGTGTTAGTGCAAACTTGGGAGATACAACGTTTCCTTGCAGAGTAAAGGGCAGCTATGCTTCCTGTTTATTATAAAGATAGTTGCTCCAAGGCACAGGTTTGCTCTTCTGTAACACGAGGCACTACGTGTGTAGGAGCCACTGGCCTTCTTTCCCTCACTCTGGTACTGGAGCTTGGAGAACTGGCACAAATACTGATACTCTGGTTACTGCTATTACCGTGAGTTACGAGGTCCTTTGTTTCTCATCAGGAGCTTTGTGCCTTCTGTTAGCATCTGCGAGAGCATGGCCCGCTGACTCCTTAGCCTCTCTGTGGAGTGAAACTCTCACTTCACAGTTCTTGGCAGCTATCTCCAAACGTCACTAAGCTCTAACATATTCCAATAATTCTTTCCCCGCTTAGAGGAAAAGGAGACATTCCCCCACTCCTTTCCTGTGCTATCTGCTATCCGGGGAGCCAGAGCTGCATTTTATTTCAGTTTTTCTCTTCAATACAATAATATATTCTGTAATACTTCAAGATTTTTTTGCCATATGCCTCATTGAAAAATAGATTATTCCATTTTAGGTTTTATAGTTGATTGTTTTGGGTACTCTTCCCAATCACACTTGATATGAACATACTTATTAAGCATGAATACTGTGGAAGTTATAAAGCTTCACCACAACCAGGTGCAGTCTTTTGCATATCATATACTAACTACAGTAGGTGCATAAAATCAATTGGATGTGTAAATTCTTTAAATAACAGCAAATGGAGCAAATTGAATTTCAAAGTGGAAAAAAAGGTGAACCTGAAAAGCAGTGGTAAGAAGGTCATCAGCAGAATTAACAAAAAAGTCTGGCAAAGTTACAGTTAGGCAGCCAGTAATACTCTATTGATCAGGCTTTCTCAATCAATGAGTTTGTGCCTAGATTATTGATGCAAAGGTATTAAGCAAAATTTTATTTCAGCTAACTTGTTGGCTCAGATGTCAACTGAAAGTCATTTCCCTAGTCAATCAAATATACAATAAATCTGAGCAGATTTAGCTCTTAAAACATTTTTTGCATTTCTTCTTCTTTCCCATCAAGCAATTATCTCTGAGAGGCTAACAATCAACTTAATGCATAAACTCACACTTCGGAAAGCACTGTGCTTCTATACAAAGAAAACCAAACGGCATATCCTAGAGGAAAGAGATAGGTAGAGAATATGTTTTTCCTTATTGGACAAAGTACAATTGAAATGATTTGAAATACAATGCATTTATTTTCCCCTTCACAATTTTGGTAGCCTCCATTCCTAGCATTTAGTTCTGTATTTCGTAACAGCCACAGTGGTATCTTGTCCATCTGAAAGCCTAAGACAAAACATTGATCAGCGAACAGACAGCACATGCTGGGAAGGGAGTGGTTTTGTTTCCAGTGTTGAGCTCCACTCAGTAGATCACTCACACACACACACACACACTCTGAAAAAATAGATAAATTTCCTCTCTACCAGAAGTGCCTATTTTCTTGGATGTTTGAGTTCTCTTTTCTTAATGTTTCACTCATGTCTGAATCTATACCTTTACAAAATCCCCAGATTCTATTGGCTTCTGATGGTGATAGTTTCATAGCCTTAGCTATTATATAATATTCCATTTTCCTGTCTCACCTCTGATTCTATGATTTGCACATCTTTAGAGCATCAACCCATACTATACTCTTACATGGTACCTGATTTTCTCTTTCTCTGGCAGTTCAGTACTTGCTCCTTTCTTTGGTTCAAGGAAACAACATCCAGGCACCAGACCCACCACTTACCTACAATGCAGGCCCCCAGGTGATGTCCCTACAAACCTTCCTTAAATATAAAAAACTCTAGAGCACAGAAATATGTAACATATGTTAGTGTTGGTAGTACATCTGTAAAATTCCCGGTTTTTGTGCATCTTTTGAAGTTTAGACTAACATCTGTATATCAGTGATGTTGAAGCCATGGTTACAGAAAGCAGTGATGCCATAATTGGAGGCACAACCCATTTTGCTATTTTATGTTCTGTTTGGTGTATGTACCATACATCCTGTCTTCTCAATTAGATTGTAAGCTTATTGGAGGCAAGACAAATTTCCCATATCCTTGTATTATCTGAATAACACCAGACAAGGGTGGAGACATTAATAGTGATTATACACACTTATTAGTATGACTATTATAGATATTTGTCAAATAAAGACAAACAGCATCAAAAGAATCATCAGATAAAAGTTTTGATGTGATTGTAAGACATAGCCCAACATCTAGAAAACCTCTGTACTTTGCCTAATTGACTTTGGTCATCACTTAACTAGGCAAGTCACAGCTGAAAGAATAAAAAATTACCACTTTTTCCATTGATCAATACTCCTTCAATATTCAAGTAGATACGTGATTTCAAAAAAGCATTTAGCTCAGACTGAGAAAGAGCTTCCTCAAAAACATCATTAAAATGAGAATATATTACAAGATCTTTTTCTCTTTTGGGTTTTAAGTGAGAAGTGGTCAAGGATTAGAAAAAAGAAAAGCAAATGTCCCAACCAAGAATGGTCCAAAACTTTCTCCCACTGTGGATGAACCAGTTCTAAATTTGTTAAATGAACTTTATCTATTTGAATTCTTAATGAGCTGTTTAGGAATAGAGCATATTTCCATAAATAGAAAATAAGATGTCACATGTCAAATCGATGCTTATTTTACACCTTTAAAATACTATGCCATATATACTGTCTTCAGTCAGACACTGGAATTGAAAGCTGTTGCCAGATTGGGTGGTTGATGAAGATACTGTCATATCAACCTTTCGTTAATATTTTTCATGTTTTCTTTTAAAAACAAACTTCCAAGACTGATGCCAGTGAAGGACTATCTCAGCTTCCTATAGCTGTCGTAACAAAGTTCCACGAACTGGGGGCTAGCACCCAAAGTGCTGATTCACAGTTCTGGAGGCTAGAAGTCTGAAATAAGGACTCAGTGGGGATATGCATCCTCTGAGACACTGGCTAGAGCCTTACTTTGCCTCTTTCTACTTTTGGTATTGGCTGACAATCCTTGGTGTTTGTTGATGTCAGACCATGTAGCTCCAATCTGCAAGATTTGGACACAAAGTGTCCCCCCAGAAGGCTCATTGTGTTGAAGGCTTGGTTGCTGTTGGATTTTGGAAGCAATTGGATAATGAGGACTCCAGTTGCTTCACTGGATTGATCATAATTAGATAACATTACTGGAAGAGATGGGAATCAGTTGAAGGGAGGGGATCAGGCCATCGTGGATTTGGATACTGTATCAGGTCTTAGCTAATTCTCCTCTGGGTCTCTTGGCTTCCTTTACCTACAGTCTCCCATGAGGAAAGAGCTGTGCTCTACCACGTGCTTCCTGCCACTATGTTTTGCTTTACTGTGGCCCAAGAATCACTGGATACAAGTGAACCTGGGTCTGAACCATGATCCAAAGTAAACACTTCCTCCTCTAAGCTGTTATTCTCAACTGTGTTGTCACCATGATGGAAACGTAACACCTTCTGCTTTAGCTCTCACATGGAATTCCCCTTGTTCATTTCATCTCCACGTGACACATCCCCCTCTTTATGGGAATTCTTACTGTGTTATGTATCCCAGTGACTCACTGTACCTTGAAAAGATTTGTGAACATTGTCTCTTTAAACACGGTCACATTCACAGGTATTAAGGGTTAGGATTTCAATATTCCTTTTTTAGGGAAACAATTCAACCCAGAACAGGGAAGCACATGACAATAAGTTTAGCCTCGGTAACTGAGTCAAGTTTATTACTGAAAAATTAGTTTTAAGGAAAAAAATATTGTTTAGCAATCACAAAATTTTAGCCAGACTTACATATTTTTCAATTTGTGTTGCTGACATTGACATGTTTGCCACTGTTTTATTTCTTATTTATCCCTCATTAGACTATCTTTGGAAAATATATGTGAAAGTTTTAAGTTTTCTATCTTCAAAGTAATTTTTCATCTGTACTGCCCCTTTAAAATGTCGCTTCTGTACATACTCAGTGTTATACTGTGCTTTAAATAATCTATATTTTATATGTATTTTTAGCATTTAGTAGCTAGTTAGTAACTACATTTTAGAGGTACTATGATAATTTACATATTAAGAATCTCAAAATTATTAAAATTTTGACCTTCTTTTGATGAACCATCTTAATTATTAATACATTTTTCACATTTAAACTAAGGATGGAGGGCTATAGTATTTGCCTACTTCTACTTACAAATTTTAAGTATTAAAAATAATTCTATTTGGTCACTTTGAATTTTGTCTTAATACTAACTTTATTTTACATTTCAAAGTAGGGCTCCACTTTAGTAAGTAAAGACAGAAAATTCATACTCCTGGAAGATAGCTTATGATAAATAGGAACATAAATGAAAGCATGTATGAGAATTTATATTTGTTCTTTCCTCGAAACTTTACTTTGGGAGTAAAATACCCTATGTTATTCCAGTACCTGTAATGTAAAAATGATAAGAATTATCACACATATGTCTGTCTGAGATAAAAAGGTTAATTTTTTCTTGTTACTTCTCAGATTATTTTTTAACTAAATTGACTGGATAATTTACTTCTTTCTAGCCCTGGTATAAAGATTGCATTTTCAGTAGCAGATGAATGCATATATTATAAGATATTTCAATTTAAAAGTCTGCATAAAATTGCACTGCAAATTTGAGAGTGATAGCTTGAAATTTACACTCATTTTCTAATTTAATACATAATTGAAAGACCAAATATATATTAACGTTTGCTTGTGTTTAGACTTTTCTTATTATATTTATTGTTAAAAATAGAAATCATCTTAAAACTAAAACATGCAGTAAGGAAAGCTCAGTTATACCTGTTTGTGATTAACCATACGGCTTCCACATGTGGTATCTCTCTTTGGATTCAGGCTGCTCACAGTAACTTGATCAGGAGTATAATTACACCCTGCTTGAATCAAGAAAGTCAAATAATGTCAAAAGCAATCACTTTGCTTGTAGATGTTTTGAGAATTAAAAGCTGAAACAAATGCAGGTAGTGTGATGTTAATATCTCACCGAAGCAAGCTGACCTAAAATACCTGGGAAGTGCGAAGGTTGAAAGTTCTTTAGTTAAATAGTGCTGGAGGGAAACAGAGAATATCATGCATTAAAAAATACATATATATGTACACTTCTGTTGGCTTTAAATTCATGTATAAATTGTCAAGCTCATAGCTTTTCTTACAACGTTCACAGACATTGGCACTATAGCTTCTGATATGCTTAGCACTGATCCACCTCCAATGGTTCACTGCACTCAAAACCAAAACAATGATTGCACTGACCCATGTAATACCAAACCAAGATCACAATACCCATTAAGACATAGAGTCCATATGCTACATTTTAAAACAAATAACCTAAAGAATGGAAAAATCAGTTTACCAAGTCCTCACCACCAATGTTTGGCCAGACCAAGAAGATAATTTCAGTCAGCAGCCGTAAAGACACAAACAATAGGGCAGATATAAATCAAGGTGTGAGGAAAGCACAGGTCGTAGAGTCACAATGCGAGAATTATTTTACAATGTCCAGATCACGAGGTTTCTTCCCTAGGCATACCGTTTTTGTGGTATGATGACTCACACCTCTTGAATATGTGTGTTAGCCAGTTTCAAGCTGTTTTTTGACTGATGTGGTCAACTGGACCTAGCAGTTTGTAGCAGTAGCTGTATCATTAGCTATGTTAGTGTTACAGTGGATAACCACTGTGAAATTCCTAAGACCAAGAAAGAATCCCAAGAGAGGTTTTCCTTTAAAATTGTACATCACACTGTGAGTACGTATTGTTTCACCTTTCTCCAAATTATGTTTAATTCATCTCTCAGAAAATAAAGAATAATATACTGCTTCATTTGTATATTTAAATAAATGCTATATAAATATAGTATACCAAAATTTAAATTTCTTGCAAGAAAATTATAAAAGTATGTCTTTCTTACTTTATTTCTATGCAGAAGTCAATAACAAAATAATTAAATACTAAATATGTTCACTAAAATTCTTAGTTTTGTGCATTCACACATATTAAAGTTTGATAAAAATCTAAAATTATAGACTATTTTGGCCGTATTTGTCCTCTCCCCTTCTCTCCCTTTCTTGTTCTTTCTTTTCCCCTCTCTGAAGGCCTGGGAGCAGGGTTACAGGAGTAGGGAAGTTAGTTTCGGACGCTTGTCAGAAAATACCATCTCAACAATTCCTACCAGGTTAAACTTGGGACAATTTATGACCAAGCCTGTCTGAGCGGGTTGTTCATAGATCAACCTGGGGTGTAAGCTGATTCTTCAGCTATAGAGGTCCTGCCCCATTATTTGACATTCTTGATTCAAGCGGTGTGTAATTATAGGCCTAATCAAGTTTCAACAGTGAGCCTTAATAAGAATCAGAAGCTTGGATTTCACTGTCAGCCACCATTTAGTTTCACAAGGTTCGGAGTGCCGAAACTGATGTGGCTTTTAGGTGTGTTTGCTGCCGTCTGTATCACCGGCAATTTCTGATGTACCCTTTCTCTATGAAAGGCACAGTGACAGAGTTTATCCTGTTAAAAGATCACAGAGCTAAAATGACTTTGTGGCTTCCTGAACACACATACGCTTAGTCACCTCTCACTCTACTGGGCTAAAGCTACAATTGATGGTACGATCTGAACACAGCACAGACATCACTTGAGCTATTTACTTACAGCTTAGTGTTAATGCAGTTCTACACTTATTTCCTGAGATGAGCTGTAATAGAGGATTTAGAAAATAAATGGGGAGGGAAGGCCGAGGATGAGACAATTTTCTCATGAAAATGTCTCTTGTTTTATCAAGAAAAAAACTCTATGATAGGCTCTGGTTATCTGAGCTTTTCTGATTGCACATAAACTCAGAAAAAAATTAGCTAAGCATTTAGCTCTAGGGATAAAAATTTAAGTAATTTAAGCGTCTTTTAAGGAAGGAAGTGCTGCTGACATAAATTTCTATCTATCACAAATATTTACTGACCCTCTGCTGTACACATAGCACAGTACTTGGTGTTCCAGAGTTGAAGGGACTTAAGATTTGTTATTCTTTCTGAGATGATTTGTCTGTTGTAATAACACGCCTTTTTAAAAAATGGTTTGCTTTAGTTCTCTACCATTTCAAATGATTTTTTGATAGGAAAAATTCTATTATACTAACTTGGAATATTTTCCTTCAAATTTAAAGCACTTCATCATTATAAAATTTTGTGACTATCTTTTTTGAATAGCACTAATATGAGTGGAACATTCTGAGTAATTATGTTTGGCAGAATACAAATTTTGGGAATTATAGTATTATAATATTAATATTATTAAAAATAGAATTGATCAACTGCTACAAACTTTCATTTTTATTTGATAGATAGAAAGCACTAAAGAAAACACTGTGGAAAGTATGTTTGTTAAATTGATAGTGTTCCTGTTAAAGTCAGTATAAAATAACTTTCAATACTTCTAATGTAGTGGATCATGAAAGAATAAATTGTGAAGATGGCCTTGCTTAGTAATTCAAAAATGCTAAGTTTCTGTTCATATATCAGCAATTATTCAGTATTTTTTATCCAGAATGTTAGATACAAGATAAAAATAGAATCCCACATTTAATGGTTTCTGATTTGAATAGTATTTATAGATACATATCCTTATCTTCTACATTTATTAATATTTGGATACATACCTCAGAAAATCACATTCAATACTAGAGAGATGTCTTACATGGCTATTCCTTCAAAACTGTGAATCTCAGTATGATGGCTGATTGTGTCAACTTGAGTAAGAGAAGCTCGAATACATTGGATCAGCAATTCCACACCTTAGTTTGTGGAAGAGCTACTGTAGAAGGGCTTGTGGCCTGGATGGTATAAAGGGGAGATGACGCAGACCTGCTTCAGAGGGGCTCGAGTCTTCACCTTCACCTTGAATGGCATCTTCCGACTTCCAGCCCTAACTCTTTAGCTCCCAGAGCAGACCCTTCAGCCTTCTGGCATAGACTCTGCAGCCTTCCACCACAGACCCATCAGCCCCCTGATATGGACTTGCAGGACATAGCAGTGAGCTCCAGACCTTCAACTGACTGACCATCCTCACTCTTCCTCATCGGTCTCTGTCTGTGACCATTACAAGCAAATCTTGTAAACTCATACGCTTGAATATCTTCTGTTATATCCATTTCTCTTGTAAACACTGGCTGATACACTCAGAATTATAGCTAAAACTATAGCGTCATTAATTTAGTAGAAAATTTCCTATAATCCTAAGGAAAAAGAACAAAGACTTTAGATCAAAGACTTCTTTAAGACCCAGCTTCACCATGCATGGTTGAGTGTGCAGTAGAAAATGACTTGACCCTTGAACTTCTGACTGATACTTCATCTGTAAAATGCAGTTGATGCAGATGAATGTGCTCAGGCTGCATGACTATCGTGAAGAACAAGTCTGTTGCACAATGTGTCTTAAGAGTGGACTTGGATCAACGAGATGTTGTAGACTGCTATGCTTATATTGGGAATAGACAGTATTATTAATCAGTATTCATAAACTTAAAGGTTTCGATATAAGTTAAGGGCTGGTAAATACTAGCAGTAAGGAAGGAAAAATTAAAATGATTGTATTTATTCTATAAATCATTGCTGGGCAGAAAGGCTCATCTATGTTTATTTCTCAGGAGGGAAAACATTGCACTCACAGGAAAAAGAGAAGAAAGAAAGATAAGGGATATACGATGTCCCTTTGGGATCAGATTGATTCCAGTAATATTTATCAGTGGTCTGAATAATGGAAGAGCAGCCTCCTTATTAGATTTTCCCATAACACACATAGGAAGGAAAAAAGGGACAAATTAATTCAAAGGGACTTTGACAAATAAGAAATAACCTGTCAACATAAGTTCAGAAAAGGGCACATACAAAGTAAGTATTAGGTTCAGACTATCACCAATCCCAGAGAAGATGGGAATGGCCACAGTCAGTGGCCAGAACTAGACTTGGGGCCCATAGTAAGGTGAATAGAAGTCAGTAATATAGTGCTGCCGCTGTGAAATATGTGCCTATTGACTATTAAGACATATGCAAATTTAATGAATGGCATTATCTAATGGATAAAACATAAATCCAATCAAAAAGATTAAATAAGATCAGATAGCCCCTCCCCAAGGGTAAAGAGAAGTTTTGCTATTTTGCTATGTAATATCTATGTGGTACTGAGTCGTTTTTTTTTTTTTGAGAAGAGATTTGCTAGGTTGCCAAGACTGTGTTAAAACTCTGGAGCTCAAGCAACTCTTTGAACTTAGTCTCCTGAGGAGCTGGGACTACAGATGCCTGCCATTGCATCTGCGTGTCATTATTCCCATTTTGTGTAAGTTATACCATAGCAGTGGACCTTAAGTACATATGTTATTGTGTTTTGCTTTTAAGGGAAAAAATGTTAACGTATGAGTTGTTTTTCTAAATTAAAACTTCAGCATTCAGGTTTGACAGCAGTATTGGCACTCTGTGGTAAGTGGGGTTTGGGTAGAAATTTGGGCCCTAAGTCTCTAAAGGGTTTGCTATCACTGAGCCATATCATGGGAAATCAATAAATTCAGCAACTAACACAAACCTTTATACATACATGTTACATACAACTGCTCAAACACAGTGGCACAACATCTGTCACCATTATTACTATAATTGGTCACTGACCAGTTTTCAGGATGGGTGGTCTTTTAGCTGAAGATAACTAGTGTTTTTTCCTAACTCTGTTTTTTTTAACTGGAACTATATAAATCACTAATTTGTACAGTTCCTTTGTCTACCCAGCATTCAAACTACATACCCAAAATACAGTCTCCTGAATATGCTCTTTCATGTTAGTTTTGAACACTAGATTGTGCTTTTCAAAATAGTCTTTAAATCACAATCTATTGTAGACTTGTCAGTTTTGAGTTTGATTAAAATCCTTTGCAGCTAGGTATATGCTCCATGTGTAGTATGCCTTACATAATGAATTCCACTTATTTAACATGATATCCACTAGTATAGTACTACTCTATTTCTGTATTGTTTGTTGTGATTTTTCTTTTTTAAAGGCCTAATTCTGGTTCTAATATTCTTATAGTTAGTAAATAAGAATATTCTCCCATCTCAAATATTTGTCACTAAAATTTTTGACATTTAATTTTTCTAGATGTCAGAAGTCTATTTTCTTTAAGTCTAATTTTATGGAAAAGGCTTTCATTCACATCCTATCTTCTTTGTGGTTTGTGTTAACAGTTGATTTAATTACCTTGTTTTCTAGAGTTTACTTCCACTCAAAAATTGCATCATGCAGGAAAGGTGAAGCAATATAGAGGTATAGTATGTTTATTATTTACACTGAGACAACCCAGAGGGCATAGCCTAGGCCTACATTCCCCAAGAAATGCAAGTACAGGCTACTTTATCCATGACCCAAGACCATCTCTGTGATTTTGGCCTGTGGTCCCTGTGTAAATCCCTCCCTAACTTCTTCCTAATCTTCCTTCAAGGCAATACATTATAATTTGAATATATCTTACCATACATCTGATGGTATTTTTCTGATTTGCATGTGGTTTTCTTGTTATAATTTTATCTAGACTAAGGATGATTTATTATTTTTATGCACAGAAAACTCAAGGTACACTTAACCTAGTTCTTCAGCCTTTGCCTTTACCAGCATGGTGATGCAAGCCTCGGTTTTGGGACCCAGGACATCGCCTCGCCAGTGACAGCGGCTGTCATCGTATCTGTCGTTGTAGTTGGTCCTGATCGCCTCCACCCGCTTAGCCAGTGCACCTTTGTCTTCCAAGTTGACTTGTGTGAAGACAACGGAGGTGTAGGACTTCCTGCGGACCAGACCTTCAGCCTGGTCTTCACCTTAACGGAGCAGGAAGGGACACCCATCTTGTGACACGAAGCAGGCAGGACACAATCAGCTCAGTGGGGTCCCCATCCTCCATTCCCACCAGCTGAGCCTTGTTCTATACCGGAGTGGGGACGATGGTAACGCCTGCTCTGAGGACTGGTGATCTCTCAGTGGGGACACCTCCTCTGCAAGCAGCTTTCTGCTCAGCCCGGGCCAACAGTTTCTGTTTCTTGTCTTGCTTCATCTCTGGTCTGCTTGGCTGTCCAGGGCCTGGGTGAACTGGTTCATCGCAGGAGGCATCTTCTTACGCAGGAGAGACCTCTGTCGCTGCAGCTGGATGTAGCTGCCATTTGTCAACGTGGGCGAGACCTCGCTTGGGCTGGGTATCCTGTCCAGTGCCAAAGTTCTTTAGTCTCTCCTCAAACAAAGGGTTACCACTTTCTTGGCTTCCTGCTTCTTCACGACAGCAGGGGCTGGGGCCACCTGGCCACCTTCTTTCCCTGAGCCTTCTTCCCATTTTGCAAGATGCGGCTCTTGGAAACAGAAAGTACAAGGAGTTGTGGGTAATATGTAAGTGGCTGTGGCTCTCGCAAGAGCTGGCGTCTGCGTGGAACTTCCTCATTATAATTTTATTAACAGAAAAACACAAGTTCACGGTACAGCGCCAAGTCAGAGGTCTCTCATGGCTGTTGTTTCACTTAAGTATACTCTGCAAATCCAGTTCTGTAAGCATCAACTATGTCTTTATTTGCTTTCATTTTTGCAATTATAAGAATGTACAAATTGCTCAGTCTCATTATTTCAGTTCTTTGCATTGTTTTAAAAATGTAAAGCTTTACATTGTTTTAAAGTGTATTTTTAAGTTTCTTAAAAATAGTGCTCTAATGAATTCCATTTCTAATAACAAATTCTAATGTACCTGTCTTCAGTATAGCACATCATACACTACTGACCTCTTCCCGCATCTCTTTATCTTTCTTTGAGAAGTCCATCTTGCAGTTCATTTTCCTTCTCCAGTGAATATTTCAAGCAATCTTTCAGGATGGGTATAATATTGTTACCTGCATGCTGTAAAGATAGTTAAAGAACAACCCCTCCCCACATTTTTGTTACATTTAATCTAATTCTATTGAAGATAAGTTCAACATTTTGGACTTACTTTCTAGTATCTTCTGTAATCCCTAACATACATCCACAGCAGAAAAGCTGGGATACTTTCAGAAAATGCTTACAATGACTTTAAACTTCTTTTACTGGGAGTTGCCTGGGAGATCAGAGCCAGTGTTGCCATTTTGTTTTCTCCAGAGCCAGACACTGAAAAAAAGCCCTTCACACTGAGCTATGTCCTCAGTTTTTTTACTTTCTATCATGAGGCAGGGTCTCACTAATTCGCTGAGATGTCCACATAGCAGGAACTTGCAATCCTCCTGACTCAGCCCCTCAGAGTTCAAGAATTGCAGGTGTGTGTCACACCTCTAACCACACTGGGCTATGAGAAGTATGAATTTAATGTTTTTCTGGGTACCCTGGTCCATATTTCAAACCACCTGGCTATTTTATTTCACTTTCGTGATACAGCCATGCATCTATATATGCATATGGTTATTTATCCAGTGCTTCAAGAACCCTGGTATGTGTTGGCTGTACAGTAATGAAAGGTAGTATCCTTTTCCTCAAGGAATCTATAATCTAATTCTAAAAGTCAGTCCAATTCTAAAGCTCTTTTTCCAGTTTTTCTTCATTAGATTTGTATTTTATTACCCAGAAGAGCTTAAGTTGGAAAGCAGAATTTAAGATTTAATTATATACTATTGTGATTTACATCACATATTTTTAAGAGGCAAATATATGCAGATCATCCTATATTTCTAGCTGAAAATATGTTTTCCATTAAAATTGCCATTTGTTCATGATCATTTTGCCTAATTTCTAAACTAGTAATTTATGCATAATGTTTCTTCAATTCTTTGATGATTCTATTTTCTTGAATAACTACACGAAGGAGGGAACTACCTTCTTTCCTCTATAGTGTGTGTCTTCCTTTCCTCCTTCTTTTCTTTCCTTCTTCCTATTTTGTACATCAATAAAGATAGTGAGGTATTTATATAAAATAGAAAATTAGCCAGGGATATAGCTCAGCAGCACAACACTTGCCTGGCAAGCACAAGTCTTAAGTTTGATTCCCAGTACCCAAAAACAAAGAAAGGAAAAAAAAAAAAAGAAAGTTAGATTAGTAGATAAAATAGAACCCAACAAGAAACCCAGATATATAATCAGTTGTATAGACTCAGTTGTATTTCAGTAAAGATGTCAAGGCAATTCAATGAGGGAAAAGATACTTTTTATTTTTAAAACAAATTTGGCTAAAATCACTAGATAGTCTGTTTTGAAACCTAAGGACAACCCTTACTTCATGTTACTTATGAAAATGTACTGAAATGGATCAAAGGATAAAATTTAAATTCTGAAATGATAGCCTTCTAGGTAAATACGTAAGAGTAAATTTTAGTGTATTTGAGTGAAAATGTTGAGTGTAATTAACATTTTAAATATAAAAACTATAAAGTGTAAAATTAAATAGTGGATAATCTTGACAACAACATATTTGTTTTTCAAAATATATTGCTACAAAAATAAAAGGCACATCGACTGTGTCTTGGTTACTTTTCTCTCATTGCTGACACAAAATACCCAATGCCCAGAATTAAGGAAGGAAAGGTTTATTTAGCTCACAGTTTGTGGAGGTTTCAGCCCATACTCAGCTGGCTCCAAGACAGAGTGACACATGGCAGAGGGCAGCAGTTCCCGGTGGAAAACGGCAAAAGTGGGGGGAGCATGAAAGGAGGGCAGCAGAAGGGAAGTCTCTTTCCCCACCTTACACTGTTTGCAAACTACCTGCCCCAGAGCATGTGGAACACTCACACCCATAACCCCAACATGGGACCATGAATTGATCATAAACTCTGGCAGCCCGCCCCATGACCGCATGAGGCTTCGGGGGGACATCCAGTCACAAAACACAACAGACTGATAAAGAATCTTGGCAAGACGTGTACTTGGCAAAGAGTGTGCATCTAGAATATATCAATAACATTTATAACTCACTGAGAAGAGGACAGAGTCCACTTCTCTTCTACCCTGGAAAAGAACATAAAAACATTTGAGCAGAATGTGTACAAAGAATATATGGATGGAAATTTAAGGACAAGAAAACCCTTGACATTAGTTATTAAGATATGTAAATTAAAATGTCACATTTATGGGATGTGGGTATTTCCCAATTTATTAGAATTTTATAATTTTTAGCTTAACATTTTCCATGAAAAATTAATTTTTTGACATATAACTTGTTATTCTTACATTGTATAAACTTTTGAGTTTTGAATTGTTAATAAGCTTTCCCATACCAAAACTATAGAGGTAGAGTGTCATGGCTAAATTTCATGATTTGGGGTTTTCATTTATTACATTTTTCTCCTCTGATTTATTTGACATTTAATTTGGAGTGTGGTATTAGATGTGCACCAAATGTCATATATTTACTTGTAGCCAGTCAGTTGCTTCAATACCATTTCTTAAATAGATAGAAACTGGTTTAAACAGTCATTATCATGTTCTGAATTGCTTTATGTTTATTTTATTCTGCATCTTTACCTCCTATCCTGTTAATTCTGTTTGCTTATATACTTTTGCACAAGTATCATATTCTTTTAATCACTGAAACTTCATTACATGCTTTACTATCTGTTAAAACTGACTTTCTATATTTGTCTACCTTTTTACAAAAAGTATTTAATAAACGAATTTTAAAAAATCAAATTCTGAGAACAAACTAGAAGAAGATGATCCTTGCAGGATTACAGAGGGCAAAGAAGAAAGGAAAGAGAGGGGGACATGGTGGGAAAAAAACAAGTTACAGAACTGAAAGTTTTCAGTGAAATCAAATCTAAAATCAGTTCATGAAAAGAAAGTAAAGGTTGGATGGCAAACATAAGACTGATGAAGAAAAATGAGGGAATGTAGCTGGTTTAAAAACACCCAGATGCAAGACTGCTGATCTTGAGAAATACCAACCTGAACTGCTACGCTTTGCTCACCCGCCTTGGAAGCCTGGGTGTGGTGGAAGTAAGGCTGGGTCATTGGAGCGGCCTAAACTCTGGGGCAGGAGACGCAACTCTGAGGGTTATATGGGTGCTGCGGTTGTGGAGGAGACTTTTTCAATCCATGAGCAGTAGGATAATACGTTGAAAAGGGGAGGTTCTAAGAGGCGAATAGGGTACTAGTAGTCTGGGGTAAATGGAACAAAATATGGAACTCTAGGTGGCTGTAAGTTTGAAAATCTGATACCTTTGGAATGACAAAGTAAGGAAACCTGGAATAGACAGTTGTGTTCTGAGAATGTGCAAGAGATTAAGATTTCATGGATATTTCAGTGTAAGACTGGCAAAAAGATATCTAAAGAGCATTCATCAGAGTGAAGCTCATAGATTAAGTCTGTGTAACATTATGATGCTGAGCAGTCAAATAGGTGTTATTGGATGGACTATATATACTGCA
Source organism: Dinomys branickii (assembly GCA_004027595.1). Lineage (NCBI taxonomy): Eukaryota > Metazoa > Chordata > Mammalia > Rodentia > Dinomyidae > Dinomys > Dinomys branickii. The sequence continues at coordinate 101,586 of PVLD010001564.1, read as the reverse complement.
AGATGTATCACATATATGTATGTTGTAAAGGCATGACTGGACACAGAATAGAAGAAAAGATTTTTAATTCCTCTTTGGATGTTTTAAATCAGGGATTCTCAATGAGAGGTATGTGAAACTGTGTGGACCCTTGAGATATTTTTGGCATTCTAAGAGGTTGGTGCTACTGTCAAAATAATACCAAGATCTCACTTAGACATTTCACTGTTACGTGTGTTGGACACGGTGATAGACTGTGAGTAAGGTTCATATTTAATGTTAAGAGACTGATGATGGTTTCCCTCTAAGCTCAGGAATAAGAGATATCTTCTCTCACCACTTTATTCAACATTGTATTGGAGGTTCTAGTCAGGGCAAATAGACATGAAAGAGAAATAAAAGAAGTACAGATTGGAAGGGAAGAAGTAAAACCATCTTTATTTGCTGATGACATGATCTTGCACATCGAAAACCCTCAGGAATCCATATAAGAACTGTTAGAGCTGGTAAATCAGTTAAGCAAGTGTGCAGTATAGAATATCAATATACCAAACTCAATTCTGTTTCTATACAGTAACAATGAACAATCCAGAAATTAAATTAAGAACACAATTCCATTTAGAATAGCATCAGAAAAATAAAACACTACAGAATGAATTTAACAAAAGAAGTATAACATTATTAGCATTAGGGCAGAGTCATAGAATCTTACCTCCTTGGAAAGCAGAGTCAGGGCATTCAGGGTTACCCTGGGCAATTGAGAAAGGTCTCATATCAACAGAAAATATAAAACTGTCTGAGATTATAGCTTGGTATAGCATTTAAGGAACTCTGAGTCAAGTTCTTACTACTGAAAAAAGTGTGAAGTTTATATACTGAGAACAACAAAACACTGTTGAAAGTTATTAAAGAATAAAATAAAGTGAAAGCTATCTTAGGTTCATGGATCAGAAAACTTAACATTGTTAACATTCAAAAAATTGTCCTACAGATCCAATACAATCCCTATGAAAACCTCAACTCATATTTATTTTGCATAAATTGATATCACTAACCATAAAACTCACTTGGATATCTAAGGCTCTCTTAATAGTCAAAACAGCCCTGAGAAGCAAAAACAGAGTTGATATTTTCCCAGTGAATACTTTCAACACTTACAACAAAGCTATGATAACCAGTACAGAACATATGAACAGTAGCAAGCACAGTGCAGCACAAGTATAAACATATACATGAGATGATCAAAACACATGGTAAACATATAAATTGAAAATATATTGTGGTAAAACACACATTGTCATTAATTCCCCTCTTCTGAAACATACTTATCCCATCATTCTTGCTAATTTCTAAAAAGTTCCACTCTTGTTTCAAGAGTGTTATAAAATATACGGTCTTCATATACCTTATTTACTGGATCTGGCACTATGCAACTTCTGGCTCTTCCCCAAAGTCAAAATGACCAAGAAAGGAAAACAAATTTTGAATAACTCAAGACATGGAAGTTCAAGCAAAGAAACTCACAAATGAAGATTTCCAGCACTGCTTCAGAAAGTGGATGGAACAATGGGTTAAGTGTGTTCAAAGAGATGGTAAATATTTTGAGGGCGATTCATTGCAATGTGTCTTTTATTGTAATTTTTTTTAATTTAAGCATTCATCCTAGGTTTTAATCACAATAGTTGAAATTTCATAAAAGAAACTTTATGTTTATCCCGGACTTTTTAAAAAATAAGGCCAGAAACACAACTCAGTGGGAAAGTAATAAATTTTCAACACATATTTTTGGGGAAATCGGATACTCACATACAAATTAATTGGGCCATTCCTCCATATCATAAGTACAAATTAACTTAAAATAGATTAACAGCCTAAATGTAAAAGCTAAAAATATAAGGTTTAAGCATAAATCTTTGTGTTTTGGGATATTATCCACATTAAAAAAGCTGTCTGAGATTTTCAAGAATTTCAAGGGTCCAAAGGATCCTAAAATCAAAATGTTATGGCCCTGAATCAAGGCCAGCAGTTTTCTGAAGCTGTTGGTTTCAAGCAGGAGCCTAAAGTTGTCTTTAGATGGTCTCTTGGCCATGGAAAGCACTGGCTTCCCACACAATGGAATTATAACGAATAAAATAGATTTATGGTGACACATCAAAATAAAACCATTTTGCTTCAGAAATACCATGACAAAGGTGTAATGAATCACAGAATAAGAGAAATTATTTACAAATCATGTATCTGATGAAGGCTTAGTGCTTAGTCTGTAAAGTACACCTAAGACTCAATAGCAAAATGACACATCATCCAATTAGAAATTGGACAAAGAATCTTAGTAGATATGTTGTTCAAGGAAGGTAGAGAGATGACCAGATAATCTTTTGAAAAGGTGTTTGACATCATTAGTCATTAGGGAAATACAAACCACAACAACACACTACTTCACATTTTCTAGGATGACTATAAGAAGACAAGAATAAACGGAAATAATTTTGATGTTTCCTGTATTGCTAGAAGAAATGTAAAATTGTTCAGACACATTGGACACTATTGTTAATATTACCATGGACATTGTAGTTTATCCCTCCTGTCTGTAACTTTGTACCTGGAAGTGTACTCCTGAGATAGCTTGATCTGTGAGTTTATCTAGCTGCTTTACCATAGAACAAAATTTTTACTCAAAAAACACATTCAGAGACAGAATACAATTGCTCTGATTTGGTGGACATTTTCTCAGAAATAGATGAAGTGAACCTTCAAGGAAAAATTATTTCAAGTAAAAGAAATGATGGGATTTGTTGTCACTGATGAAATTTTAGGTTTCAAGCGAAAAGTCAGAATATCTGAAAACAATATCATCAATATCATCTCCTGTAACCTGAATGATTTCCCAGTTTGAGGGTAGTGACTATAACAGTGACTACTTTTTGATTCCACATGATGAAATGCATCACTAGAAAATCCACATGAGCCATCAATGCAGCATTTTCCAAGTAATTGATCCATGATTCCATAAAGTCTTGCATTCATAAAATTTCCACTTAAAACTCAAGAAAAGGTAGACTTTTCAATGTAAAAGCTCAGCACAAGGTTTCAAAACATACATTGCAATTCACCGTTAGGAAACAATCCTTAAACTGATAATGGTATCAGTTTTGCTATTAAAGAACGTTCAGAATTACCAGGAGAGATATGAAAATGTCCCTCTACTTACAAAAATCTATGGATGTGGGGCCAGCCTTCACCAATATACTTCAAAACTGAAGAACAGATGATGATGTAGGTTTGAGATTCTGTTTTCTAAGAAGCCAAACATGAGAGTTTGTATAGTAAATACAGTCACACTTCTCACACGTTTTTGATTTTTTCTTTTTTCTTTCTCTTCTCTCTTCCCTTCTGCTTCCTCTCCCCTGAGTTCCCCTCTCTCGCTCCCTCCTTCCCTCCCTCAGTGTCCCTCTCCCGTCTCCCCCTTCCCCTCTCGGCTCCCTTACCTCCCCTCTCCCTTTCTCTTCTCCCTCTCCTCTCGCGCCTTTATTTTGTTTTCTTTTTCCTTTTTGATGTCCTGAGGATTAAACCCAGAGTTTTTCCACTGAACTATATCCATGGTTCTTTTTTGATTTTAAACTTTGAGATAGGATCTTGCTAAATTACTAAATTGTCCTGGCTAGGCTTCAATTTGGGATCCTTGAACTTCAGTCTTTCAGAATGCTGGGGTTACAGACAGGGGCCATCATGCACAGTGAAAATGTATTTATTTATAAGAACAATATGTTGTTTATGTGTTATGGTTGTGTCCGGATATCCTGCTAATGCCTAATGCAGTCATGGGGCAGTATTCTAGAGTATGTGATGAATTCATGGTCCAATGCTGGGATTATGGGTGTGAGTGCTACCCCTGCCTTGGGGAGGGTAGTTTACATACAATATAATGGAGGGAAAGAGGCTGCAGCTCCTCCCTTTTTGCTCTTGTTGCTTTTGCCGTTTTTCTCACCATGAACTGTTGCCCTCTGCCATGTGCCACCCTGCCTTGGAGCCAGCTGCGTATGGACTGAAACCTCCACAAACTGTGAGCTAAATAAATTTCTTTCCTTCCTTAACTTTGGGTGTCAGGTATTTTGTCCCAGCAGTGACAGAAAAGTAACCAAGACATTATGATAGTATGTTTTGAGCTTATTGCCATTTTCCCAATTAATTAATAACTAAAAGACTCAAATCGTCTTTTTTAATGTCTAATTCAAAAAATATCAATTGATATTATCCACATTTAAAAAGCTGTTTGAGATTTTCCAAGAATTTCAAGAGTCCAAAGGGATCCTAAAATCAAAATGTTATGGCCCTGAACCAAGGCCAGCAGTTTTCTGAAGCTGTTGGTTTCAAGCAAGAACCTAAAGTGGTATCTTTCTATGGTCTGCTGGCCATTTCAGAACTTTAGAAATGTAATGGTCAATTCATTAGAAAGAAACAAATAACTAAATAAATTTTACTCCACCTGGTCCCTGTGGTGTGCCAGGTGCTCCAACTCACCCCCAGAGCTCCACCCAGCCCCCAGGTCATGCCAGGTGCTCCGCCCCATCCCTGGAGCTCTGCCCAGCCACTGTGTCATGCCAGGTGCTCTGCCTTGTCCCCAGAACTCCGCCCGGCCCCCGGGGCATACCAGGCACTCTGCCCGGCCCCTGGGACAGCCCTGAAGACTCACCTGAGCCTATAGACACAGAAGCACTGACAGAGCCTGGAGGTTAGCTATGTAACCCCGCCTACCCGACCAGACACCCGATGGCTGTGAAGCCTTGCCAAAGGCTGCTTCTCCACCTCCTGCCATAGCAAGCTGTGTACACCCACATATTATGCAGCATATTTAGAAGCAGCCAAGTCTCTGCCCAAAGTAAGAGCATGAGGGAGAAAATAAACCGAAAGTGCAGTTATTAGCAGTGGGAAGACCACTGACAGGGTGGTAGAACAACGGAGGTGAAGTGGAGAAAATTGAGTAATTGAACGAGCCATCATCTATGTAACTGAGTGATGGGAGCGGGGATAACATTATGTAATGCAATATCCAGTGGGGCCGCCTTCTATTTTCTCTGTAATTTGGTGTTTCCTTTATTGTTTTTGTATTAACAAATGCAAAGACAACACTATGTAATGCAGCATCCAGTGATGGTTCTCTGCTGTCTCCTCTGTAATTCAGTATTTCCTTTATTTTGTTATAACAAATACTAAGATAACATTATGTTATACAGCATCCAGTGCCAATTCCCTACTATCATCTCTATAACTTGACATTTTCTGTATTGTGTCTGTGTTATTCTGGGTTCTTTTGTCTTAAAAATAAAATTAAAAAACTAAAATCAAAATGTTTTAAAACTACTCCTGAATAATGTAGTGTTTTAAAGTTTAAAATGAGAAGAAATTTTTGGTATAATTGGAAGCTTCAAACATTATAAAAAGTATACATCAGTCAGGAAAATAATAATTTTATCTACTAACCACTCCCCAGTGTTTATAGCACACTCTTCCAAGAGCTTTACTGATATAGTATTCACCCATTTAATTCTTTGAACAATTTTATGAAGGTTGTATTATTATTATTATTATTATCTTCTTTTACTATACTGGAACAGCAAAAGGCTAAGTAGACTTAAATTTGCATGGCAAGGCATACTTAAGTCTAAGCACATTGTCTTCAAAATGTGTGCTATCTCAAGGGTAAGTGGCAAGTTATGACTTTCCAAGAATGTCTGCCACACCAGCAGGTGCTGTAGAACACAACTATTGTTTTCTATGTGTATCATGTGTATTGAGAACCATTTTGGCTATATTCACCTCAGTAAAGTAAAAAACACTTTGTAAAATTGGTGCTATATGTCTCATCTACTAATGACAAAACAAAGAGATTCAATATCTTGCTTAAAGTAACAGATACTGAAGTACCAGATGAACTAGTTAAGTAGGTACTAAGCATTCTATTTAATTTTACCATCTTAGCATTTTCCTTTACAATTCTAAAGGTAACTATTTCCAATATCTTAGAGGAAAATGGTGTAAAACAAAGCAAATCTGAGAACACTGATCTTCTTAATACACTTCATTATTTAAAATCACAGTAGTTACATATAAATGGGTAATTTTCTATGTCTCATGTAGGATAAAATGAATATCTAATCTATCTATCCATCTATTTATCCATCTCTGCATATATGAAAAAGGAACTAAGAGGTACAAATTTTGAGGAGAGTTTGGAATCAGAACTTGTGCAGATTGTATGTGGATAGAACTAAAACTGGAAGTAAATACCCAAACATAAACTTCCATAACATTAGTAATAGATAACATTAGTTTTTTTTTTTTTTTCTTTTTCTTTTTTTTGGCAGTACTGGGGATTGAACTCAGAACCCTGCGCTTGCTAGGCGGGCGCTTATTCCACTGAGCTATATCCCCAGCTCCAACATTAGTTGTTTACTAAGGTTTATCACTAATGATGAATCATTTTGTGCCACCGAAACGTAGATGAGTACAAAACTTTGAAGCTATTGGAAAGAATTTCAGAGCATAGTAAACTTACTTTCATAATGTTTGGACTTGTAGTTAAATTGTTTCAGCTCTCAAAATGAGCTATGGACAAGAGTGAGTTTTCTAATTAATCATTAACTTTCAGTTTTTCATCAATACAATGTTGTATCTTTAAGCTAAACAAAATATGAAATCATTGCTTCTTTTATTTTCTTCTACTTCTGACTCTACTGAAGTTATTGGGCTTTAGTTTTAGTTATATTTCCTATTTCATTAGACTAACCTTTTAAAAATCTCAATTACGCTGCATAAATACAAAAGTACAAGCTAATTTTCATACACTGTTTGAGGTATCTTTCATAGAATAATGCATCATGTCATTGAAAAACTGTCTTATTTACTATTTTGGAATCATCATTTGTAGTATACAGTTTCCTTTTCTATGCAGACCTCTGTGTCTGCTTTCGTTCAATTTTTACCAGGTTTGACAGGAATTTCACATCATTTGCACATTAGAAGACATTGGACATACTGAGGCCAACTTTCATTACCTATAAATTTGAGTTTCTCATTAATTGCTAATAAGTTCTTCTATTACCCCTCTGACTATGATCCCTGTTCCATTTGAAAAGGAAACTATTTCATCTTTTTTATTCCATTACCCAAAACTACTTTCGGGTCACGAGGTTCTTTTTTGAGAAACAGTAGTGAGAAAAGCTTATGACTATTTCAGGCTTGCTTCCTTTTACTCTTTGGCAAGAGAAAGAGGAAAAATTACACTTCAGGTTATTAAAAATGCTGCCGCTTAACTAAGTTAGAAATACGATTGAAATTGTGCTTTGCTATTCATTCCCCCTCAGAATACTGCGTATTTGTATTTATCTTTGTTATGCCTCAGTTTCCTTATCTGCAAATGATGCTTGTCACACTGTTGGCTTATAATCATGCTTAAGTGGGATAGTAAGAGCAAAGCACTCAGCACACTGCCCCACCTGTAATAAAGGCTCTGCCCATAGCCGTCATAATTAGGAGACTGCATTAGCTCCTTCCAGGAATTTTTTACCTCACCATCCCTAATTTTCCTCTTCACTTGCCATTTATGTACTTGTTCTTGCCACACTGGCGATCAAACCCTGAGCTTTGTGCATGCTCTGCAAGCGTTCCATTGCTGAGCTACATTCCCAGCTTTCTCTCTCTTTTTTTTTTGTACTGAGAGTTGAACTCAGGACCTTGAGCTTGCCAGGCAGGCACTGTGCCACTGAGATATATTCCCAGCACCATTCTTAGCTTTTGAAGCAAGAGTTCTTTACATGGTGAAGTCTTTTCTCCTGAATGTGTAAAGATGTATTTCTACTTTGTTTTTGGTTTAAGTCATGGGGATTATAATAGATTTGAAATATCAGGGAAGAGAAGCATGAGAGTATTTCATTAGAACAATCATGGAAATTGAAATAGATATAGCCTCTACATTTTATAATTAAGGAACTAGATAGTAAGAAAGAAGCAATCTTGTTAATTAATTAATAAATGCATTGACTCTACAAATCTATTAAATATGAATCTATAGTAAAATCTTCAGAAAGATAAAACACTGAATTTATTATAAGAGAATACAACATTACTTTATGTAAAGAATGTTCAGAAAATCAATGAAAATTCTTGGACATTATAATAGTAAAGAAGCTTTAAAGAGATAATAAAGGAGAGCTAATCTATCAAACAACAACAACAATTCAAACTCTGAAGGTAAAGTTAAGCAAGTAGTTTAGAAAATAGAAAGGAAATAGTGAAAACAAGGTGAGATAATTATAGCATAATTTTGGGAGATGCAAATTCTAACAAATAAGAATTCCCAAAGGAGCAAAAAAGACATTGTCACAGAAGCGCTAGATAAAAAGCACCCAAAATGAGGAATGTGAGTGGCTGGGACGTTGCTAACAATCATAAACTTAGCTGACTATAAGTAAGAGGAGCTGAAGGCAGCTTCCCTAGTTCCTCCAGCTCCCAATTTCTTTATTATTGTTAATCTGATATCATTGTCCCTTTCTTCTCTTTTTATAGTATGCTTATGTTTGGGTCAGAAATAGTGTTTGTGTCTGTTCCTACTTGTTTAATTGGAATTCTTATTACTATTATCAATCTTATAAGAGTCAGAATCTTATGAGTCAAGGACTGATAGAAGAAAGCTAGCTAGATCTACAGTAAGGACTCATCCATGCTTACTGAATAAATGAGCAAATGAGACCACATACTATGTCCACACTTCCAAAGTTATTCATTACTACTATTTTTTTTTTTTTTTTTTTGCGGTACTGGGGATCGAACTCAGGACCCTGCACTTGCTAGGCAAGCGCTTATTCCACTGAGCTATATCCCCAGCCCCCATTACTACTATTATAAGTCTGTCCATGTTCTTTATGCTATAGTCTGAATACCATTTATACAATGATATTAATGATGAATTACTGAGAAACTATTTGAAAATAAATGAGATGGTATTAATGAATTGCTTATCATAGTCCCAAAGCCTGATGGGTAGTTAATAAATGCTAATAACTATCCTCCTACGCCATATTCTGGAAATGTAATGTCAGAATATGGAAATGTTTCCATATTCGGGAAATGTAACACAGCATCACAATGCATAGGAAGATCCTTCTTTAGTTTCCACTCATTATTTCAGAGCTACTTCTAATTTAGCTACTGATATGTGCAGCCTTTTCATGGCACTCTAAAGAATTCTGTCAATATATGAAGTGTAATTTCATTAAGAAAAGTATCTACTAAATTCATATGTATCATAAATTTTTCCAGTGACAGATTTCATGGTCATTTATATTTTTTTCAAGTGTGTGCAAGTTAAACATTAGAGATTTATCACTGATTCCTTTCAGTAACCTACCCTATTCTGCTTATTTCTTGTCTTGCAAATAAGAGTTCAAAACAAACAAAAAAAAAACCCCATGCAAACATCATTTCTATGCATTTTTCCTAGTCAGAAGATAACTGAGTTTCCCTTGGTTTCCAATAAAGTATTTTAGTAAATACTAAATATGAGGGGAGTTTTACAACCATGTTTTTAAAAAGTAACTATTTAGACTTTTAATAATTATTAACATAAAACAGAAGAGTTTCTAATTATGTCCTGGTTGTTTGGATATGCACATTTCATTGTGGTCTGAGCACTAGAATATTTTCTTTGTTACCAGGAGAAATGAGGCTGTAAGTTCATTCTAATACTGAGGTGTACTGTGCAAAGAACAAACTCTCTGAAATTGGGAAACCAGAGATTGTAGCTCTAGGATATGGCTTTGAATAACTATATTTTACCAATTAGTTTAATACGATGATATCTTAAAAGGTTTGTCTCCCACATAAAAAATGATGACCAACACTCCTTACTTTGTAAAGATTTGTACTTCATACCTAATACAATGTGTTGGAATTTCCACCCTTGCTCTCAGTGGGTGTTCCCTGGCAGAAAGGAAAAATAGCATAATCAGGTCCCATATTTGCTTTAAAAATAATTCTACTCATACAGAATGAAATTTATGCACTTTTATGCAATGAATAAATAGTCAATGGAAAACAGGCAGAAGATAGACATGATTGAGTCAGAACCAGGCCCAGAATTGTTTTTAGAAATAAATTAAAAACTTACACTCTAAAATCATCTTAATTTTGCAGCATTTAAAATGGTCTCATAGAGAATACATGCTTTGACTAAGTAGGACCCTTGTTGCTTTTTGCCTTTCTTATGATTTATTTTTAATATGGGGTCTTGTAATGAGCCCAGGTTGATGTCAAACTCATGGACTCAATCAATCCTCCTGCCTCAGCCTCCTGAACTGGGATGATAGGTGTGCATATCCACACCTTTTTCCTGTGTCCACACTTGTCTTTCTCAATTAATAGGTAGTTTTCCTAGATTTTAGAAGAACAGTTGTGAGTGTACATTATCAGACACATGCTGTGTATATAGCTCATAAGCAGACAAAGGCATAAAGAGGCACAAAAGATGAGATGGGAAGGAAAATGGTTTACAAGTTTTGCTTAGAATCATGTCAGGGGCTAATGCCCTGGTGCTGGGAAAAAGAGAACCTTGAAGTGTTTGTAGGAGGCTCTGCATTGTTGCAGTTCTGGTTTTTAAAGGAAAAAAACTAGATTTTTCTTGGAATGGATGAATAAAGTGACATTTCTCTCCAGGAACTTAATCATGGGAATTAGCAGTCTTTCCCAAAGAGCAGGCTAAGTCAATGGAGCCAGCCACCTTTATGCTGCTTCCATAAATTTGTCTATCTACACTGTCACAAATCCACTATAAGTTGTGGTGCTATTTCTAGTACTCTGTAGTTTTAATGCATATCATTTAATAGTCACAGATTCATGACTTATCCTGTGTCAGTAGCATTTAATAGTTGGCAACTCTGAGCAAATGATATCTTAATTCCTGCTTTTAATGGACAAATCAAACCAAAATAACACAAAACCAAACAAAACAAGAGACAGCCTTAGTCTAAGTGAACTGTTATATTGGCCCAAAGTTTCACAGCTGGTAAATGCACAGGACAGTATGAAGGCCTGGTTATGTCTATTTGAAGATCCCAGCTTTTATAAAAACTTACTGCATGTATACTTTTATGTGCTGAAAGAAAGCTAGGAAAATTCAAGATACTTAAATTATCATTTTCTGCATAAAAATGTATTAGAAATGAAGCCTATGAAATGTTGCTACAGATTTACAAATGTGTATGTCAAATCTTTTCTAAAAATGCTAAAAAAACGGGCTGGTTGATCAATATTAATCATAGTAGCTAATGTTAATGAAATGAATATCAATTATATTCAAGACACTGCCAAGCATTTTCATATATAACCATGAGGTAGGTGATCTTTTCACTTTATTAATTAAGGAACAAACTAAAAGATGTTAAATCCTTATCCAACAAAAGACAGAGCTAGAATTTAAACCTGAATTGCTTTGAAATGAAAGTCCTCCTTTGTCTGTTATGCCATAATGCCATCAAAAAACATCCACTATTCAAAATTACTTGTGCGGGGCATAGTTGAAGAAAACTTGAATTAATCAGAGCCTCAAATTATTCTTCAGTAAAAAGACTCAATATTGTAAGGATGCCAATTCACCCTAAATGAAGCTCTGAATTTAATGAAATCACCATCAATATTCCAACCGGAGGGCAGAAATAGGTCAAAAAGGTGATACTATAGTGGAGCAGTTTTCAGCTCAGTATAAGAAAGCATCTTCTATGAGTTAGAATTATCCAGAAACGGAGCAGAGTTGTGAGATAGTCAACCTTATGTATCCATAAGAATTACAATGGACAATAAACTGACCACCTGTGGAAGGCTGCGCAAGTAGCATTAGAACACAACCATTACCTAGGAGTCCCTTTCCTAGGCACTGAGCTATCCGCTTTCACTTTTTATCCCATTTAATTTTCATACTGTTTTATAGGTACACAGTATGGTTAACTGTGAGTAAGGCTGCATGTCATGATGTGAACCTATGCTTGAATTTCAAGTCTGCCCTGTTCTAGCTGCAAAACTGTGAAAAATATTTTTACTGCTATATATCATTTCTTAGTCTGTAAGTGTAACACAGCAATACTAAATGCTAGCTTAATTATGTTCTCATGGAATTAAATATAATGATATTGGAAGAGCTTTGGCATATCACAGGCCAAATGTTAAACTGTAACAAGTGGGAGTTATTGTTGACTAGGTAAGACTAAAAATTGGATGAGTTACGTGCTTTAAGAAACAGAGCAAATTTTGAATTCAATTAGGTGATCTTTACATTTATTCAAGAGTCTTATGAAATTTTGAAATTATAAGGGACTGTTTTCAATCTTACAATTTTACAAAAAGATGGTATGAAAATATCAGAAAAGCAGTTAGCAAAACCCATGTGTTTCATAACAGCACATTATCAGTTTAATGGTACATGTTACATAAACTAATTTAGCATTTTAAAACCTATCACAAAAAAGGAAATAAAAAAGGAAGTGAAAATCAGGAAATTCATCAGGTGACTGATCTGTTTAAAATCTTTTTTCCCTAAGGGATAGAGAAATGCTTTTTTATTAAAAAAAAAAAAAGATTGAAGGAAATAACTCTTAAAAATAAATACTTCTGAGTGTTAAGGGAGTTGCTATATCTCCTCTGATTTCTGGTAGGATGAATAGACAATTTGAAAACGCTATACAATACAGATCTGGAAGCAACTCGCTCACTTTCCGCTGGAAATGCTTCCGAGCCAAGGCAGCTGGAAGGTAGATAAATGCAGTTTGGAGAGATCAATTTTAACCACTTTGTGAAACAAGTAATATTCAGTACGTTATAACCAAGTTAAGGTACACCAGTGGTAGACCTTTCTAGGACTCTAATGTTTAGTGAGCATTATTAAACTTTCACTTTCTATGGGCGTTCTTTGAACTTGTATATAAGTACTCTTTATCTAACATGGATTGAAACTGATATATAATCTGAGAGACTTGTACACTGGGTGTGAAAGGGTGACATTATCTGTTTTCATCCAATAAGAAGGAAATAAGGGAAAGATATGTACAGCTAAATTGCCTGAAGGTACATTTCGTCTGGAAGACCAGACTGTGACAGTTTTCTTAGCATGGCCAATTTTCTGGGCAAAGATAAACAAAGAATGGACACATTGAAGTCAAAGACTAGAAGCCACTGTGAATTAAATTTTGGCAGTTACTAAACATGCAATCAATGATCACTAGACTAGGACTGGCAATATATAACCAAATAAAAGAGCTTCAAAATGTCAGCAAAGTATAATGATTTGTCACAAGCATAACTGTTCTTTATGAAACAGCTTTATTAAGATATACTTGATAGGAGATAAACTGCACATATTTAAGGGATGAAATTTGATGAGTTTCAACATACACATAACACCTATAATGCTCCATAATCAAGACAGGAAATATATTCACCACTGTCATTTCTTCATGCCTTTTGGTAATCTCTTCCTTCTCTATTTTATTTCAATTATTCCCCAAATCTGTCTTCAACAAACTCTAGGTTACTTATCACTTTTTAAAATTTAGTAAGTTATATAGTATGGACTATAAGTAGTGTGGATTCTCTCACTTACCATAATTATATTGATAATCAAATACATTGTGCATGTATCAATAGTTATTTCTTAATTGCAGACTAGTGTTCTATTGAGCAAAGTATATTTATTTTATCCATTTATCTATTGGTGCTCTTTTTTCCTATTTTGGTTTACATCACACAAAGTTGTCTATGAGTATTTGTGTACCTTTCTTTCTTAGTTTATCCAAACTGTTATAACACACCACTCACTGAGTAGCTTGTATGCAACAGAAATACATTCCTCACAGTTCTGAAGGCTAGGAAATCGAGTGTCAAGGCAGAAATAGATTTGGTGTCTGATATAGGTCCATTTCCTGGTTCCTAAATGGTGACTTCTCACTGTGTCCTCACAGGTGGAAGAGGTGAAGGAGTTCCTTTGGTTCTATTATTCCAAGAGCACTAATTCCATTCATGAGAGCTCTGCCCTTAAAACCTCATCATCTCCCCATCCCCCCCCCATTTCCGAATATCATTACATTGGTGATTAGATCTCAGCATGTGAAATTTGAGATATCACAGACATTGAGACCACAGCAATATCTTTGAATTAATTTTTGTCTCTTGGGTAAGTAAGTAGAAGTAGAAAGACCAGATCTTATACTACAATAGTTACCTATTTGTGTTTTACAAGAAATCGCTTTCCACAGTGACTATACCAGCAATATCCAATATCCAAGATGCTCGGGATGTACTCAGGATTTTAAATGTTAGCTAGTTGAATAGGTGCACATTGACATAGGATTATGAGTTTATTTTTCATTTTGTCAAATACAGTGTTAAGCAAACTTTTTTGTGCTTATTACATATCTGTTAATCATTTTTAAAACAACCTTTCAAATCTTTTAGTTTTTTATTTTGTTTGAGTGTATATGTGCATTTAGAGATTTAACCCAGGGCTTTCATACTAAGCTGAATTCCTACCTCTTCTTTAGGTTTTTTTTTTTTCTTCTTCTTTTTCCTGACCTGGGCATGAACTTGCAATTCTCCTGCTTCTGCTTTCCAGAGTGCGGGATTCTAGGCACATGTCACCAGACACAGTTATCTTTTGATTATTTTTTTAATTGGATAGTTTGTCTCCATATCATTGACTTGTGACAGTTGTATATTTCTACATACAAGCTATTTATCAGATACAGGTTTTGCAAACATTTTCTCCAGGTCTGTGGATTTTCTGTGATATCACTCTCTTAACAATATTTTCTCAATTTTAATGAATTTAAAAATTTTAGTGAATGAATTTTAGAATGTAAATTTTCAATGAATTCTATGAATATTTTCAGTTATAAATTGTGCTTTTGGAATTATATTTAAAGAATGTTTGCTTAACTATTCATAAGATTTTTTATGCTGCTTTTTAAAATAATTTTTTTATTTTTAAAAGTAAAAAAAAGGAAAACATTAACAAAGAAACTCAAAGTAGCACAACAACAGTACAATCAAAACTGATTTATAGACAAAGTGACAGGAAATTAACAACGGTTGCTGTATTATGTATTGATAACTTCAAAGTGTATGCTCAGGAAAACACATAGACATACAATCTTAATCAAACAACCAATCATTAACTGTTCCTTATGATAAAGCAACATAAGTTAATAGTGGAACCATGTTAGCCATCCTGCATATACATATATACATACATATTTGTCTCTTTCTTCCTTTTGTCCTTCCTCTCATCCCATTTGCTCTTTACTTTTGAGCAGATTCCCTCCATACCTCCTAATTTATATTCCCACTTTCAGGTTCCTACACTAGTGATACAATACGCTGCTTGAATATGTACCTCGGATGTATTTCACTTATGAGTATGGTATCTAATTATGATCATTTGCCTATAAAAGCCTCAAGTTTGTCTTTCTTTGTAGATAAGTAATATTCCATTATATAAAAATGCCACAGTTTTTTTATCCACTCCTCTGTGGTGGACATTTGGGTTGCTTGCACGATTTAGCTATTACAAATTGTGCTGCTATAAACATGGGTGCAATATATTGCGGTGATGTGATGTTTTCAGATCTTCTGGAAAAATATCCAGAAGGGGAATAGCTGGGTTGAATGGGACTACTAGACCTAGTTTGCTGAGGAATCTCCAAACCGCTTTCCACCGTGGTTTCACCAGTCTGTTTTCCCACCAGAAGTGGAGAAGAGTTCCTATTTCTCCACAGCCGCACCAGCATTTGTTATTGGTTGATTTCTTAATGATAGCCATTTTTACTCTAGTGAGATGAAACCTCAGTGTTATTTTAATTTGCATTTCTTAAATGACTAATGATGTTGAACATTTTCTCATGCATTTATTTTCCATTTGTATTTCTTTGTCTGAGAAGTGTGTATTCATATCATATGCCCATTTTAGGATTGGGTCTTTGAATTTGAGAGGGTTGATGTTTTTCACTTCTTTGTATGATCTAGAGAGAAGTCCTTTGTCCAAGGCCAGTCAGTTAATTTTTTTCCCCAATTTGTGGGCTTTCTTTTTATGGTGCTGATGATTTCTTTAGATGTGCAAAACCTTTTCAATTAGATGATATCCCAGTTATTGATTCTTTGAAGTGTTTCCCATGCAGTTTGATTTTTGTTCATGAACTGTCTGCCTACCCCTGTCTTCAAGATTGTTACCTACTTTCTCTTCCAAATAGATTTAGTGTTTCCGTTTTAATGTTGAGATGTGTGATCCATTTTGATTGAGTTTGGGGCATAGTGATAGACGTGGGTCTATTTCCAATCTTCAGCAGTGGCAAGCCAGTTTTTCCAGCACCATTTATTGAAGAGACTATCTTTCTTCCATTTAACTTGTTTGGAACTTTCATCAAAGATTAGGTGGCTGAATGTGTTTCCGGTTGTGGCTGTTTCTTCCAGTCTGTTCCATTGATCCTCAGGTCTGTTTTTTAGCCAGTACCAGGTTGACTTTATAGCAGTAGCTTTGTAGTACAATTTGAGGTCAGGGATTGTAATTCCACCTGAATTGTTTTTGTTGCCCAGGATTGCTTTTGGTGTTTTGCATCTTTTCTGGTTCCACATGAAATTTAGGAATGTTTTCTCTAGATCTGTGAGGTATGTTAAAGGTAATTTAATGTGAATTGCATTGAATCTGTACAATAATTTTGGTTGTATGGCCATTTTCACAATGTTGGTTCTTCCTATTCATGAGCAAGGAATATTTTTCCATTTACTGAAGTGCTCTTTGATCTCTTTTTTCAGAGTACTGTAGTTTTCATTGAATAGATCTTTTGCTTTTTTTGTTAGATTGATTCCTAAATACTTCAATTTCTTGGATGCTATTGTGAAATGTATGGTTTCTTTAATTTCTCTCTCAGTCTGTTCGTTGTTTGTGTATAGGAATGCTATTGATTTTTGAGTATTGACTTTGTATCCAGCTACACCACTGAATTTGTTGATCAATTCAAGGAGTCTTCTGGTGGAGCTTTTGGGGTCTTCCATGCAGAGTATCGTGTCATCTGCAAGTAGTGATAATTTCACTTCTTCCTTTCCTATCCTTATTCCTTTTATTTCTGTCTCTTGTCTAATTGCTCTGGCTAATGCTTCCAGAACTATGTTGAATAGTAGTGGTGACAGTGGACATCCTTGTCTTGTTCCTGACTTTAAAGTGAAAGCTTTTAGTTTTTGTTCACTTAGTATGATATTGGCTGTTGTTTTATCATAGATGCCTTTGATCAGCTTGAGGTAAAGACCATCTATTCCTATTTTTTGTAGTGCTTTTATCATGAATGCATGTTGGACTTTGTTGAAAGCTTTTTCTGAATCTATTGAGATGATCATCTGTCTTTGTCTTTGGCTCTATTGATATGGTGTATAACATTTATGGATTTGTGAATATTGAGACTACCCTGCATTCCTGGAATGAATCCAACTTGGTCATGGTTTATGATTTTCTTGATGGTTTGTTGCATTCTATTTGCTAGTATTTTGAGTATCTTTGCTTCTATGTTCATTAGGGAGATTGATCTGTAGTTCTCTTTTTGTTTTGGTCCTTCTCTGGTTTGGGTATAATACTTGCCTCCAGAAATAAGTTAGGGAGAATTGTGTCCTTTTCAATTTCACTGAAGAGTTTAACTAGTTTTGTCATTAAATCTTCTCTGAATGACTTAGAGAATTCAGCTGTGAATCCATTAGGGCCTGGGGTTTCCTTTGTTAGTAAGTTTTTAATCACATTTTCAATCTCATTAATTTATATTGGGTTGTTCAGGATTTTTTTATCTTCCTGAATCAACTTTGGTAATTTGTACATATCTAGGAATCTGTCCATTTCTTCTGAGTTTTCTACCCTATGTGAGTAAATTTTCAAAGTAGGTATTAATCATCTTTTGAATTTCTGTAGGATCTGTAGTGATTTCATACTTTGCATTCCTTATTGCATGAATTTGAGTTTTTTTCCTTTCTTTTTTCGATAAGTTTGGTTAGGGGTTTATCTATTTTATTTATTCTTTCAAAGAACCAAGTCTTTGATTCATTTATTTTTGTAGTGTTTTCTTTATCTCAGTCATATGAATTTCTGCCCTGATCTTTATAATCTCCTCCCTTCTTTGGGTTTTGAGCTTGACTTTTTCTTCCTCTTTTAAAAGACTGAGTTGTAGCATTAGGCTATTTATTTTTTTCTTTCTGTTTTCCTTGTGTATGTGTTCACTGCTATAAATTTCCCTCTGAGGACTGCTTTCATTGGATCCCAGAGATTCCAGTAAGTTGTATGTACATTTTCATTTGTTTGTAGGTACTTTTAAATTTCTTCTGTGACCCATTGTTTACTCAGGAGGATGTTATTTAATTTCCAAAAGTTTATGAAGTTTTTGGAGTTTCTTTTGTCATTAATTTCCAGTTTCATTTCATGTGGTCAGATAATATGCATGGGACATTTTTAATTCTTTTACAGTCAGGTATGCTCTATAGTCTAGAATGTGGTGAATTTTAGAGAATGTCCTATGTGCAGCTGAGAAAACGTGTATTCTGATGCTGTAGGGTAAAACAATCTGTATATATCTACTAAGTCCATGTTTTGCAGATTTGGTTCATATCTGTCATTACTTTGCTAAGTTTTTGTCTAGATTACCTATATTTTTGCATCAAAGGGGGGTTTAAGTCCCCTATTACAATAATGTTATTAATTATTTGGTTTTTCGTGTCTGTTAAGATTTGTCTTATATAGTTTGGTGCTCCCATATTTGGTACATACGTGTTTATGATTGTTACCTCTTCCTCTTGCAGTTTTCCCTTAAGAAATATGTAGTGGCCTTCTTTATCTCTTTTGATTGTTTTTGGTTTGAAGTTTATGTTGTCTGCAAACGTAATAGATACCCATTTTTTTTTCTAGATTCCTGTCGCATGGAAAATTGTTTTCCATCCTGTGACTTTCAGTCTATGGATTTCCCCTTGAGTAAAATGTGTTGCCTGTACACAGCATATTGTTGGATTTTGTTTCTTTATCCATTCTGCCAGTCTGTTTCTTTTGATTGGTGAATTCATGCCACTTACAGTTAATGGTTATAACTAATATGTATTGGCTTATCTTTGTCATATTGTTTACTTGCTTTTGGCTTTCTATTTTTTTCTCTGTGTTTTTAATTGCTTGCTCTGCTTGAGGGTTCCTTTCTATTGTTGTTCTTAAAATTGTGATCATTTTTTTCTTCCATCTAGAATATCTTTTTGTACACTTGGTAAGGTTGGTTTGCCACTCCTGAACTTCTTTGGTTGTTCTTTGTTATAGAAATATTTTATTTCCCCATCAAGTTTTGAGGATGGTTTTACAGGATACATCAATTTTGGTTGGAAGCTCTTTTGTCTCCGGACCTGTAATACTTCATTCCAAGCTCTTCTTGATTGGATGGCTTGTGTTGTGAAATCTGCTGTGATTCTGATGGACTTTTCTCTGTAGGTGATCTTTTTCTTTTCTCTAATGTCTTTTAATATTCTGTTCTTTTGCTGTAAGTCTGGGATCTTGATTATTGTATGTCTGGGTGTATTTTTATTTTGGGTGTGATTAATTGGCATTCTATGTGCCTCACTTACTGTATGTCAGAATCTTTTACCATGCTTGGGAAATTTTGTGCTCTTATTTCTGCAAATAATTTTTTTGTCATTTCTGTTGCCTCCTGCTGTTTATTGACTCCTGTTAGTCTTATACTATTTCTCTTTGCCTGTCTTGCAGCTGTTGAATTGATTTTTCCTGGTTTCTTGTTAATTTTAAGAGCGCCTTCCTTTTGTGATCATTAGCTGCCATGCAGTCTTGGAGATCTTAAATCCTACCTTTGGCATCATTCAAGCAGTTCTTTCCGTTTTCAATGGAAGTTTTGGTTTCCTCGATATCTCTTTGAATCTATTTCATTCATTCTAGTTCACTTCTATATTGTTCATTTTATGTTTCCATCAGTTTTCTGTGCTGATCTATCTTTTTATGTATGTCTTCTTTAGATGTGCTGAGCAATTCTTTCATTATTGCTGGTGGCGATCACAGACTGCCTGCTTCTTTGGCCTCTGGGAGGTCAGGGTGCACATGAAACCCAGATGCAAGACTGTGGTGGCAGCAGTTTGCGGACCACCTAATCTAATACCTCAGAGTGGGAGGGCCACATGCAGGGAGGGCCCAAACGCAGTCTGGTGTTAGCAGTCTGTGGGCCTTCTGAGCCAGTATCTCCTGGCTGCCAAAAATTGTTCTTTTAAGTTTTATGTCTAGGTCTATTATTCCTTTAATTTCTATATATTGTGCTAGGTCTGTATTGTAGTCTTTAAAAACTGTATAGATAATTCAAATTTCCTATCACCATTTTTGAAAAAGACTGTACTTTTTCTATTGTACTTTCAAACAATTATAAAAATTCAGTTTTCCACACATCCACTTTTCTTTCTTTTTCCATACCATTCATCACATTTATCTTTCTTTTATTTGATGATTTGGTTAATGGCATTCTTTTTCTAAAATTTCAATTTCCAATGATTCTTTCTAGTAGATAGAAATATAATTTTTCCTGTTGAGCTTGAACCCTGAAATCTTGCTAAATTTATAAATTAGTTTCTCAATAGTTTATCTTTGTTTTTAGTTTCATTGAATCATCTATATAGCTATTGCCTAAAATCAAGAAAACTGTACTTTTTTTCCTTTATTTTGATTCCTATAATTTAGGTTTTTTGCTGATTTCAGTGAATGATAACCCAAGTAAAATGTTGAAGGACACCCTTGTTTTATTCTTGATTTTTAATGGAATTATTTAAGTCACTGTGACATTCTCATCAGATTTTCATAGAAACTACTTATTTACAATTTTAGAGAACATACTCTGTTTCTATAAGGTTGTGAGATTTGATCAGAAATGATGTTGGATTTTGTTAGATGCTTTGTCTGCTAAATTGGTCATATGCTTTTTAAAAAAGTTTTGCTTTGTTATGCTGAATTACATTGATTAAGTGTTTTAATATTAAACCAAAGGGGTTTCTCAGGAAAAATCTCACTTGGTCATGATGTACTATTACTTTTGTTTACTAATGAATTCCATTTGTTAAAAATTTTAAAGAACTGTTCATTTTGTTTATGTATTACCTAAATTACATTTCCAATGAATTTTGATCTGTATTCTATCTCTTTGGAATATATTCATCTGAATTTTTTTATCAGGATAATAGTGGTCTCAGACTGAGTTGTGAATGATGCTTTAGTTTTAATATTCTGAAATTGTATAGAACCAATATTTTCTATTTGTAAAATATTTAGTGCCGCTTGCTAGTTATCTGAGGTTGAATTTAGCTTTACCACTGTTAATTCTTGTCATCTTGTTTTGAAATTTTGTATCATTTTTATTATTATATGTTTTTTGTCTTTGTTGTTATTTTGTTATTTTTTTCTCTTTAAAGTAAAAATAAAAATGAAAGTTTTAAAATACAAACTCAGTTTATTTAATAGATTTAGAGCCATGTATATTTTTTCCTCCCTGTTCTCCTCCTCCTCCCTCCTTTCCTTTTCCTGTTCCTTCTCTTCCTCTGCTTCCCTCTCTTCCTCCTCCTTTTCCTCATCCTGTGCTTTCTCCTGTTCCCACTCCTCTTTCACCACCCTCCCTGATCTTTTATGTGGTACTAGGGGTTGAGCCTAATGTCTTTGCACTGAACTATATTCTCAGGCCATTTTATGCTGTTTATTTGTTTGTTAGTTTGTTGTTTTTTGAGTCAGAGTTTTAACTATGTTGCCCAGGCTAGGCTCAAGCTTGTGATATTCCTATCTCAGCCTACCAGTTTCCTGGTAGAATGGTGCATATAGATATGCACCATCATGCCTGGTTTACTAATTTCTTCTTCAATGACTTTTTATATTCCATTTGTTTTAAAATTTTTATCAAAATTATTTTAGTTGCCATATTATTGGCATATATTCTGTAATAATATGCATTTATTCATCTATGTATTTATTGGTGATATCATCCTTAAATTACTTAAATAATTGTTTTTGAAAAATTTTCCTGATTAATCTAGCTAGAATCTTTTTCAGTTTTGCTAATCTTATCCAATAAGTAGATTTTGATCTTGTTGTTTGTTTTTAAATTTTATTCTTTTCTGCTTTCTTTTTTACTAATTTCTCTATGATGTTTATATTTTATTTATTCTTTGTGTTTAATTTTCTTAAGATTCTACCTTAAACTAAAGTTACTGACTTGAGATTTGTTTTTCTAATTTAGGTGTTCAGTGCTTATATTTCTCCCCATATTTCACTTCAGTAGTCATATATGCACACACATATATTTCACTTTTGTTCAATTCAAAAATAATTTCTCAGTGCTCTTATTGTTTGTTTATTTATTTATTTATTTATTTAGATACTGGGAGTTGAACTCAGGACCTTTTTCTTGCCAGGCAGGTGCTTGTGCTGCTGAGCTGTATCCCGGGGCTTTGTCATTTATTCTATGATTAACACGTTATTTAGAAGTTTCTCAACTGATTTCCAAGTCTTTGGGATATTTTCTCAGGTATTTTATTAAGATCTAATTATCTATTCTTGCTATAGAACATAGTTTTCATAACTTGAAGCATTTTTAATTTATTGAGAGCTGTTTTATGACTCAGAGTATGCATCTACCCTGACAGACGTGTTGGATGCACTTTAATGAATGTGTATCTGCCGTTGTTGGGCGAAGCACTTTGTCAATGTCAGTTAGACCAAGTTGCTTCACAGAGCAGCTAAAGTCCTGTTTGTTTTCCCTTTGCTTGTCTTGTTGATTATTGAGAGCTTATATGACCTCCTACTATGATTATTAATTTGTCTATACTATGTCTCCTTGATGCCAGTTTTACTTTTGCTTCATATATTTTGAAATTCTACTAGGTACAGAAATACTGTTATTATTAGCTATCCTTGTCTTTTAAAATAATTATGAAACAAAATTCTTTATTCCTAATAATTTTATTCTAAAAATTTACATTTTAAAACTATATTTCAACTTTCTTTTGATTAATACTATCATATTTTATCACATTAGCATATTTTCCTTCATTTAATGTTTTTGTATTTAATATAGCTTTCTCTAAGCAAAATATATTTGAGTCATCTTACAATTCAACAAGATCATCTCAGCCCTTTTGTTGAAATATCACTTACATTCATTGTTTTTAATATGGTTAATTTAAGCTGATCATGTCATTATTTCTCCTACTTACTTTCTCTGTCTGTCTGTCTGTCTATCTCACTGTATTGTCCACCACTCATGGATTTTTTTGAGACAGGGTCTTACCATGTAGCGCAGACTGACCTTGAACCTGTGACTCTCCTGTATCCCACCCAACTGCTGGGATTGCAGGTATGTGCCCCCCTGCCTAATTCTTGTCTGGCTTTCTTAGGCAAAAATTTTTCTATTCTATTTCCTTTTGTATTATGAGCTATAACTTTTTGGTTAGTTATATTATCTATGGTCTCAGGTTATCTAGCA
Source organism: Dinomys branickii (assembly GCA_004027595.1). Taxonomy (NCBI): domain Eukaryota; kingdom Metazoa; phylum Chordata; class Mammalia; order Rodentia; family Dinomyidae; genus Dinomys; species Dinomys branickii. The sequence goes on along the minus strand of PVLD010001564.1, from coordinate 78,043 downwards.
CCTCTTCAGGTCATCATGTTTTATTTCTCGAGGATGTTACACCATTTCACACATAGGATAAGAACCTTACAGAAGTTCACTTCAATTTTGCCATGTGGAATTACAGCTGTCTTCTCATATATTTTATTTTTATATATGTTACATGCTTTATGCTTCATTGTTACTATTTTTAAAAGGTCAATTATCATACAAATAAAAATATCTTTATTATTTTAAATTTTTCTTTGTAGGATCTGTTCTTTTTTACAGATATGTGTTTCCAGCTAGGGTAATCTTCTAATCTGAAGATCTTATTATAATATTCCCTTTCTTAACAGTCTATTTGCCCCTGGTGGGTTCTTCATCTGCCCTTTCTGTAGCTATAAATTGCATATAAAATATCAAACACCCTAACAAGCCAGCAAGTAGTCCAAGGGCTTCCTTTCTGGATTCCAGTTACCCTCATCACCGCAAGTACCTCTCTAGAATGACTGTTGCTCTGTGCCCTGCAGGAACTGCTTGGGTTTCATCAGCCCTAACCTCAAGACGCTGTCTCTGAATATCCCGACTGTGCCCTTCCGTCTATTCTCCCAGACCTGAGCTAGTGTTTCCACAGCACTGGCTGAAGATAAAACGTTAAATACTATCTAGCAAAAGAAATAGATGACAATAAATTTAATCTTCACAAATACACTAGCATGTGTAGTTTCTTAAGCATTATCAGTTTATGAGGTTATTTTGTTAAGATTTTTAGAAGCAAAAGAAACTATGTTCAGGGCACCCATTCTCATTGCAAAGCGAAATATTTCACAAAGCCTGTGCACCAGAAAAGCTCTCCGCCTGCACTTGCTGCTGATTCCATTTGACAAGTGGCTGCTTCTAGATAATTACTGTACAAACCATTACTTCCCAAATAAATTAAACTCTCATTGCTTTATCCTGCTCTTCTACATTCATTAATAAGAATCTTGTAAAATAGGTGGCTGCACCTGCATTAGTAAGTGCAAAAGCTCATATTAAAAGACTGTGCTTTTGAATATCTTTTGTCTTTGAAAGCTATAAACATAGCTCATCTAAAATAAAAGTTCTGGCCTTTTATGGGAATGGGCAGGGTACAGACAAATTGTAACTTTAAAAGGAGTTTCTAATTTGATTTTATTTACTCCTTTTGAATTTATTAGAATATAATTAGATATACTTTAAATATAATGTCAATTTCAGCAGCTGAAGAATTGTTATAATACAACAATACTTGAGTTCCCCCAAGTACAGGCTCTGTGAGTAATCTAGAGGCAACCTATTCCTACCTGGGACATAAAGGTAACTGAAATGTAGCAATACTGAAAAGATTACTTTTTGTTTTGAAACCTAATCATAATGACTTTCATAAGTGGTTAAATTTCATTATCAGTGAGCTAATGTCTTTTCAAATCAAAAAGGTTTTTCCAAAAGGCCACAAATGAGATCAATATTGCATAGTGAGTATCTATGGTAATATGATTTCTGTGTGGAATTAACCACTTTTCATTATTCAGCTTCTTATTAATGTTAAAATACAGCTGCGCATGGTAGCACACACCTGTAATTCCAGCACTTGGGAGGCTGAGGCAGGAGGATAGTTGTGAGTTCAAGCCCAACCTGAACTACAAAGTGAGCTCAAGGCCAGCCTGAACTTCGTATTAAGACCCTGTCTCATAAAAATTCCAAAAAAAAATCTATTCTCTCTGGTGAAAAACAAATATTTCTGGTCACCAACCAAAAATTTTCAAACCCTCTGTTCACCATACTGAAGTAATTAGAATATTTTGGGTTTTTATCAAGTGCTAATTCATTTATTGTTCACTGGCATGACTGACTGATTGATTCAGATTTTATTTAACAAACATTTATTAAGTACCAGATGATTGCTTGGCCTTAGGCAAGGTGCTGTATTAGTGATGCCATTGTGTGTTTCTGATTGCAAAGCAGATATCAAGTTAAAGCTTCAGTACCTCCTGTGTGCCACTGTCACTCAGAGTCCCTCAGCTTTTGATTTCTTGTTGCAATTACATCTCAGCAGTGGCAGCCTCTGATCTTGACTGACTGTATTTTATGACAAATAACAGATATGTGACCAAAAGTTACTTTCAGATGCTGTCTTTGTTTTTTAGCAGTGTCCCAAATTTTCTCACCTTATTCTGTAAATAACCTTGCCTCTAGAGATTTTAGAATTACTGCCATAAGACCCCAAAGCAAACAATTATTCTCCAAGACAGTTCTGATATGAGATATAATGTCTCAAAAGATTCTCTGACAAATAGCCACACTATCCTGACAGTGTAAAATGAAGCACTTGTAGAAAAGCCTACATTTATCTTTTGTTTTCCTAAAAAAGTAAAATTCCATTTTAAAAAATTATTGAAATAAGGTAAGACATATATATTTTTCTTGATAAAATACCCAAACAGTTATTGTTCATGAATCAACAACTAGCACTGGGTTACTTTATTTCCTTCACTTTAAATATAAAAAAGTTCAGAAATACTTAGCCACCCATTGTTCAACCTATAACTTATAGAATTAATACCAGAATTCAAGTTTTCTGATTTTCAGAAATTTTTAGATATTAGAAAATGCTGTCAATACGTTTTCACCCAAAAGTAATGTGAATATTCACCTGTGTTTATTCAAATCTTTGCTCTCTCTAGACTCTTAATGCTTGGTCTTCTTTATTTATCTTTATTTTTCATATTGTATTGAGGATAATATAATCTCACCTATTTGCAGATACCTTGTTCTCATTTCTTTTCAATAATAACCAAAATAAAATGATTTCTGTACCTAAAATATAAATGGCAGGCAATTTCTAAATTGTTGTCATATTCATTTAAAATAATTTTTCTGTGTGTAAGTGAGGTTTTCAGGCTGGCTTCAAATTCTTGGGCCCAAGTGGTCTTCCCATTTCAGCCTCCTGGACCGCCACACCTGGATAGAACAGCATATTTGATGCTGGTGTTGTTTTCCCTCCTACAGTATAGCTCTTCAGTGCGGAAAATAAAAGGCAGCTACACTTCACACTTCAAGCAGGGGGAGAGCTGTTGATCATGAACAAGTTAATCTAAGTTAGTTTCAGCCTTAAAGGAAATTTTGGCAATAACAAATTCTTCAAATATAATTCAGAAATCATTCATGTTAAATAATACCAGAAATACAAGAACAATAATGAACAGACTTTATATTGAGCCATTTGCAGTGGGAATAATTAATCTCATTAGTTTTCACATTCAGAGAAGTTTCATCTGTTAATTACTTGGAAAGTGTTCTAGTTAGCAATTTTGTAACACAGATACTTTGGTACTCCTGATGTTTAGAAAATCTATCCAGTACCCATCTGAAGATCTAATCTATCCTCCCTTCTGAAATGTCTTCCCATAGGGCTAAGTGCTTTATTTTGAAGTACTTCAAAACATTTGCCACATAATTGCCATTAAAATATGTAGGAACCAGCATTATGTCTCCATGAAGATTTCCCTTCACACTGAAGAACTTCAGTCCTTTCAAGAAAGTCTTGGTGATTACGCTTCAGGCACTCTTTATTATAGTAGCTTCTAACGAGATTCGTGTGCTGTGGGCACCTTCTGTAGATGTGCTACTCACACACAATGTACAGGTTTGTTGTTGGTCTGTGGTGAATTAAATAACACTTTTTAATCAGTGTTTAGCTCAAATATGATAATACAGAAAAAATGGTTTACAAGATCTTTTCAACTGTAAAATTCTCAGAATACATTTGTAGGAGTTATCTTTGCTTTCTGTACATGTCTTCTTCAATATGTCTATGTATTCAAGCCAAATGACAATAAAAATACGGAGCTCAATGAACCCAAATACACAGATTGTTAGAGACTTTCCTTTAGCATGCTGTCAGCCCCTTAATAGCACTCAGGTGTAGTTGTTGAAAGAACCACTAAAACACCTCCCATCCAGTCCTTGCATCTTGCACATTCATCTGGGCTCATTACAGTAACACAGTGTGGTGGATCACATGTTCGTCATGAACCCTAGAGATAGTTACTTTTCCAAATTACATAACCTTAAACACAAGATTAAACTCTAACTCTGTTACAATCACACAAAATTAAAGTGTATTTTACCTATGGTACTTCCATATGCACTAACTCAAAATCAAAATAATAAACTGAATCTTTGATAGTTTAGATCTTAAGGATTCATGCTAACTTCTCTGTGAAGTCATTTTGACTCTTCTCTTTCTGCTTGCTCCCTTTGATTCTCTCTGACCTATTATTTAAAGCACTTCTATCTCATTCAACTTATTTTGTCTTGTGCTATAGGTATTTGTATTCTTGTCTAAATATACAATGTCAACGTTGGTCATGGACTATATTTTAATCATCATGATGTGTATTGAACGCTCTAACCTGGTCCTTATACAGAACCAAGATTTGATAAATGGATCTTGAAATAGACAGAACTGTGTCAAAATGAATTGAGCACCACATTCTGTAGCCTTCCGCTGTTGGTGTGTATGACTAGCTGAATTGTTAGTGGCGGCCTTAGGAGACACACAGAAACTAAGTTCTTAAATATTAGGCACGCACACAATAACAGTCTCAGAATGACCTTAGGACTTTGTTTAGAAGTCATTGCACTATATAATGTTGAATTTACTTGCATATACATTTATGTGTAAAATATGCATCACTGGAGTTATTTTTTTTCCAATCTGTCTTTTGAGATTCTGAGAATATTGATCATTAATACACTAGATACAAGTTTGAAAATTTAGGACTGTGTTTACTCTAATCTAGTTACACTTGATGAATCAAAGCAGTGTACTGATCAGTTTGGTATTTATTTCCATTAATTTTATTACCAGAGCTAAAAGTGTTTAGTGAATATCTTTCATATGCCCTGTACTGTGGTTACTGAAGAGAAGGATGAAGTCTTCTGCATCTAGTTTATTAGGAGATTCACATACAATCTGAGAAACATGGCACCCACTTGAGGATGTCAGGAAAATCTCTCTGAAGTAGATGATTTCTAAGTTATCCTAAAATTCATTGAGTTGGTCCATCCGTGGTCATGCTGGAGAAGAGAGGAGAGATCTGTGGAAAAGGAGCAAGAAAGAGTAAATGTTTGGTTTATGAGTAAAATTAGATGCTTAAATTTAATGAATCGTGAAGTGCCTGGTCCTGAAAAGAGTCTGGAGAGGAAGGCAGAATTCTCTTCATGTGGGGATCTGTACATCAGGAGGAAGAGCTTTGATGTCGACATTGAAGTGTTTCAGGACAGCAGCACCACTTTTAAGTTTGCATTCCACTTATCTATATTGCTGTCATGCCCAATAAGCAGAAGAGAAGGATCTGAGTCCGGGGAGCTCTAGGAATGGGAAAGAAGGCGGTACAGATTGAGATAAAATGTATGAATCGTGGTGCTAATTGAAACAGTGGCCCAAGGGTATGGAAAAGCATTAAGGTTCAAGTGGACTGTATTAAGTTCCTTTTAAATTTGTTGGAGGGATGACTCATGCCTCGGAACACAGGGTGTGAATCTCGGCACATGGGCAGTAGTTGAAACTGCACTGAACTCAGCTACAGAGAATAAACCAAAGAAGGTGAGGAGGTGGAAGAGAATGGACCCTGATGAATAGTATCAGTGAAAGGATAGCCTGAGAAGGAGATGATGCAGAAAGAAGTGTCAGAGATGTGGAAGGAAATTCACAGTGTGGTATCATATGAAACAAAGCAATAAGGTATTTCTATAATGAGTGAATGGTCGAACACTAGATGTTTGTTTTTAAAGAAGAATCAAAAAAAGAAAAGAGAGAAGATAAATGAGAAACTGCAATTTGTGTGTCTGTGTGTGTTGTGTGTGTTTTTGCTATGCCAGACAATTCCATTAATTGCTTTATATGCATCATCCTATCTGCTCTTCCAAACAAACCTTGTGAAACAAGTACTTTTCCAATACATTCCCATGATATCACAATTCCTGTATTTTGTAAATGCAGTAGGCTTCTAGACCCAGAAATTCTTCCAGTTAGCTGCTCTGACTCATTAGTTACTTGATAAACTTTACAAGAACATATTCCTAATGTTTCATTTTAAAAATTTTATTCTATTTACAGAGTTATGACAGGATTTGTTATAGTACCCTCATTTTACAGATGAGAAGATTGTGGAGAGACTAGACAATTTCCTTGTTACACTTAGGTGATAGTCCACAGGGCATTATTTTAACCAGATCCTACCTACCTTCAGTTAATAATCAACTTTAAATTAGCCTCTTAAAAGACAGAATGCTCAGTATTTAAATGCAGCTTCAAAAGCCTTTCTACATGGAAAGTTTGAAGTTGCCACTGGTCACAAGAACTGTGTTAATTAGCATATAACAGTATCATGAACTTGAAAGTACTTTATATTCCATAAATCTCAAATTAATTATTCTTTAAATATCCTACTTAATCTGATTTTCCTTCTAGTGCTGTGTATTCCCCAAATGCAAAATGGGTAAGTTTCTCTTTTTGATTCCTTTTAGATTTTGTATTGAGAAAGAGAAAAACTTCACAACATCAGCACTCCAATTCCCTAGAAACTCTACCAGCTCATCTTACCTCCAGGCAGAAAGCGGTGACCTATTTGTTAAGTCTATTGTTCATTTTCATACATGTAATACTAATTAACATATTAAAAAACCACCTCCCTTCTTGTAACCCTGATAAGAGCTGGATATTAAAATAATAGAGGCCAACTCTTGTCAATGAGCAGCTTCATGACAGAAATTTTGCCAATGATACCCAGGGTATTTTAATAGAGAAAATATGCAGAAGTTCCCATAAAGCATCTACAATTTCAAATGAATAGCTCAATAAGGCTATGATACTTAGCTTTTGAAGTTTTTTTTTTTAAAAAAGCAAACACATTAAAAAGAAATACTCCTATACCAAATTGCCTGTTAAGAAACCAGACATCTCATATATTTTCTTTCTTTCCTTGGTGTACCAAAAAAACACACCTTGTGGGAGGAACCCTACCCTGAAGGGTTAGGAGAAGGAATCCTTTGACTGTTTGCTGGGAATCACTGGGTAGATACACTGGCCATGAGGCTTGAGACAGGCTTGAAAGAGTCTGCCAGGTTTGTTATAAATAGCAATGAAGTAAGTGAGTAAAAATACAAAATTCATATTTCTATGATTCCAGTCTAGAGAAATTTACTCTGTATGCAGGATACTCAGGAGTATTTGTACTAAAGAAAGGAGGAATCAGGGTTCTCAGTGACCCAAATAAGGAGGAAATGTTATGATTAGACATCACCATTATCAATTTAATTGGGTTTTAGAAGGGGTCAGTCCACTTCACTGTTGGAAGTAATATTTATATTAGCTCATGCCACAGAACTTGGTCACACTAAACCTATGATTCTGTATGTTCCTTCTAAGAAAGGGAATTTCAATTGCCAGGTCTTTAGAAACAAAAGAAATTTCATCATCAATTGCAGCAATAATATTTGATTTTTGTCTGATATTTTCAGAAAAATAAAGTGATTTTGTTTTTAGAAAATTCCTCAATGATTTATAGTAGCTGGACTTTTGAATCTTTTCATTTCACAGCTTATAAAGGGAACTAATACATTGAGATTTACAAAGTAGAAGGGACTATCATATTTTCATTAATAAAAATTACTAAAATACCATGATGCACAAATCAAGCTTTTCACAAGGTGGCTTCTCTAGACTTGATGAACAAAATTTTCTTTTATAATGAGAAAAGTAGAATTTATTCTTTATGATAGATAATGTTGAGTGAATCTTAAGATTTATCAATGTAGTTCAAGAAACCATTGCTTAAATGTACAACAAGGAAAAAATTGTTTCAAAATAACACTTGATAGAAATGTAAGTGAAAGGCTTTTGGGGTTTCTCTGTGTTCAAGATTATATTTGGCACTTCAGGTAATAATAAGATGATTTTGGAAAATTGTTGAGGTACTCTATCCACATGTGTGGAAGTTTCTCCTCATTTTTAACGATGAGTTAGTTAGTGTCTTGGGCATTGGAAACTTATGCTCAGATGGAAGTGTATCATGTCACTCTGGCTTCCTTCTGCTAATGGAATATCAGCTGCACCCTGGGATCGGTGCTCGGAGCAAGAGCCCTGAGCCACCCAGTCCCCAGCTCCGCACAGAGAGGGAGCTGCGCTGTCCTCATCGCAGAAACCCTGTTTCAAATAACGTGTTGGAGCAGAAGAAAAGGGGCAAACATCTCTACCGCTGTTTGAATGGGCTTGAAATGATGAATGAGATTTTTAAATCAAATCCTTTGTCCCTTCTTCTCCCACCATTCCACCTTATCCACTCTTTTTCTAGATAAATTTTATTTTATGAATAAATGTCAGATTATGTCCTTTGCCTGCCTTCCTGTCCCACCTAGAATAAGATCTACTGTCTTCTCTATGGCACACAAGGCCCTCTGTGACCTGATACATGTTACCTTTTCAGACAGGCTTCCTGGACTTTACTGTCTAAGGTAACCCTCATGGAACCACACAGTTTTATATTCTTCCTGGCATTATCTGCAAATATTCCACTTGTTTTTCAAATGGCCGCTTCGGCCACACCATCCCTGGACTGTAACATTGTGCATAAAGAACCCTGTTTGTCATGTTTACTGTAAAATTCCCAGCTCTACACTAGCAACTGATACATCTCAGGGATTCAGCCATCATTATAAATGAATAAATAATAATCTCACCAGTTTCTGATGATTCCCCTTGTTTAAATAATAGTGAAGCATCTGGTTTAGTTCTATTTTTGTATGAGTCCACATACCAAGTTATATTTTGGTGTTGTTTTATTAACATGATTTGCTTTTAAAAGAAGACTAAAGCTAGCATAATATAAAATGTAAGAAGTCTTCATGGTGTCTATTCCTTGGAGTCTTTGGTCAGTGGTGTTAGGCTTTCCCGGCAATAAATACACAAATGTAAGGAAAATTAAAAATAAATTATATCCTTCTCTTTTTTCTTCACAGTACCACCGTCTTGGAGTGCTCCCTAAAGAGGGTACACAGGGTCAGTTTGCACATAACTAGCAAGGTTGAAGCACTATTTCAGTTTTGTTGCAATCTTCCCTTTATGGGAAGGCTAACATTCCAATATTATTAAAAATGCAAAACAATAAGACATAAAATGGCTTGCTTATTGCTAACATTTATGCAAAACCACTTAAAATGTTAAAAATATTAATCTCCTACCCTATGTAGCAATTAATGCTGCACAGACGACTACAATTGTTTTTCCCCCACTGGAAAATCACCAGCAATCCGCATTCTCCTCTTCTACTTAATTAACCCAACTATATATATCCTTCAAAGTCACGGGAAACTGGTGTAATTGCTTTTGTATATTCACCTAGTCTTCAATGAAGAACAGATTGCTAAATTAAATGCGAGTAATTTGAAGCTTTAAAAAATCAAGAACATAGGCATTTGTGTCTCCATACAAATGAGGTGACACAGAGGTCAGGGAAAGAAAGGAAAAAGAAAGAATTCCTGGACCAATCTTTGATTCTCTATTGAATTATCAGGAATATTTTAGAAACCATTTGTCACAAATCATGTCATACAAAATAATTATACTTTATAATCAGCAATAGCATAGTTGACAACATAGATGTGTGCTGCACTGATTTGGTTCCAAGGATTCTGTGTGTGTGTGTTTGTGGGGGGGGGTATTTGTGTAGAATGAAGCTAAAGATTTTGGAAAACAGAGGAAAAGAGTCTAAATATGGACTGCATGAATAAAGTCGAAAGGAAAATTATTAGTTTTTACTTATTTAATTCTAGAGCAGATAAAAGAAGTTGAGAGTGTGGGATGGAGAGAGCCAGAAAGTCAGAGGGAAGAGATAAGAGGTGCCCTCTAAGTCTTCGTTATTTATGGGTTCCACATATTTGTGAATTTGTCTGCCCACTAAAATTCATTCATAATCTCAAAGTCAATACCTGTGCTGTTTCTCGGCCTTGGTAGACAGACACATGGGCAAGAGCAATTTGAATATTGAGTTGTGTGACACACACAGTGGAAGCCAAGCAAGTCAAGTTCAGCCCTCATGTTAAACAAAATGTTCCATTCATCGCATATTTAGTGCTGTGATTTTTGCATTTTTATGCTTATTGTTGCTGAGTTTGCTGGTTATACACCCGGACACTGTGCTGAAGTGCTATTATGTTCCCAAAAATGTGAAATACCTTGCAGCAAAAGTACTTGTGCTAGGTGAACTTCATCTACCAATGTGCTACAGTACAGCTCTCTGTGAGTTCAGTGTTGATAAATTGACCCTATATATTAAATAAAATGTTTTTAAGAGAAACACAGCACAGTTATGTTCTGATCAATTGATGAAAATTCTGTGAATAGAAGTTCACAAGAATCTAACCTCATATTTCTCCTAAGAAAAATAATTCAGTATTTACTGATTTTTTTGATGATTTTTATAGAACATAACAATATTAAAATATTAAATCCTGTGTGCATCTACACATGTGTGTCAGAGGGCAGAAAGGGAGATAAAGCAAGAGGGGCACCTCATTGCATCTTAAATTTCAATTACTTGTCTACAGGTGGAGTTAAATGAGTAAGAAGAAATACACTTGGAAGAACTGAGAGAGAACTTCAAAAGCCTGTAAGTGTACGTCCTCATCACATAAACCAGGGGTCTGGAAAGGAACCTAAATACGACAGGCAAGTGGTCGGAGCCCTGTGCACATTGCATTCTCTCCCTCTTCTGTAGGCTTCGTTGTGTGGCTTTAATAATGGAGAAATATTCTGTTTTAGGACTATAGGGTGGATTGGATTTTAAAAAATTAAAAACTAAAGAAAAATATGTTTTTGAGTTTCAAGAAATACTTGTATTATAATTAAATGCATCCCTAGATGCCCACTCACTCGGAAGCTTGCTGGTAGACCGGCTTCTGTCACCCCTTGTGCGCTCTCCTGTCATCTGTGCTGTGGTTTCTCGGTGGCAGCACCCCGGGACCACTGAGGTAGCAGTGGGCTGTTCAGTTCTCTGTGCCATGGTAACAGTTGGCATGGAAGGGTCTGTGTTGCCAGTACAGGCCTCAGAGCATGGAATACTGAGCCAAAGGACAAGTCATGCCAGCAGATGGTTAAGAGAAGGAAACCTCTATGTTTCCTCCTAGAGAAAAAATGTTTCTGAAGAAGTCATACCAGCTTCTACCTATCTACTGAGCAATCAGAGTTCATAAAATAAAATAGACTTGATTCCCATGATGAGATAAAGTTTACTTATGTAAGAAGTGGGAAGTTTTAGAATTCCTCCTTTCTAACGAAAAAATACATCTTAATAATCACTTTATCAAATATAATTATTTACTTTATCAAATAAGGTTAAAATCACTAGAAACCATTTATTTATAATGGAGAGCCACACCAAAGTTGAAGACAGAGATCTATACACGTTAAAACTTGTTAGGATTTAGGCTAATGGTTTAATTTCACTTTTCACTGTTACAAAGACCACTAAATGCAGTAAAATTATAGTGCATTACTATGATGGTTAATTTTGTGTCCACTGTGCCGGGCCATGCCCAGATATCTAGTTAGACATTTTTGAGGGGATTGTCTTTGTGAGTGTTTCTAGCTGAGCTTCCATGTGGACCTGTGGGCTCACTAAAGCGTATTGCCCTCCCCAAAGCAGATGGAACTCTTTCAATTCATCGAAGACCTGAACAGAATGAAAACGTTAATTAAGGGAGAAAGTACAGGGGCTGGGGATATAGCTCAGTGGAATAAGCGCTTGCCTAGCAAGCGCAGGGTCCTGAGTTCGATCCCCAGTACTGCCAAAAAAAAAATAATAATAATTAAAAAAAAAAAAAGGGAGAAACGACTTCTCTATCTTACTGTCTTTGAGCTGGGAGATTGGTCTTCTGCTTTCAGACTTGAACTTATCAGCTCTCCATTCAGGTCCTTGAACTCTAACTGGAGCCCCACTATCACGCTCCTGTGTCTCAGGCCTTCTGACTCAGGCCAAAGCTACACCACTCCTTTCTGGGTTTCCAGCTTGCTGCTGGCTGCAGATCTTGGGATTTTTCAGCCTCTATAGTTCCTAATTCCTTAAAACAAATCCCTCTCTCTCTCTTTCTCATCTGTAATAGTATATCATATATACCTGGACCTTTTTAGAAACCTGTGCATTATATGATCAATAATAATTTCAAATTGTATTACTTCATGGGTCAGATGGAATAATTGAGCAAACAACTGCTATGTTAAGGTATTTAGTTAAGCATTTTCCATCAAAATAATAGAACTAATGAATGAAATCCATGAACTTTATAACTTTGCAGCCTAGATTGGACAAGACAATGATGAAGGGTACCTCAGAGAAAGTCCCCCCTTCAACAAAAGGCTTCTGGCAAAAGTTCATATTTTCATCAAAAGAAGCACACCATTAATTTTTTCTCTTTAAATGCATTCAGTTGGCCCCCTACATTTGTTCTACTTTTTATACAGGATTACTGGTTTATATATGTTTGGATTTTATTTTTCACAACTTTAAACACTTTTACTAGTACATACCTGTCGCACGTAATGATTGTATTCATTGTGCGACTGGGCTCACATACACAACAGATTTCAATTCTTGTTTTCCTGTTATCCTCTACTCCCCTTTTTGCCAGCATCAGGTTCATTTATCTTATAAATGCTTATAAAGTTAATTATCTCTATCCTTTTGGTCCTGGGAATCGAGCTCATGACCTCACATTTGCCAGGCAGGCGCTATGCTGCTGAGCTACATCCCCGCCCCTAAAGTTAATTGTCATACAAACAGATTAACAACCAGATTAACTGGTATATAAAACAACTATACTAAGTCAAGGTACATTTTTAGATACACTGTCCCTGTTGTATTACAATATCTTTTTTCCTCTGGTTACCTGTCTTTTATATTGGTCTTTATTTAGATACTGAGTTTCTCATGTAAGAGACATTATGTGAGATTTAAATTTCTGTGTTTGATTTACTTCACTTATTGGTTTTAAATCTAAAGCCTTTCAAACAACTCTTCCTTGAAGAAGTGTGTCTGTAGTATAACTCTGCAGAACATATTCTCTGAAAAATGTGGATTATTTACTCATTCTAAATCAAATAGTGGCATGTTTTACCTATTTATATTGATTTTGATATAGATATATTTTCACGAATAGGGTTTATACAGCTTCATCTGAAGTTAACTATCAAATAGTGTCTGTTAGTGTCATTTCTTAAAAGTGTTCCATCAATAAAGTAGCATGATCTTTGCTGTTTTTTAATTTTACACTTATGCAGATTACTGCACATCGCCAGAGGAGACAAGACTACGGGTCAGTGCATTGGCCCATGTACACGTTATTTATTGTATATTTGAAGGCTGTGAATGCTAAGCCATGAGATTTTACTCACTGAATTCCATCAACATTACAGCTAGGTAAGGAAACTACACGTAAGTCATAAGATTCACTAAATGTAAAGGTTTATTTTTATTCATTTCTAGAATAAAATGAAAGCATTTTTCACCACCAGAGTGTAGGGTTAATGCATGAAAAGACCATTAAACTCCCATCATTTAAGCATGATAACTGTCTTGTGTCTATATAATGTTTCACAGCTATTTTTAAGGCATTTAAGCATTTCAATTTATACTGAACACCCACCAACAGATTTCTTATTAAATGTAGTGCAATATTTTAAATGATCACAACTTGATTTTAAAGAAATTTTAGAGTCAAAGTAATTTCTAAAGATACCGCACACATAACTTTTTCAATGCATCGCTGGCTTTGAATAGTGGCCTCCAGGTTTAAATCATTAAAAATCTTTTAGAATCACCAGACAGCTAACACTTTGCTTAGATCTAATGAACATTGTAAAGACTTAATCAGAGCTAACATGACAAAATAACTTGTGGTGTATGTCTGCATTTAGAAGAGGCAATGTTTCATATAATGTTGTGAAAACAGAAAAATCTCAAATACAAATTAAAGTGATTTTTATTTCTTGATAACATTTTTGGTCTGCTAAGAGAATTATTGGACAGGGCTTTATTTTGTGAACAAGGGGACCTGGAAGTTTATGACGGGAGACTTTGGAATTTCACCTGGAAGGAGCGGAGGAGAACTGGGAATGACTGGCTGACTCACCAGTGAGGCCGGCAAACTGAGGAGGAGCACAAAGAAACTATTGATGGCTTTGTCTGTGGCAGACAGAAGCCTAAGGGAAGGGTGAGTGCTCTCTGCTTGTGTCATGAATGTCAAAAGATAGAAAGTTTTATGTTTGTTTCAAACATTAGGCAAACAAGACCCTTTTGAGTGCTGAATTAGGCTCTTGTTTTCAGCCTGCAAACTGCTACTCACTCCTGTTGATGAAGACTGGTCTGATTTCAGCCTTTTGTATTTTTATGGTGGTAACTGTGTGTGGAATATGGGTAGAAGTCCCCAGGCAGGTCCCCTGGCCCTGTCTCCCTTGAGTTCATATAAATTTTGGAATTTTCTTTCTTTCTCTTCTTTCACTTTTCTTTCTTTTATTGTCTCAGAGGAGAGGGCTGGATCAGGAGCATCTCGAACTCACTGCATAAATGAACAATGTAAGTAAGATAGGCCTAAAACCAGGTTAGCAAAAGACTTTTTTCTTTTCCCTCCAGAGAAGGATATAACACTATCACTGCGATTCAGCTTTGCTTGTCTGTGCCTGTGCAAATTGTGAGGGAGAGTCCTTTGAGGGAGCCCTTCCTCTTCCCTTTGGTACCTGTGATCGGAACTCACTTGAGGTTTTGAGGTTCCAAATTTGATGACTTGGAAAGAAAAGATAAATCAGTTTTTAAAGGCATGGTAAGGATGGTATTCTTGCTGAGGGAGTCATAGATTGGGCGAAAAAATGAGGTCATTTTTAAATCCCTTGATTATGGCAGACTTTTAAATATATACATTCATTTTGAATTAAAAGAATCCAGAGAAATGAGAATAATTTTTCTTTTCTGTGGCCAGACTTTGAAGTGGAGAAATGTGGAACTAAAAGCAAATAGCATAACCTGTTTTAATCAAAAGGAGTCTAGCAAGAAACAATCAATTAAAGAACAGTCTGATTCTCTGCGACATCAATGTATGAAAATCTGTTAGACGCCAGATTGTGTCTCAAGACACATATGATGAACTGAACAAAATGACCTGCTAATAGCTTTTACGGGTAATAAATGCATCATGTTATTGGTAATTCTGCAGATGGTAAATCAAGCTAATATTGAAGCTGAAACAAGCTACTTGTTAAATAGAGCTCAAAATGATCTCTGTTATTCAAAAACTGTATCGTATAGAAAAAAGATTATTACTCCTTATATTTCTCAGCATCTTAAATGGATAAACAGTCCCTTCTTCTATAGAGGTATTTTAATTTTTAAATCCTTTGGAGAGAGCATGCCTGAAATAAATCTAAGCTGAAAAACACTGTTTATTTAGATTATGAGCAGAAAGTATAATGTAAAACCTGTGCCGAAATTGAAGTGTGACTGCACTGCATACAATACACATTAAGTGGTATTTTCAATCAACATTTGGAAAGCTGACCTGGCAAAGTTGAACATGTGACCACAATGCGCATTAACAAATAATGGCGGGGTGGACGTGCTGTTCACAGTACTGACTCTCTTGGATAGTCTGCCATGTAGATACTTTTGATTTAGCTTTATTGCTACAAGATCCAAAGTAGATGGTTACACATTCTCAGAAGAGAGGAAAGGCAGGAAAAGAGCTAAGACAGTGGGCCCAGACAGTACCTCTGCAAGAAATAAAACATCAGCTACCACTGTTATATGAAGGGAAATTCAATCACATGAAAGGAAAATACTGGCTTTGTGGATGGATGGGTCAGGTCACTTAATACCAAGATGGGCTTTGTCCATCATTAGTTAGTTATTTTTAATGTGAAATATTTCCTTTCACCCTCTATGTGTGATAAAAGTAAACTTGCTAATAAGATCACTTCACTATAAGTGGTAAGTGCAATTTCAAGTATACATATGGAAAGTGGTTAATACTTTCATTTTTAAATAGAAGTAATTTAAATTGTAGTTGTTTTCAGATATGTTTATATTTGTTTTCATGTATACATTTATATATAAGATGTCTGTCAATAAGTATTTACAGTGTTATGAATTACTAATTCTATTGTAATTGTAGGAAACTACAATAGTTTATTTGGAGTTAAAATTGTTGCTTCCTCTTAAAACAGTTATATATACCCAGTGAAATTATAATTGTATTGTTTGGTTGAGTTCAGGATCTACAGTTAGAGCAAATTGCATTTTAGCACTACACTTCTCTATTACCAGAATATCTTAAAGAAAATCAGTTAATGTCTTAAATTTCTAGTTTTTAATAGTAACAAATGTTAGCTATTCATCAATTCTATGATATAATTTTGAAGATAGGGACTGCAATCTTATCTTTTAGCTGTGAAAAAGGGGTAAAATATCACCTTATTGGAGGAACAGATGTTACAATCCATTAACATTCATTAATTCACTACAGAATCAGAAATTTATAATAGGATTAATCCTAGGCCAAATTGTGAAGCTGGGGATCATTACAATCTACAGTCCTTCAAATTCCCCTAAGTAGTCCTTTTCACCAGGATTCCTGAGGACTTTTAAGTCCTGAGGACTTTTTAAATCTTTTTAAGGATTGATGTCTTTCTACTATTTCTTTTGCACACTGGGGATTGAACCCAGGGCCCCACATACGCTAGGCAAATGTTCAAGCACTGAGCTACATTTCCAGCTAAATCTTTTTTGTCTTGATCTATGATCTCTCATTACCGTTCCCTACCTCTATCTGTCTTCCCCGTTAATTTAGTTCATCCAAACATTATGACAGAGGCAGAAATGAGAATATCTCTGTGCTTTTCAAGGATGGTTTCAGCTTAGAATAGCAGAAAATGCAGCTGAAGTTGCCTACCCAGTAAAGACATGTATTTGTTATTTTACATAACAAAAGTGTTCCATGGTTGGGCAGGTCCAAGGTTAGCTGAACAATAGTTTCTTTTTTTTTTTTTCCCCCAAGAGTAGTTTCCTAGGACGTCTCTCCTAGCTCTAACATCTTCAGTGTATTAATGTCTACTTTTAGGCCAGTTCCCTTCATGTTTCCAAGATGATGGTCACAGTTCTTTGTATCGCATGGAGATGGCAACATCCAAAAGCAAAAATGAACAATCTGTTTGAACATTTTTATAACGTGAGTTTAAAATGTTACCAAGCAGGGTTGGGGATACAGCTCAGTGGAATAAGCGCCTGCCTAGCAAGCGCAGAGTCCTGAGTTCGATCCCCAGTACCGCCAAAAAATAAATAAATAAATAAATAAAATGATTTAAAATGTTACCGAGCACATTTTTCTTAACTGTCATTGGCAAAAACTGTAACCACATACTCAGGCTTAAATGAATTACTAGGTCACAGGAAACGAATTACCACTCCTCGCTCTAACCAGCCCATGACGCAAGCCTAAAGTCCCGGTCCAAGAAGAACAGTTTCACCCTATGTGATTTTGGGGTGAAGGGTAGTAGTAAGAGACGGCAGGAACAATTAAAGTAAAAGGGATGTTGATTAGACACAAACTTAACTGGGAATCTCACTTCGTTGTTAGCCACAGTTACTTGGAAAAAGTCTTTTCTCTACCACATAAAGGAGTTGGGGAAAAAGGACAAAAAAGACTAGAATCATTACCCTGGGGTGTCTGAAGAAGCCCAAAATCATTCAGTTTTCTTTATCCAGTATGTTTTCATGTGATTTTCGCCCAGAAAGCTCCCTTAAACTCAAAATGATAGTAACAATTCAGCTCTCACATTGACTTTTGGGGCCACAATAAGAGTAATGATGGCAAGAGAATCCTAAAGGTTTCTAATTTCTGTTTACAACTTCTTTTGAGTTTTGGGTACCAGGTGACTGAATCTGTGTTAGACTAGTACTCTATAGATGAGCCACATCACAAGGCCTTTTCTGTTTCAATTTTGAGTCAGGAACCCACTTAGGTTGGTCAGGCTGCCCTCAAACTTGTGATCTTTCTAGCTTAGCCTCTCAGATAACTGGGATTATACATGTGTCACCTGTTGCTTACAAATTTTTTTTATTAGAACTTACCATATGAACTTATCTGGTTGCATTGAAAGCAAAGAGACAAAGTATTCTTGCTGAGCATATTGGTTAATCAAATACAAAGCAGGATTCTTCTTCAAGAGCAGAAAGTAAACAGAAATGAATTCATACCCAGTGTACTCTGGCAAATACTCAAAGGGATCACTGGACGATAATAAAGCAATACTGTTCACCAAAACAATTTCTATGTTAAAATCAAATTATAAAATGTATTTTTTTTGCACATTGTTTATATCTTGATATACAAAGAAAGAAACATTTCAGTAAACTATGCTGATAGGATTTTCCCCAGTTTTCTTAGTGTTACAGTTTAGATCTATAACGTTGCCCCTGTGTTCAGAGGTGGGCTTTTGGATGGTCAGTGGAGCATGGGGCCCTGGACGCAGCAGTGGATCACCACACTGATGAGTTAAAGTGGGCTCAGTGGAAGAGGCTGCGCCTTTGCAGGGTGAGTCTCTCTCCCGTTCCTGCTCTCTGTTTCCCACGTGTTACGGATGAAGCTATTTTCCTCTGTCATGTCTTTCTACTGCACCAACTGAGTCAAATGTAAGTCAAACTAAACCATGAGTCACACTAGTTCTGAGTTACTACATGTGAATAATGAGTAAATGGGCTTTAGACAAACATTATGAAAAATTTTCAAACTTTTGTCTCTTCTAATGTTTTGAGATTTTGCTGTCACCGACTGATGTGGAGGTAACCTATTTACACTGACTCAAACTTGTTGACATTTATGTGTTATAAAAAAGAACTGTGCTGAAGAAAGAATATAGGAATGACATTCACGAATATTTCCAGCTGTCAACAAGTCAGCTTTCTTACTAACTGTGAGCCCTTGAAGTACTGTATGCTTTGGATAGAGTGAGAAATACTGTTACTTCAGGTTTAAAAAAAATAGGTTTTGTAACCATGTACTTGATGTTTAGCAAAATATCCTGAGTTTCTCCACTCCTCCCCTCACTGTTGTGCATAGTTCTCTCTTTAAACAACAGCAGAAACTAATTTCTCATCATTCAACAGACAGATGGGATAGGTGAAAGCACATGAAAACCAAAGATACCACCATCTCATAAGAAAGAATGTAAAAACTATTTTAGAAAGTAGATAAGTGCTAAAAAGATAAATGCTAATACAGTAAGTAGCAAAATTTTAAGGTATTACTATATCTATTAATAGTGAAAAATGGTTAAACAAGAGTGTCTCTTTCTTTTGTCCTCCCAAGGAAAATACAAAATTTCATTTGAACATTGAACACAAACACTTTCAGTGGTGTCTCAGTACAATGTCCACCCAGGAGATGTCTAATCCATTTGTGGGATGAACAGGAAAATCTCCATCTCCTGGCCTCTTCTGTTAAAGAACTCATAAAGGCAGAAATACGGGCAGTGACAAGGAACGAATACCACACCCTTCTTGCTTCTAGGTCACTGGGAAAGGAGTCCTCAGCCATCTTATTGTCACACTGGGAAGGGATGATAATCCTTGTTGTAAAGAAAGTATGATGTACGTGTTAAGTGTGCTGAGCTAGCCAGCCTGGCCTCCGTCCCTCGCTCCACCACTTATTAATTGTATAATCTTAACGAACTTTCGGATTTCTTGCATCTCACTTTTCTGGTCTCCGAAAGATAATTAACCATAATGCCAACTCTAACAATTGTGGGGATTAAAGTCCTTAGAACGGGGGGCATATACTCATCCCATTTTGCTTGGCACGGCTGTACTTCTTTGTTCTCATCTGCTAGGATGTTTGCATCTTGGAACAGCTTCAAATAATTTTTAATCTAAATTTATGAAACATCTATTGGTCATAAAAGAAAGGTCACTCTTGAAACTTGACAGGAGTAATTTTAAGCACATGATATAAACATTGTTTTGTTGGGATTTAGCATTTTTTAGAACACACAGGAAATGGACATGGTATGTTTGGAGGGTTTCTGGGTAGCACTCCCACACTCCAAATTTCTCTTTTAACTTCTATTGCATTATTAGTGTCTATGTGCAGGACATGTAATAAATTACTCCAAAACCCAGCATCTCTAAACAACGTACATTATTTAATCTTGCAATTTCTGTGGGCATATCTTCGGAGCACTGGGCTCAGTGTTTCTGATAAATCTTTGCTCTGTCAACTGAGCCTGTGTTCTCAGGTCACAGGGGTGGTGAGACAAGGATCTCACTTGGCCAGCAGAGATCCCAGAAGGCCACCTGTGAAGAGGTGCATGTGGTGAGAGTCTATGGGTTTCTGATGGCTGCAGTCAGTCTTTCTTTCTCTGTTAAGAGTGTTATTCCTTATTTGGAGAGTTTGTTTGGAAGTTCCAGCTGGGGAGTACAGCCGCTCCTGTACCCTTGACCGAAGAAACTACCCTCCTCTATCGGGACAGTGCTTCTCTTCAACAAAGCATGAAGCTTCAGATGGACACACACGGGGTGGTGAGGGAGGAAGGGGACACCCGCCTAGCCAACCAGAGTGGTTGAATCAATACTGGCCATCAGTGGGGTGACAGATGTCACAGCAAGATCGCCCTCAAGTCTGATTGATTCCTTGTTTTGATAAACCAGAGCTTTTATTATATTTCCATAAAAATCACACCAACAGGGTATTCGTGTGACATTAGACTTTACTATGATTTGGGGAAACGGAGAAAGGTTTATATGATCACAAAGAAATCCAATGGAATATTAGACTGGTTTTTTTTTCCTTCAGGTTGCTGTATGAATGTTTTCTCTGAAACCAACTGATACTGACCCAAATCATGACAACTACCTGGTGACTCTCTGTGTCCTTCTTTCTCCTCGTCTGTTTCCCACTGAGGTGCAGATTTATCCCGCTATACACGGAACTAGACAATCTTCTGTATCTTCTCTCCAGCCAAATTAGTGGTCGTGTTACTAATGTGCTCTGTAGAATCAGAAGCCCTTCCATTCAATAAAACTCAAGGGCAGAGAATACCATCATTGTTTCCAAGAGCAATCAGATTTATTCTCTTTTTCCCATTCAACAAGATTCTTGTCTGCCTCTTGATTATTTTCTGCTGATAAAGCCTACCTCAACGCTCTTAAGTTGATATTCTCTAGGTACTTTCCAGGAATTGCTGGGATAGGTTGAATATCAGTAGGTTAATACCTTTAAAAATACTGTAATCCATATATAATATTTGTAATCCCAGTTTTGTGTTTCTTACCCATAGCCAAAGTTAAAGCAGAATTAGCATACTGACCTAGATGAAAACTGAGGTGATACAAGTAATTGCCCACACTCATCTGGCCCAGAAGTGAGTAAAGCTGATGTCATAAACTGTGTGCGCATGTATAACTTCCCCTTTTTATTAACTAGGTAAAACAAATTTTACCACCAAAAATTATAACACTAAAAACTCCCAGAAATTTCGCCCAGAAACAGTGAACATCCTGCCAGGCAATTCCATTATATGAGATTTTTCAAAAGTAACTCTCATTGTGAGATCAATGTGCATATATATAAAATAACAAGATGAATAATTATATATCAGTCTTTATTTTATCAAAATATTTTTAGGGTAGTCACTTTTTGATAACATAAAATAGGAGTAAAATTCATAATAATAATAATAATAATAGTTGTTATTATTTTGCATTTCTGGGGATTGAACTCAAGTTGTGTGCATTACATAAAACCTTTGCCACTAAGCCACATACTCAATCCTCAAGTTAATTATTTTTGATCAATTGCTTATTATATAATACACATTGTGTTAAAAACTTTATATTTTTTCTACACAATAATCCTATGAAGAAGCCACTATTAAGTGTACTTTACTAATACAAAAATACAGATAGATTAAGTGATACATGAATTACAGAACTTAACTGGTTATATGCAGGAATCAAGCAGAGTTACTGGTGCACATCAGGACAGCTCACACATTTGAAGTAAGAGGACTTTCTAGACCACAATGGCAGCTCTAGCTCTACCCAAAACTTCCCCTTGATTCACTTTTCCTACTTCTCTGTGAGTACTGTCTTAGTATCATCTGCTGCCGCCTCTAGAATTAAAACCTAATTGTTCCATAATTTGAGAGAAATAAATGATTTTGCTACCTCCATTTGGAGAATCCTAGAAAGGATACAGGGTGAGAATATAGGAATAATGGCTCATGTGAGGCCCTCGGTTAGAAAAGTTCGACTCTACGAGATTCCAGGGGATAGTTATTATCAAGCCCATTTCAATTTTTTTCCATCTACACTTCCTTATTGGCCTTGACCAGACTTCCTGTCTACCAATGAATCAATACCCATGACTAGAGAGATGTTATCATTACCAGGTCAACGTGGGTTCAGTGTCCAGGCCTGCAGTCTTTAATCTGTTACAGAAAGGAATGGGTACATAAAAAAAAAATCTCTGATATTATAATGGGAGTAATTATGGAGGTGAGAGTAAATCTAGATCTATTTAGTTCCAAAGCCCAGATTCTTACCCTACTTACATTATCTTTAATAACGCATCATGTTGCAATCTCACTTTATAAATGAGAAGTCAACCTGGTGAAGCCAAAATTATCCAGGTTTGGTGGCAAGAAGTAAGAAGGTCTTTTTCTTCTTATCTGGGTCCAGTTCACTTCATTCCTTAATCTAGGGTTTTGCACATCCTGCCCGGGTCCATGGTAGCAGGTGACAGGTTTTTATCATAACTATTTCTAAAGTGACCTGGTTCAAAAGTTCCCATCCTATAAAGTGGGATGGTACAAGGGAACAGCAGTAAAATTAGTTGTATTGGTTTCCATAGTAGTTTTCTAGGGCTGCAATAACAAAATACCACAAAATAGGCATTTTACCAACACAAATTTATTATTTCACATTTCTGACTGGTAAGAGTTTGACTCTCTGGGTGTGGTCGGAGTTGGTTCCCTCTGACGGCCAAAGCACCAGTTGTAAACACTCAGTTGTTGCTTCATTACTCAAAATTACTCATTGCATGATGTTGTAAAGAAACGCAAAGAGAGATGAAGAATATAAAAGTCAAAGATTAAGGTGTAGACTCGTACTTAGAGTAATTATTATGAATAACACTTTTGTTGAGAAAATCATGTCTCAATATTTATAGTGCAGCTAGTGATTTTTTTATATATACATTTTCTGAAAACTCATTAGGTCTAATAAGCTATGTCTAAAACACTTTGGAGTTTGTACATAATGATAATCCACATAATGCATGAGAAGCCTCATTATTGATGGGGTTCTTAAATGAGCTAATATGTGTGAAATGGTTAGAATAGTACCTGGAATATTGTAATGATACCAAAGTGTTTTCTGGTATTATTAGAGACCTTCTAATAATTCAGAGGACAAATTGAATATAAGAAGGTGTAGATGCACTGGTGCATGTTGCTATGAACTCCTGCCACATTAAGGAATTTCATTTCACATGTTGCAATAACCACTTGCAAGTACTACTGAGACAGTGTAATGTTACACAAAGGCTCACTATAGATGAATGAACAAAACCAGGTTTATTCTATGTTATGTTCCTTTCATTCATTCAGTCAATACAATTGGCAAAGTGAATATTTATTCTTTTCAGCTTTCCAGAGTCAATTATTAATGAAAAAGAAGCTTCTCAAACCAAGAACACCTAGAGATATATGACATGAATTTGAAACAATGGGTGAAACTTGAGACCATAATACTAAGTGACGTAAATTAGACACCTATGCTTCCGTGAGAGACCCAAATTATAAGTAAGGGGTGAAAGAAAATAAAGGCAAGAGGAAGTAGCGGGACAGACCCTTCTAAAGGAGGAGATCAAGAGGCAGAGGGAGGGAAGGAGGACAGGAAAGTGGATGGAAAAGGAATTCAGATGTGGGACATACATGTACCAACTCCACACATGGACGGCAGCATTATGTACTGCAAATGTGCACTAATGAAAGATAAAAATAGTAAAACTGCCACATTTCACAGCAGTATTACTGTAGAAGTCATATCCCAAGGAAATAAATTAAATACCCAGGAGAAACCTGTACTTCCACGTTTACTGTAACAGTATTTACAAGGACAAAGAAAATGTTATACACACATCTATCTGTCCATCATCCATCTATCTACCTTTGTATCTATCTGTGTGTCTATCTGTCTACCTACTTCATTTAAAAAAATGAAGTTCTGTCATTTGCAGCAGCATAGATGGACCTGGAAGACATGATGTTTAGTAAAATGAGCTTCGGTCAGAACAAGACAAATACTGCATGATTTGGTTCACCTTTAGATCTAAGAAAGCTAATGCTACAAGTTGAGAATGGAATAGTGGTTACAGCAGCTGCAGGGAACGGGAGGGCAGAGGAAATGAGAGATGCGTCAGTGTGTACATTACTCAGATGAGGGCAGATGATTGGATGTTCTATCACACAGTAGGGAACTATCCTGACCAAACATTCATTGTTTCAGAAAAGTTGAAAGGGATTTTAATCTTAACAAAGAAATGATAAATATTTAAGGTGATGTATATTCTAATTATCTCAATTTCATCATAACACAATGTTTCTCACTAATATGTACAATCACTGCCTGTTGTTATTCAAAAATAAAATTTAAATAATAAGTTGAGAAACACTTGTAATATGAAAGACTAGATGAGCACTTAAGTATAAGATGACTTTCTTATAGGAGGAAGGAGGTCTTTCCACCTGGATTTGTATGGCAACAAGGTGCTGTTCCTGGGCATGGGATGGTGGGTACAGGAGTGCATAACACCATGGCATATGGAATTGGGTGAAGGAAACCTATCAGCTAACACCAGAGTTTGAATTCTCAGCCTAATTTGCTCATTCACTCTCTCTCTCTTATTTGATATCTCTTTTCTCTTTTGACTCTGACTTTTGCTATTATAGCAATAAAAACTGACTCTGATACTCTGTTCTTTTAACCACAGCTAACCATGTTAACATGAAAATTACAAGCTGATGATATGATGTGTTAATTTCCTGGTAGTGCAAGAAATTTAAGGGGGACACATTAAAATAATGTATATTAGTCATGAATATGTTCATTAAAACTCACCTCTGTATACTTCAATATATATATATATATATATATATATATATATATATATATACGTGTGTGTGTGTGTGTGTGCGTGTGTGTGTGTGTGTGTGTCTTAAAAGTTAGATAGAATGTACTATTTTGGTTTCTATATGAAGTGGAAACTTTTTGAAAGCCATTTCAATATGTCTTGTAAAGCTTTTGGCTTGAAGCTTTAAAAAATTAGTAACTAAGAAAAAAATAAAGTAAGTTAGTTTAAAATTCCTTTTAATTTTTTGTAAACTAGAGGTTAAGTAGGTTTGGGTGTAGTAAGTATAGGATTTTGGACAATTTCTACAGAATATATGTGTATTTCAGTATTATTAAAATGCTTTCAAGAAATAGGAAAGAATAGGGGCTACATAAACTTCTCAAGTGGTATAAGAAAAAACACTTATGATACTTGTTAAATACAATGCAGAAAACTTATTTAAGAGGGATTTTTGCCGTGAAGACAGAGAGCAGTCTTCACTACAAATAGAACATGAAAAATGGGGAGTTTAAAGCCATAAAGCAAGGTAGGGGCCAATGAATGGAAAATAAATAGAAGGAAAAATAAAGATTGATGGGTTCTGGCTTCACCCAACATGAAAAGATTCTTGCTGATTGTAGGTAGGACAAAATGATAAGATAATATAAGGTAAGAAGAGAGGAATTTGGTCAGATTTCAAGGAAACCAGTATTGAAAGTATGAGATTTTACCAAACTGGTTTAAGAAGATGTTTTGCTAAAACTGAGCTAAGAAGGCCAAAAACAGAAGCCGAGGTTAGGAGACTCAAAAAGAGAACTTTAGTGTATTCCCAGAGAGAGCTTTCATCACAGACCAGCAGGAGACATCTTCTACAGGTTTAAAAATCATTTTCCTCTCTCCCTTTCCTAGCATATATTGTTCATTTAACAGGACCTATGTGAGTTTAATACAAAAATTTCATAATAGTCCAATTTTCTTAATTATATTGTGTGGACAAACAAGTCAACTAGATAAAGAATTACTTACAATGAATAAGTTTCTATAGATGATCAGAGACTTTGAACAAAAAGTTATATAAAAAGTAATATATCCAAAAAAGAATTTAAAAAGTATTATTTATTAGGCAATGCAAGTTAGAGCTGCAATCAGTTGCAGCATATAAGTTGCAAATATATGTATAACAAGTCTGTGTAGGGTCACTCATACAAGGGACATTCTAGATTATTATTATTTTTAAAATTATTTTTTTAATTTTTAAAATTATAAAAAAACAAAGAAAACCAAAAACAACAACAACAACAACGAAAGGAAAACACTAACAAAAAGACACAAAGTAGCACAAGAACAGTACAATCAAAATTGAATTACAGACAATGTGACAGGGAATCACCAATGGTTGCTGCACCACACACCGATAACTTCAAAGTGCATGCTCCTGAAATCACCTATAGACATACAATCTTGATCAAACAATCATGAACTGTTCCTTACAATAAAGTGACACAGGTCAACAGTGGCACCATATTAGCCATCCTGCATATACACACATAGATACATATTTGTCCCTTTCTTCCTTTTCTTCCTCCCCTCATACCTGCTCCCTACCTTTGAACAGATTCCCTTCACACCCCCCAATCCACATTCCCACCTTCAAATTCCTACACTAGTGATACAATATGTTGCCTGCACATGAACCTCTGGTTTATTTTCCTTATGAGTATGGTGTTCAATTGTGACTATTTGCCTACAAATGTCCCTTATCTGTCTTTCTTCATAGCTGAGTAATATTCCATTACATAAAAATGCCACATTTTTTTTAATCCAGTCCTCTGTGGATTGACATTTGGATTGCTTCCACAATTTAGCTATTACAAATTGTGCTACTATAAACATGGGTGCAAATATATCGTGGTGATATGCTGATTTCACATCTTCTGGGAAAATACCCAGAAGGGGAATAGCTGGGTTGAAAGGAATCTCTAGACCAAGTTTGCTGAGGAATCTCCAAACTTCTCTCCACAGTGGTTGCACCAGTCTGCAATCCCACCAGCAGTGCAGAAGAGTTCCTATTTCTCCACAGCCTCGCTAGCATTTGTTATTGGATGGTTTCTTAATGCTGGCCAATCTTACTGGGGTAAGATGAAATCTCAATGTTGTTTTTATTTGCATTTCTCGAATGACTAAAGATGTACAACATTTTCTCGTATATTTATTTGCCATTTTTATTTCTTTCTCTTAGAAGTGTGTACTCATCTCAGATGCCCATTTCTGGATTGGATCTTTGAATTTGGACAGCCTCATGTTTTTTAATTCTTTGTATGTTCTAGATAGAAGACCTTTGTCCAAGGGACAACCAGCTAGGATTTTTTCCCAATTTGTGGGTTTTCTTTTCACTTTGCTGGTGATTTATTTGATGTGCAAAACCTTTTCAGTAAGATGAGGTCCCAGGGGAAATTCTAAATTATAAAGAGAGAGATAAATAAACTCATGTAAATGGAGATATACACAACATAAATGCATAGGAGGACCGTGTGCTGTTAACATAGTAATAAATTCATCACCAATGCATTCAAAATTATAAAAATTGAAATAATGTTTGAAGTTATATAGAAATGAATATATAAACTTTCCAATAATGTTTTAAAAGAGAAAATTGTTGGACTTACAGTACTTAATTTCAAGATATAATATTAAGCTACAGTAACAGAGATACTTTCTTACTAGCTAACAAATTAGCATATTCAGGAGCAGCACTCAGTAGATAGCTCATCTTTTTCTGTTTGAGCTACTGTAACAAAATGCCATAGACTGGATGGTTTACAAACAACATGAATTTATGTCCTCTAATTCTGAAGATTGTTAAGACCAAACTAAAGGCATAGACAGGTTTGGCATTGAGTGAGAGCCCTATTCCTGCTTGAGAAATGGCTGTTTTCTTGCTGTATTGTCACAAAGTAAAAGGGAGTCTATGAGGTCTTTTTCTGAAAGGTCACAGAACTCATTCTTTATGGGTCTGCCCTCATGACTCACTCACCTCCCAAAGCTCCCACTTCCTATTTCTTTCAGAGTTAAAAATGTAACATATAAGAAATATAAGAGTTAAGGCTATACTATTGTCCAAAAAGAAACTCACACATATATGGTTAATTATCACTAAAATTGTCCAGGCTATTTCACATGAACAGAAAGTTCTTTTTCTTACATATGGTCCTGGAAAAATTAGATGCCTTTGAAAAAATATAAAATTTATCTCACACCATGATTAAAAAATTAATTTGAAATGAACCATAAATAAATAAAATCATAACATTCTAGGGAAAAATATTAAAGGACTTTGAATTTAGCAAGGACTTCTTGATTAACATAGAGAAAGAAAAAATAAATTAGATTTTGTCACTATTAGAAACTTGTTTCTACAGAAAAAAACATCAAGCCAAGACTGGAAGAACATACCCTCGATAAAGAGGTTACAGAAAGGACTGCCATTCAAAATATACAAAATACTATTGCAAGTCAAGAAACAAACAATTAGTTCAATCAGATACTTTATTATTATTATTGTTGTTGTTGTTGTTGTTGTTATTTTGGAACTGGGAATTGAGCTCAAGAACTGTGCTAGCCAGGCAGGTGCCATGCTCCTGAACTATACCTTCCCATCAGATATTTTAAACAAAAAGTTAGATGTATCCACAGGAGAAGTTAACAGTATTATTTATTAGGCAATGCAATTTAGAGCTACAATCAATTGACACATTCAAGAATTATATATATATATATATATTTATATTTATATTTATATATTTTATATTACCAAGAGTGTAGTTGAATTGAAATTTCCATGCACTTCTGTTACAAATGGTAAACTAGATATAGTACATCAGACTAAATAGTGCATTGAAGGACAGATTCCTCAAACTATGAGATATACGTCTGCCATATGATCCAGGAATATCCTAGGTACTGAAACAGCAAATTGAAAATACATTATTATACCAAAGTTTATACACAGTTTTATAAATATGTAAACAACTGAAATGTACAATAAATGAATGGATAAACAAAAGTCGTATAAAAATACAGTAAATTTTCATCAATAAAAACAAACAAATTGCTGATATGCAACAAGGATGAATTTCAAGAACTATTATGCCAAGTGAAAGAAGTCAAACACAAAAGCTATGTACTGCAGGATTCCATTTCTGTAACATTCTAGACAAGGTAAATAAATATTGAGTGACAGCAACCACTTCCTGCAGGATGGAGCACAGAGAAGGATGGCTTGCCAAAAGAATAGAAGTGAATTTAGGGTGTTATGAAAGGATTCAAATCTTGACTGTGGTGATAATTTTCGGAATATATAAGGACATTAAATTTCTTCCGTTGTGCATTTTCATTATGTACTACTTATTGCAAATAAATTACAGCCCAAGAAAGTTACTAAAAATTGCAAAACATATTTCTCAAAAGTTTAATTTTTATACATTTCAATTCCTCTTAATAACTTCCATGGAACTGATATTACAAATGTTGGTTAGAATACCATTAAAAATGGAGCTTTTACGGCAAAACCTGAGGGGCAGATCTAATGCTTCCTCTTCATGAACATTGGTGTTTCTCCATGGGAATGTGTGAGAGTTTTAAATATCTTGAAGAGAGTAAACTGACTTTCTAGTTGTAAAAGATATCCTATTTAACCCAAGAAGGGGCCAGAGACAAGCTCAGTGGCACAATGCCTGTCTGGCAAGTGCAAGGTCCTGAGTTTGTATTTCCAGTACCAAAAAAAAAACATTGACCCAAGAAAGTTTAAGGACACTCAGACAATTCCCTGGGCATGAAAGAGTAAGAGGCATTGTGGGAAAGAAGAAAAGCCTGGAAACTTGTTTTTAAGACCATACTGAGGACCACGGAGCAAGGTTACTTTCTATATTTTAATTTTCAAGAGTCTTTTATTTAATTTTAATTTTATTGAAGATTTACAAATTGTAGCAGTACATATATACAATACTGAATGATTAAATCAAACTAATCATTCACTTTAAATATTTCCATAGTGAAAATATTTGAAATTTACTCTCAGCAATTATAACATGTCTAGTACACTATCATTAATTATAATCACTACATTGCAATAGATTTCAAAAACTTACTCTTGTCTAACTGAAAATGTGTACCCTTTGATTATTTGCTTTTCATCCTAATATTAACCTTGCAAAATGCCAAAATGCTTCCTAGGGAGATTCATTTGGCAAATATTAAAATATGTGGGTAAAAAGGATACTTATAAACAAGAAATAAGCTTTAAATGTGTTCTCATCAAATCTGAAAATCACAAAATCTAACTCTCATTTCCTTCACAGAGGGCTTTACGTTCATCATTTGGCCCAGTTGCTCCTACCCAAACCCTCAATTTGAGAAAAAAGTTTCTTTCTGGTGCAGAATGATGGTCATAGTCTCTCATCAACATCAACCTTAAGGTTTTTTACTTGGATCTTTTAGCTCTTGGTAGACAATTGAGCTTATTTTCCCCAAAGCTTCTAATTCATTGGTCTATAACCCAGCATCCTTTATATAGACTGGTTTGGAATATCTATCCTCATTTTCATTTTCTATGGCAATTCTACCTCACCAGCTCAAGACCATCTTCTCTTTGAAGCATGGTGGTCAACCACAATGATGCATTTGTCCCACACTCATGTATTCTGCACAGCTGTTGCCTATGTAGTCTGTTTACATGTATTGGATATTGCTTTGAATGATCAATTATTTTAGCGTCCCTGGCTAGACTACACTTGCTTTAAGAACAGAAAGTGTATCATACAATTATCTAGATTTTCCTCAGCATCATCCTAATATATGAGTATTCAATAAACATTCATGAATTAGTATACTCTAGGTCATAGTTTATACTCAATTAACATAGCCTCATCTAGGTTATGACCTAGGCTATATTTGAAGGAGCTTTCAGAAGCAGTAGTAACTCTGTACTTCTGTATAGCTTGGCAGTTGGGATCAAGAACTTGGGCAGGGGTATGATTCAGACTTCAGCTCTACCACTTACTGAGGCAAGTCACTTAAAATCTAGGTCCAGATTTCTTCCCTGGCAAAACAGGAATAATACTTTGCTTGTAATATTATTGTGATGATCAGAAGAAATGGTTTTTTAAAATCATTACCTGACTCAAATTTTCAATAAATTGTAGCTCTATTTAACCTCTTCTAGTTCATTATGATTCTAGATTTAATAATCCCAGTAGGCCTAGTAATATACACTCAATAAGCTCTAATTTATTAATACAGAAATTGAGATTGACACAGTAATGTTTCTAAAGGCACACAGCTTAAAAGTAAAAGAAATAAGACTGAGCTCAAAATTTCTGATTATATTTGTCTGAATTTTCTATTAATTAAGTGACACTGTGTTAAGAATTAAGAGGTGATAATAAGTAACTCCAGACTGACGATTAGAATTACCTTTAACTCAATGAGGCTGAAATTTAATATATCCTTACTTAATAATCCTTGAATTTAGTGTGAATGGTGGCCTGACACAGGTGTACTCTAACACTTTAAAAGTTTTATAAGTCCCACTGGAATGTCAACCCCTAAAAAAAGATTGAGTGGCCAGTGAGAAATAAACAAATGAAAATGAATGGAAGAGATTAGTGACTCTCCAATACCCATTTAATCTACCCTGAGATTTTATTACCATATAGTCACACATGCCTGTAACTGGTTCAAAAAAAAAGGCCGTGACTCAGTTCTCAGTGAAAGAAGGTGACTAGAGGGGTTTCAAGGAAATTTCATTCTGTTCCTAGGGGCATATGAGAAGAGATCTTAGTATAGCTGGGTGGACTTCCTGGACCTGCTACAGCTATGTCATCATGAATCAAAGGGAGGAGCTGCTTCCAAAAGTGGGGGGAAAAAAGACATGAAAATAATTTTGGTTCGATAATACTTTGAACATAAGCGTTAACTTTTGTGAAAACCAACATATTTCCAAGATGATGAAAATATTTTTATATTATTTAGGTCAGTCTTAACTGGAGTTTCCAGAGGTTGCACTTGAGAGATCTTCATGATTACAATGAGTCTCATATAATTTTGGGAGATGAGAATAGGAAAATGTTGTTCCCAGGATAAAGATTGAAAAAATATGCCACATCCAGCCCAGCTCCTGAAACTCTGTAGGGGAGGTTGGTGGGGGATGAAGAAAAACAAGTGTCAAGATGCAGAAAGCTAAGAACTGCCCAGGGGACGCCATGTGTTCATTTATACACTCCAGAGTCTGGAAATCCCTCTGCCTAACAGTTTGTTTGCCTGACTCACCTCAAGTGCCTCACATTCTTGGAGGCAGAACAGCTTGTTCAGGCGGTTCACCTCTGGTACTCCATGTTCCCAGGGCTGGCCTTGCCTTAGCCCCGCATGTGAGAATGGTCTCCAGCTTCAGCCACTCCCCACAAAAATATCTTAGGGATTGGACTGAATAACAGTTTTTAATCCAAAGATCCACTCATTTTTCCGAGACTGCATTTTGTGCATTTCCAATTGTGATAAGCATCTCGAACTTACTTGTCCATGTGTTTTAAATGTTCATGACATTTTCAAGGACAGGAAATCAAGCGATTGCTTGAGTCAATGGGCTTTTTGAAGTCATCATTAACGGATGGCCCCCCTTGACTAGCAGAAAATAAAATGTGTGACTTCAAATTGCCTTTAAAAGTCTCCAATGTAATCTTCCTTTTCAGATATAATGAATTGTAGGAATTTTTATGTAGATGTTTGCAGAAAATCAAACTAGAAAATTTATCAAATTTAAATTTTCAGAACAATTTGGATCTGTCACTGGGAAAACATCACATGAGACTTTTAAGCTAATGGCTTAGTTTTATCTAAATTACATTATCTTTTTTTTGCATTCTTTTCACAGAATAAAATATTAAACACTGTCCTGATGCATTTCACTGATAATGAAACAATAATAGTGATAGTATTTATATATTTTTCCAGCACTCAAGATGTTTTAAAGGTAGTGAGTACTCAATAAATATTTGTAAAGTATGCAAAGTAGTTTGAATTTAAAAAAACTCTTAACAAAGTCAGAAAATTAGAAAAGGTATTTTACATTTCCTGATATCAATTATTATCTCAAAGGTCTGGAAACCAATTCACTGATTGGGTTTCTGAAACATACTGGAATACAACTGTCATAATTTCTTCATATTTCTAATCTTAAAATAGATATATTTCATTGAAAAGATTTCTATCCTTGCAATGCTGATGGTCCAGTCCAAGATCTTGGGTATACCAGACAAGCATTGTCCCACTAAGCTATATCTTAGCCCTGGAAATTGTTCTTGAGATATTAGAATTTATTTTTATTATTTTTATTATTTTATTATTCTTGTTATAGCCCCAAATATTTCTGTGATTGTTAATCTTGATCACTAACTTGACTGAATTGCAAAATACCTAGGAAATTAGTAACACATGCTTCTAGGTATATCTGCGAGGTTGCTTTCAGAGATGATTGGCATGTGGGGCAGAGCAATGAGAAGACAGAACCCTGAAAGTCGGTGAACAGCATCCACTAAGGTAGAGACCCAGACAGAAGAAAAATATGCTGTCTTCCTCCTATTTCCTGGCAGCAATGAGACAAGCAGTTTCTACCTGGTACACCCTTCACCACGTGGATACCATCTCATGACAGGCCAGAAATAATGGAGCCCCCCTCGTGGATTGAGAACCCTGAAACCATGACCTAACATAAATCTTTTCTCCTTTAAGTTGGCTTTTCCTGCCTTTTGTCATAGCAGCTTAAAGTTGACTAACAAGTCTCCTAGTTCCAGTTTTGTTATCCAGTAGATCTTCAGTATTTCTGGGGTTCTTTGATAGACATTAGCAGGCTTTTGAGGTTCTCTAATCAATGCAACAAATTCATTCATGATCATGTACCATCAGAGATTAGGCACTTAGAATGGAGTAAACAAACAGAGAGACAGACAAAAACTACTCTTCAAGGGACCTGCAGAACATAATAAACAGATCATAAAGAATCAATAACAGTAAAATGAATTATTTAATATTCCAGAGAGTGATTTGTGCCATAAGGAAACAGCTTAGCCTAGGGTAAATGAATTAGAATCCCAGGAGATGAAGGGCAAGAGGCAATATTTGAAAGGATGGCCCTGACAGGCCTTATTAAGGCTGTGAACTTTGAGTAGAGCCCTGATGGGAGGAAAGCAGTTATCCAAGGGACTAGCTAGGCAGTCACTGTGATCTGAAGGAACTTCCCGTGCTACAGTTCCAGGGTAGGAATTTATGTCATATGTTTGGTGATCAGCATGGAGTCCAGTGTGGTTGGGGTGTAATCAGAGAGGAGCACGGTGGACAGTGGTAACAGGGCTGGTGGCAGAGTTGTGCTGGGTTATGGAGGGCCTCGTGTGCCGTTGTGCCACCCTGGGCTCCTACTCCGAAGGAAAAGCAGGATGAGTGTAGGATGTTAAGCACAGGGGTGGGGGATATAGCTTAGTGGCTTAAGAGCCTGCCTGGTAAGTGCAAGGTCCTGAGTTTGAGTCCTGGTACAAAAAAAAAAAAAAAAAGTTGCCAAGAAACAATTTTGGGAAGAACACTGTAGTGTTGAGAATAGATGGAAGGAGAGAGCAAGCTAGGAGTTGAGTTATCAGTTAGGAATCACTTCAGTAGGCTAGACAAAAGATAATTCTGGGTGTGCTTAATTCTCTGACTATTGTAAAAAATTATTTCAAAGTGAGCGGAGGAACTTCAAAGGACAAAAATTGATTCTTGCACAGACTATGGGCTAGAAATCTGAAGTCATAACACCATCAGGGTCATGCACCCTGTCAAGTTCCTAGGGGAGCCATCATTGCTTCTTGTAACTTCCGGGCTTTTGTTTTGTTTTTCTTGTTTTAAATTTCTTCATTACTTGGGGACTGAGCCCAGAGTTTTTCTGGTACCAGGAATTGAACTCAGGACCTCACACTTACCAGGCAGGTGCTGCACCACTGAACTAAATCCCTAGCCCCTGAGCCCAGGGTCCTTGCCCTGAGCTATATCCCAGCCCTTTTTATTTGCAGACAGGATCTAACTAAGGTGCTAAGTTGTCCAGGCTAGGTTCAAACTTGTGAAACTCCAGTCTCTTTCTCCCACGGTGCTGGCAGTGCAGGTGTGGATCACTATACCTGAGTGAACTTTTGGTTCTTGCTGGCAATCCTTGGTGTTCTCTGGCTTACAGCACAAACACTCCAGTCTTTGACTCCAATCCTAAATGGCATCCTTCCTCAGTGTGCATCTGTACCTCCTCATTTCTCTGTCTGAATAGATCTGCCCTAATCCAGCATGACATCTTAGCTTGATTATTTCTGCAAGGATCCTATTCTCAATAAAATCACATTCACTGATGCCAAAAGTATGG
Organism: Dinomys branickii; assembly: GCA_004027595.1. Classification (NCBI taxonomy): domain Eukaryota; kingdom Metazoa; phylum Chordata; class Mammalia; order Rodentia; family Dinomyidae; genus Dinomys; species Dinomys branickii. The sequence continues at coordinate 42,414 of PVLD010001564.1, read as the reverse complement.
ATTCATATATTTTTGAGGGAAGACATAATTCAATACACAACAGCAGGCAGAACAGTACAAATGGTGGACCACGATAAGATTCTGGGTTTATTTGGAAAGTAGACCCAGCAGAATTACCCAAGGGAATGGATGTTGGATGTGAAAGAAAAAGATTGATTTACACCATAAGTTTGTGTCTTCTTTCATCTGCTAATGCAGTTCCCACTCACACATCTGCCTTTTAGCTTCCTAAATTCCAGGGTTGTTGGATCCTTTTGAGTTATTTTCTGTTGGAGGTTTATGACATTTAGAGCTACTAATTAGGCATTTTATTGGGATTTGGAAGCAGCAAGCCTATGTGTACAATCTGCCATGTTTACCTAGACATTCTTTCCAGGGGTATGTCTAGGCGTTGTACAGGTTGAAGGTTATGTTTTTAGGGCCTACTTTAAGAAACTAAATTATAAATCAAAGTTAGATACAATAGCAATATTGAAATTTCTGTTGGCTTTCTATTAGTATAACAAACTATCTGGAATAATCAATTTAAAATTAGGGAAGATTTATTTCAGCTTACAGCTTTGGAAGTTTCAGGCTGTGGTCTCATGGCCCTGTTGTTTGGGGGCCTCTTGTGGGACAGAATGTTGTGACGAGATTGCAGAATGGAGAAAAGGTACCTCACAGTAGCCAGGAAAGAAAGAGAGAGACCAGAGTATCACAGTCCTTCATGTCATGTCCCCAGTGACTTAACACGCTCCACCAAGGCTCACTTCTTACAGGTTTCACCTCCTTCCAATGCCGCCACGCTGAGCATGATAGCCCATGGGAGCTTTTGTGTCCTTATGAGACAGAATTATATGGTGAATGCTGCTGCATGCGTTACAATGGAAAGGCAGACTAAAAACAAAACAAAACAAAATTCTTACAATGTGCCTTAATCTACTTCTTTCACTCAATCTGGCACTTGCCCCTTATCACTCTTCCACAAAGTCAAAATGATCGTGAATGGGACATTGAGGCAGCCATGATGGTGCAACGAAAATATTCAAAAAGAGTACTTTCAGACACTGACAAGGTTGATGGGATAAGTGCATTCAAAGCGAGCAGGGGTATTTTGAGACAGATCAATAATAAGGAGTCTTCTACTATAATAAATATTTTAAAATTCCATGCATTTACTGTGTTTTTTTATCATACCCTATGGGTCTAGACATTTCCTTAGTGATCAAATGATAAGTGTCAGCTGTTTATAAAAGAAAAATGTTTGCAAATATTTCTTCCAATAACCATGCCACCAATTATGACTCTTTCAATGTTTGAAGATATTCAAAACTCCAATTTTATTTCCTAATCAAAGTACTATTTTAAGAAGGTTAATGAAAATTCCAGCAGCAACTGTTTTAGTAAATAAAATTTCTTCAACCTGAAGTCAGTAAAAATTAGAAAAAAAATTTAAATTTGACAATATAAAACCACTATCAATAAAATATAAATTATCTCACAGTCCAGATCACTATCATATGCATTGTGCTCTGGCTAGAAATATGAAAAAATGTGAATAAATTCCTAAAATTCTGAATTATACACACCTCTACATTATTGTCATTTAAGAGTCACCATTCTATTAGCAAAATATACAAATTTATAATAGTTTTAGTTAGAGATTTGTCCAGTCATCTGAAAATCTTTTCCACTCAACTAAAAATAACTTCTATTTATGTCTAACCCAAATTTATTATTACAAAACTGTATTTACTATGATAAGAGAATATATTTTATTGATAGTCACTGGCACATTTTAAAATTACTTAGGCATGCATGATGGGTGCCTTTCAGTAATTCACTTCCCTTAGTCCTCAAGATGTTAAGGGTGGATTGCCTTGTTTTAAAGTGAATATTTATTTAAAAGGAAAAAGCAAAATCAGGATGATTTATAAATACAAAAATATCCCCAATTGCAGAAAAAATATCTTTTACATATTAACACTATCTAACATACTAATATTTTTTCTTCAGTTTTTGAATAAATACTTTCATGTCCTAGAAGTATTAAGACTGTTATGAAGTTTGGGAAACCATCAATTTTTTCATTTGTAAATTGTTAGAAGTACTTTTGTTTATCACTGCTATATTTTGTACCCTATAAGCACAATGTCTTAGCTACTTTCTTGTTGCTGAGACAGAATACCCAACGCCTAAAGTTAACTAAGCTCACAGTTTGTAGAGGTTTGGGTTCATAGGTGGCTGACTCCAAGGCAGGGTGTGTGGCAGAAGGGAGTCAGCAAAAAGCAGTACATGGTGGGCAGAAGGCAGTAAAGCAGCAAAGCAGGGAAGGAGTGAGGAAGCAAGCAGCGAGGGACCATAGTACCCCCCTTTCTGTCCCTTATGTTATACCCAGGCTATGCCCACTTAGGGAAGGCAGCACTCACACCCAGGTGGTGCACTCTTAGTCCTACCCAGAACTACACCAAATAAGTACTAATTTAATAATCACACACCCTTGATCCCTGCATTACGCATTTAATCCCAGCATCAAAAACTCTAGATCCAGCCATCACTGAAAATCCCCACCTATGATTGCATGAGGCTTTGGGGGGATATCTCGACACAAGCCATAGCACATATGTGATTTCTGATAAGTGCTATTTTGTTTAATTCCCATCATATAGAAATCAAAGTAAGCTCTATAGATGGCATTTTCTGGAATTTCCACACATTATGTTATTAGGTATCTTTTTCAAAGGAGAGACTTCATTTTTACTAGACATTGATGAGACTTTTGCTGAAAAACATACAAATGTTATTACAGCAATTTTTCCACAAGGATACTTGCCTGCCAAGACTCCCCTTTACTGCTGTGGTTCATACCACATAGTTAAGTATGTTTGCATAATGGAGGGGAGGAGCACACCTGGTTGCTAGTCCTGCAGTGGGGTGGCCAGCAAAGGCTTCAAATCCACATAGACATGCCCAAGACTCACAAAAGTATATTCTAGGAAGTCTGAATTAACTGTATCTCCCTTATGCCAAGTCCCTAATAATTAACAGCTCCTACAATGCTTAGGTATTAGAATTATGCAGAGTAAAGAGAAAAAACACTGAATATTGTACTTAGCAGGCTTAGTTCTGCAAGTTTTACAGAAACACATGATCACATAAGCACATTGCTCAGCCCTATCTTCTGGTGTTGGAACAGCTCTGTGCAAAGCACGGCTCTGCAGCTTAATCTTTCTCAGCCTCTGAGCACAGCCCCTGGTTCCTGTGCAAAGCTGCTCTAAAAGCTTGGCTGACCAACAACCAGGAAATCTTTAACTTTTGATGGTTTCTGTCACATTTCATAACACAATGAATATAGTATGAAATCATACAGATTTCAAATTGGTTTGCAAATTTCCATTAAGAAGCTTTTCTAATATGAAAAGGCAACCAATTCTCATTTTTGGAAGCTAAAGGAAGCATGTTTAGATTGCTCTGGCCCATGAGGCAGCACGCAGAGAAGAATGAACTGAACTGAAATGAAAACACAGTCTGGAAGAATAACTTCAAAACAGTGCACCGAGGACCAGAGCCCTGCCGCTACCACTTATGATTCCCTCGGACTCTGGTGCTTGTGTTCTTGCCTGAGAGCACCACAGCACACTCCTAGGCAATGAGAGGGTCAAGGGGCACAGGCTCCAGATTCTTACACAGTAACGACAAAAATCAATTTCAATCCTCCAAGGATGATACACTGCCACGGAAGGTCACTAAACACTGTCAGTTCTCTGAGACCCTAGAGACTTGAAAGGAGATTTCCAAAAATTACCACACCTCAAACTTAGCACTTTGGTTGAAAACATGAAATTTTTTAATATTTTACCCCACATTTACCTATGTGGGTTGAGGTAAGCAGGAGAGAGTCTTTATCATTTGGTAAGTATAGTAACTTGCTGGTTGTAAAAGTTTGCTTTACAAGACATCATAGGAGTTCAACCAATTAAAAGACTCATTGCTGTATTGATGCATATTTTAAAAAGTGATTTGCATCTTTTGGGAGAAAGCATACTTATTTTAGCATTGGTTATAGGCATTGTTGTTTGGTGAACAACAAAACAAAATTAAATACTAGGATAAGATTTAGGAGTGGTGAAGGAGTAGAAAATTAAGAAGCATAGGGCTGGGGATATAGCTCAGTGGAATAAGCGCTTGCCTAGCAAGCGCAGGGTCCTGAGTTCGATCCCCGGTACCGCAAAAAAAAAAAAAAAAAAGCATAAAGCCTGCATGTCTGCCTTAGAGTGTCCCCCTTTCTACTTGCAAGTGGCCTCAGTCACTCTGTGAACCTCAGTTTCCCCATCTCTTACATGGGATGATAGTATTCGGCCTACCAATCACTAAAAGATTGTGTGAAGATAAAATAAGAAAACTTTGTGTAAATATTTTTTAGACTTTGAAATGTTACAAACATGAGTTACAACTGTATTTAATTTTAATAGCTGAAAACTATTCGCTACAGGAACAAACTTTGGGGATGAGATGCGAAAAATAAAGAACAGACATTCAGTGTACATTTTTTAAGGAGAAAGAACATGGGGACGTGGGAAGCCTTGGTGAGCTGCCTGGGGCCTGGATCCTCCAGCCAACCCCAGCCACCACTGAGGGAGGGGCCTTGAACTCTGGAAACCTGAGTGAGCTGTCTGGGTGCCTGTGTCCTGGTGCCCCCATCTCCCCGCCACCATCTCAGGAACAAACCTGAATCCCCGGAAACTTAGGGAGATTTGAAAATGACAAAAAGGAGAAGCAAAATGCAATCTCAGCCAAGGAGAAAGAAAATGAAGGCTGGACAGCAGGATTTCTGAGGCCTCACAAGGTCTCTGGAAGGCTTTTTGGTGAGAGAAGGGAGCGGTCATAGTGCGACAGGGAAGGGGGTGTTATTAGAGGGGACTTGGTGTACTTCAAAGTCCAGTTTTGTAAATTCTAGGTGGGAAAATATACAAGGATATGAAGTGTGTAAACAACACAGTGGATGTAGTGTTGCACAGTGATTCTTATTTATTCATTTAGATAGGGTCTTGCTATGTAGTCTAGGCTGGTCTCACACTCATGATCCTTTTGAAACTGAGAAGAAGCAGAAGACAAACTGAACTGTTTCAAGCTGCTACCTTTTCACAGTTGCTAGTAAGTGATCATTCCCCAGTGCATTTAGTAAGTGCTTGTTGTCTACAGTGCTAATAAGTGAGATGTCAATGAGCTGGAAAGTCTGTTTCCGTTTCCTTCATGGGCCAAGATATGTGGGTGCTATAGGAAATTAAGGAACATGTTATTATAATAATATCATATATTGTATATTAAAATATAATGTTACAACACTTATATTTATATTTTAACCATACAATATAATGTTATAATATTTGCAGATACTGTCACATTAGTGCTCAAATTCTGACAGATCACTTCTTTCCTAAACAGCAGGTTTGGAAATCCATTTTTTAAAATATTTTTACCAGTTTGTCTATAGTGCTGACTATTCACAAGTGTTCTAGTGAAACCAAATTTAGTCTCCACACTTTGAAAATGTTCTGTCCCAGTTAAAATAACCAAGCTAGTCTCATATTAAAGAGCTGGGTGTCAATCATTCTGGCTTTAGGGTTTCTATTATGGGGGACTTTAACTCCGACAGAAAGCAAACAAGACAGAAATCCCCGAACAGGAGAGTAGTTTGTTCCTGCTCTTGCTATAAAACATGCCAGATTAAGGATTTCTTCTGCCTGTGCTTTACTAAGACCAGGATATTTGATGACATTACCACATTATTAAGAAGACACTTCTTTCCTGTACTACCAGTTCCTGAGTGGAAATCTCAGTTTCACTCATAAAAACAATGCTTTCCCTGGGAAATCTCATAAACTGTCCAGAGCTGGCAGGTCTGTACTACCAGGTGAGTACCACTGTTGAGGAAAAGCCAACAAGGGCATCAAGGAGCAGCCTCCCAGCAGCAGGGGGAACACAAGGACTTCTGGCTGAGATAGTTATCACCTGAGAGGTGCAAAATAACAGCAGACTACTGGAAGAATTAGGTGCCAAGCACAGAAGATAGGGTTGAGACCGCCCAAATAACAGAAGGGATCATGAACAGGAACCTGCAATCATATAGAAGAAATGTTAGGTAAAATTTGGCAGTGAGTGTGAACAATTAGATAGGAAAGGACTCAAACAGCATTCAAATCCAAGACTGGCTGTGGTGGTGTGGAGGGAGGACCCATGCCTTGGATCTGAGCAGTAAGTAGGACATTCTGTCTCCATCTTTTGCAGAACCCAGGAGTCAGTGCTGTATTTTGAGGTCATGTAAATCTTTGTTTCTCAAGGTTTATTATTTTGTACTTGTCCATCGTGTCATAAAAAAACTATCCAAAAAAGCCAACTAATAATAATCATATAATACTAAATGTAGTGATGCATATTGAATATTATGTGGCATGTAATATTCTGTGTTCTAAACCAAATACTTCATGTAATGAAATAAAGTTAATTATGTGTATATTGAGTTACTCTTTATCATACTTTTACTTAGAAAAAAATTTGAAAGTTCAGCAATAAATATTAATGTTTGCCTAATCATTATTTATTTTGTCTTCTTTTTAAAACAATTCTATTTTAAATCACTGATATTATGTTATAGTTAGTTACTCATTTGTATCTATACAGGCTGTGAATTATGTTTTTTCTAGTCCCAGATATAAGCCTCGGTTAATTCTATGTAGAATAAATTCATTCCCTTGTTCAGATTCCTGATTGGTTTAAAGTTTGCCATGAGATGTAATTCTAGTAATGAAAATGAAGAGTTTCTTGGGAACTTTATGTGTTTTTTGTTGTACTGGAATTGAACCAAGGAAGCTACATCTCAACTACTTTTTCAGTTTTATTCTGCAACAGTATCTTGTTAAATTGCCCAGAGTACCTTGGAACTCCCAACCCTCCTGCCTCATCCTCAGAGTGCCCAGGATTATAGGTATGCACCACTTTGCTAACTTCTTGGGGATTATCTTAAAAATTCTGTCGAACTCTTTCATGAAGTTCTCCACAAAAACTACATTACAGATGACCCAGCCTATGAGTAAGAAGTTGGGGTAGAATCCTTGAGCTGTCTGATGTCTACAAAGCCCAAGCCCTGAAAAACTGAAAAACTCAACTATATCCTTAGTTTATGTCATCACCTGTTAGGTTGAATAATGCTTCCTTTCCCCAAACAGGTCTGTAGTCCAAAGTTTGGAACAGATAAATATTTTACATTATGTGGCAATAGGCACATATGACCTTATTGCAAATATGGTTAAATTAAGCAGTTTGAGGTGAGATCATTCTATGTTTGTCAATTGGGCTTAATGTAACCACAAGAATCCTGTAAGAGGTAGGCAGTGCAGTTAGAGTCAGAGGCGATGATGAAACAGGTGTCAAAGTGCTCTAGTCATGAGCTAAGATATTTGAACAATCTCTAGAAGCCAAAAAGGCCAGGAATTTCTCTTTACCTGGAGCGTCTAGAAAAAATTCATTTTCTTGTCACCTTGATTTTACCCTTTTAAACCATTTCATTTGGAAACCATTAAGCTTAGGATAATTTACTACAAACCTATATGAAATGAATGTATCCCATAATTATAGCCAAATATTTGTAAATATCACATGTACTGTCAAATTTTCAAAGGCATAAGAAGTAACAATCGAGGGACTTCTGGGAACATGGCAACCAGGTGAGCAGCAAAGATCCTCTTGGAGGGTCGCCACACGAACACTGGATTACAGCAACATCAAAAGGACAAGAAGGAGACAGGTGGATCCCCTGGCCCCAGGAAGTTATTGAAATGAGAGATGAGGCCCTCAGAAAGAGCAAACCAGACCCCTCCCGGAGAAGAGGCTCAGGTGGCTGCCATGGTGCAGTCAGATCTGAGTTCTGGGCCAAAACCAGAACAGAGTGGGAGGCTAGAGGGGAGTAGTGACGGTGAGGAAGTGCTGTGGAGACCTCAGATCGCTGACTCCAAGAACAGAGCAAGTGGTGGCAGAATAGTCACAGCCTTTTCCACCAACTGGGCCAGCCTAACCACATTCAGACCCGCCCCTGCCCGGCGCTGGCCTGCCCCGCATGACTTGCTCGCCGTGGTTGCCTTGCTCCCCACCCTTCATTCATTTCTTCAGTGAATCCAGACGTCCACAGGCTCCCCAGCACTTCCCACTTCGGACTGGAGACCACACCTTGCTTGCCAGTGAGAGCTGGGAACCAGAGCCCAGCAACATGGAGTGAACTCAGGCATCATGAGCCGTGGGGAACGGAGCTGCCACCGGGAGGGTACTGAACCACTACTGGGGGCAGTTCTGCTGCAGCTTGCATATCCACCAAGTATGCGCTGAGCCGCCACCAGGCAAGGTCCTGCCATGGTGTACAGAGCCACGGGGTGTGGGCGAGGCTCCACAGACTCTGCGGTGACACCTTGTGGGATGCAGAGCCACTGCAGGATCCCTCTCCCTTGGCCACCACCCTGATGCCCACCCTCCAAGATCCTAGGTGCTCGATCTGGAAGAGGAGCAACAGCCACAGGTCAGCAAGAGCAGCCAGGTCAATGACATACTGGAAGGCTGAGGCTTGCTACTAATATGAGCACTGAGAGGGACTCCATATCACTTGCAAATATGAACTTTGTATTAACCCATAGAGACAAGATATGGGAAAAACAGCAGTCCTGGAGATCGAGAGATGACAACATACTCTAAGACCTGAGAAAATCCTCCAATTGTCTCACCAAACTAATAACTAAACTTAGCACACACCCTGAACTACCTCGGTGAGCACGAGTGGAGGAGACCTCGCGCCACTTATGCCCAGCATCAAAGGATTCAAAATGAGAATTCAAACCCTCACAAGCAGCAAACAAGACTCCTTCCTGAAAAACAGCTCAGGCACCTGCCATGGCACAGTTAGAGGAAGAGGAGGAGGAGAAAGAGGGAGTCACCACTCCATACACACCCTCGGCCCACTCCCTCAGTCCTGTACTCATGGCTTCAGCTTCGGAAGCCCATGCTCATGGAAACCTCCTGACTAGGCAACAGGAGAGCAAAGTTCTGAGAACTGGGCCAAAACTGGAGCAGAAAAAGCCCACTCTGGAAGGTGACCAGGAAAACAGCAGAGGAGGATCCTCCTTTAGGATCGCCACCCAGACGCCACCCAGACACTGGACTATAACAACATGAGAATGACAAGAGGCAGAGAGACAGGTCCCCTGGTACAAGGAAGGTTTAGAAATGAGAATCAAGTCGGGGGCTCCCTGCAGACTACATGGGGACCCTGTGGTCTTGGACCAGGCCCCTGGGAGCACCTTGTTGGATCGGAGCCCTGAGGTCTGTGGGGGGGACCCTGCAGACACAACTGGGCCAGTGGGACCACCTCATAGGGGCAGGGTGGAGCCCAGTGGTCCTTAGGGGTGACATTTAGGACCCAACTGGGCCCCAGGGAGTACCTCGTTCATTAGGGCAGAGCCCAGCAATGCTCAGGGGTGAGCCCGAGAACTCAACTGGGCCCCCAGGAGTGCTTTGTTCAGGCAGAACCCAGCGGTCTGCAGGGGTGACCCCATGAACTGGTCCGGGTCCCCAGGAGTGCCTTACTGGGTCGGAGCTCAGCGGTGCTCGGGGGCAACCCCAAGAACTTGCCTGGGCCCTTGGGAGCACCTCACTGGGGTGGAACCCAGCAGTCCTGGGGGATGACCCTGAGGATTTGACTGGGCTCCTGGGAGCACCTCGTTGGGGCAGAGCCCAGTGGTCTGCAGGGACAACCCTGCAGACTGGTCCAGGTCCCTAGGAGCACCTTGCTGGGGCACAGTCCAGCAGTGCTTGGGGGCAACCCCGAGAACTTGACCAGGCCTCTGGGAGCACCTTGTTGGATTGGAACCCAGCAGTCGTCAGGAGTGACCCCACAAACTGGCCCAGGTCCCAGGGAGCACCTAGCTGGGGCAGAGCCCAGCAGTGCTCAGGGGCAACCCCAAGAACTCAACTGGCCACCCAGGAGCACCTCACTGGGGTGGAGCCTGGTGGTCCTCAGGGGCAAGCCCATGGACCAAACCGGGTTCTTGGGAGCACCTCGCAGAGGCAGAGCCTGGCAGTCTGTGGGGTCAACCCAGCGAACTTGACTGGCCCCCTGGGAGCACCTTGTTGAGGTGGGGCCTGGCAGTCCACAGGGCAAACCCGAGGACTGGACTACACCCCTGAGGGCCTCGAGGGCTTATCAATCTTGTATGACCATAGTGAATTTGGTTCCCTGCCTATGTACTGTCTTTGAGGATGGGTGCTTTTCCACCTAGCACCATAGTAATTGGAGTGTACCCATGTTTGTTACAGCATAATTTGAAGCAGTCATATACCCTCCCAATGCGAGAGCCCGAGGGAGTAAATAAACCAAAAAGTACAGTTATTGTCAGAGGGAAGATGATTGATTGGGTGGGAGAACAATAGAGATGAAGGTAGAGAAAATTGTTTGATTAATCGAACGTGCCATCATTTGTAAAACTGAGTAAAAACAGTGAAGACATCATTTTGTAATACAGCATCCATTTTTAATTCCCCAATATCTGCTCTATAATTCTGTTTCCTTTATCATTTATGCATTATACATGCATTATAGTGATTTATAACTGAGTAAGAAATGCAGAGATAAAATTATGTAATACAGCAGCCATTGTTAATCCCCTAATATCTTCTGTATAATTGTGTATTTACTTCATTGTTTTTGAGATAACTGAGTAACAAATATGAAGATGATAAAATGTAAAACAGCATTTATTGTCAATCCCCTACTATCTTCACCATAATTTGTGTATTTCCTTATTGTTTTTGTGTTTTTCGAGTTTATATTCTTTTATCTTTAAAATAAAAAATATTCAAGACAAAAGAATGGGGATATATAAAACAGAATATCACAAAAACCAATACAGAAAATATCTGGTTATAGAGAAGATAGAAGGGAATTGTCATTGGATGCTGTATTACATAATGTTATCTTTGCATTTGTTAACCCCAAAACAGTGAAGGAAATAGTATATTACAGAAAAAAGAAAAAAAAATATTAAGGAGTTGACTCTAGATGCTGTATTACATAATGTTATCTTTGCCTTTGTTATTCATTTATAGAAATGACGGCTCGTTCGATTAATCAATTATCTCCACCTCATCTCCTTTGTTCTACCACCCTGTCAGTCATCTTCCCATTGCTAATAACTGTACTTTTTGGTTTATTTATTCCCTCATGCTCCCCATTGAGAAGAGACTTGGCTACTTTGAGTTATGCTGCATAAAACCTGGGTGTTCACAAATTGCTATGGCAGGTGTTAGAGAAGCACCCATCCTCAAAGCCTATAATTGGCAAGGCCTTTCAGCCTTTGGGTTTCGGGTCAAGGAAGTGGGGTTACACAGCGGACCACCAGGCTCTGCCTTGATATAGCATGTCCGAGTTCAGAGGTTCAGGCGAGTCTTCAGGGTCACTTTTGCAGAGGGCCTAGCCTGTCACCTAGGTCCGCCCCAAGGGACTGCCTCTCCCAAGGGCTGGGAATACTGCCTGGCTCTGCCCTGGGGACCTCTCTCAAGGGCCAGGTGTACCACCCAGCTCCAACCTGGGGTGGCTGCCGCTTATGGGGGTTGGGCAGACTGGGAGGGTTCTCCCCCATAGGCCACCAAGCTCCCCTCAGAAGCCACTGGTGTCCCCTCTGTAGGCATCCTATGACTCTTTGGAGACTATTCCCACCCAGTTAGAGAAGTGGATCTGCACCTTAACTCCATGTCTTCGCCTCCTCCCACCTCTTGATCTCGTGTTGCCATTCCCAGCCCCTTGCAGCTGGGCACTGGGTGCACTTACACTGCTGGGCACAAGTGGTGTGAGGTCTCCTCCACCTGTGCTCGCTGTGGTAGTCCATGGTGTGTATTAGTTTAGTTATTAGTTCTCGGAAAGAATTGGAGGATTTTCTCAGGTCTGCTGTGTAGAATGTGTTGTTGTCTCTCAGGCTCCAGGACTGCTGCTTTTCATGTAGTTTGACACTATGGGTTCTTACAAGGTTCATATGTGCAAGCAGTGTGGACACCCTCTTGGTGATCATATTAGTAGTTTAGGGTGAGTCCTCAAGCCTGTGGACTCAGCCCGTTGTTGTCAGAAACACATGGTGAATGGTCCCCAAGACAGTTGGAGAAGTTTCTCAGGACTTAGAATATTTTGTCATCTCTTGATCTCCAGAACTGTTGGGGTTTTTTTGTTTGTTTGTTTGTTTGTTTTGTATATGTGTGTATCTTGACTCTGGCCGCTCTTGCTGACTCATAGTTTTTTTTTTCCTAGGAACCCTGTCTAGGCTCTTGGAGGACCGGCCTCATGGGTGCGGCTGAGTGAGAGGGATTTCAGGGCATGGGCAGGTCCACAGGGCACAGCAGGGCCGCATGATTTTCCAGGGTCTATGGCATTTCCCTGCCCTCTGGACATTTCCATGTGTTTTGTGACATCCTTGCCAGTAGCACGGCCTGTCTGTGCAGCAGCAGGGCGTGGCTTCATCAGCTCCCAAAATAAAAATTTTTTTTAAAAGAGAAGTAACAGTCAATTTTGAAAATCAACTAAGTCTGTTTGTTGTCCTATAGCACAAATATCACATATTTTTCATCATTAGAAAAAACAAACTAACTTGTACTACATTCAGGCAACTGGACTTACACTTCATTTATGTGAGTAGTGCAACATGCATGTCATTGGTATACACTTGTTAAGTGTTTGTGACTACTTGTCTTCATTTTGGCTGAAAATATTATGCAGACTGTTTCTGCCTGATGTGGTGACACATGCCTGTTTTCCTAGCACTCTTGGAAGCTGAAGCAGGAGGATCACAAATTCAAGCCCAGCTTGGCTAACTCAGAAAAATTTAGAAAATTTAGAAAAAATAATAATTTAGACAAACAAATATTATTTACCAATGTTACAAAGAGTAAGGGAGGAAGGATTTATGCTTAAATGAATATCATCTTCCCAAGTACTCTTAACTGCAGAGACAAGTTAGAGAAATGCTTCCAGTACTGTTTTCTGATGGCATGAGCTTTCACACAAGGGTAAGTGTACTTCTGAGATATCCACACTGTCCAAAAGGTATATAGCATATATGGTTTCAAGAATTTCCCTATCAAACTATCTCTCCATCTATCGATCTATCTATCTATCTAGGTATCTTTCTCTTTAGTTGAGCAAGGCACTGTCAAAATTTTTGAAAATGTGCCAGAGATGTAGCGTGAGGGCCTGAGGTTCTCAGTATCAATCAATCAGTGAATCAATCAATCAATCAAATGTTAAAGAATTTTATTGACATTATCTTATAACAAGATAATGTTATAAGAAGACAATGACCAAGAGCAAGCCAGATTATTTAACCTTCTGTCTATTCCTTTGTCATCTATCATAGAAATCAGACATAGATAAACAGCACTAGAAGGATTTCTCACACTTTTCTCTGCAGTTAGACTAGTCGGGAATACGGAGTTTAGTTAGGCATATATACATACTGCCTCCTTTACTACATGCTAATGTGAGATTAGTAAATCTAATTTATTTTTTAATTTTAATTTACTATTTTGAGAAATTAGACTAATAATACTCTATAGACGTGATATATGATTGAGATAATTCACTTATGGAGTTTAATAGAAATGAAGTATTCTATAAATATTAGCACTGATTACTTCCTTTACCCAGAATTAGTTGCAAACAAAATGTGTTCCAGTTACTGCATCGTCCTTGTTTATTATTTTATTACTCACACAGTAAGGCTTAGTTCTTGTTAGAATTGGGAATCGGATTAAGGTGAGTGTCTATTAATCTAATTGAGATTGTGAGGGCCTTTCTACCATATAATGCTGTCTTCCTCTTTTGAACTCATTTGAACCACGAGGTGAAAGACGCAGTAATTCTTCTGAGGCCACCAAAATGATGAAGTAGGGGTGCTTGTTAATTCAATACCTACTTGAAAACACATAACTCATTAGAACTCTTACAGTGAGGCACCCTGCTGTACATAAGTGTTTGTGTTAGCAAGTGCAGGAAGGATTATGATGTACGATGGGAAGAGAGAACGCTATCAGAAAGTCTTAGATTGCTGATATTCATTATGGCTTCCTCAGTACCCCATACAGGAACATATATTTATAAATACATAATGAAGAAATAGTATATATATTCAGTTTGGGAATTTTTCTTGTAACTAAGTTTTGTCTTGGAGTCAACTAGGCTTCTCTATATATGCAAACACTGCAGATGCACAGAGAAATACACTGATGCTATTTATGCCCTTAAGGAGACTGAAAGTAAAAAAAGACAATTTGAATGTAAATATATGTGTAAAATGGCAGATGGATAACAAAATGCAGAGCAGAATGCCTTCCAGGAAAAGAAAATTGTGTTCTATATTATATACTAATGATAGAGGAGGAATGCCTTACAGTTCCACTGAAGTAGCTTCCTCAGTGTGGAAATTTGAACAACATGGAATCATTGAGAAATGACCAACTTTAAGGTAGCCAGTGATTATATCTCTCTGGAAGTGCAGTTTTTACAACCTATAGAAACTTCCTGCCTAGAGCCTACAAAGCTTCCAGAAATTCCTGCCGAGGTCCCCAAGGAATCTCTATCTAAATTAAAAGCTTTATATGCCTTCTGAGCTGTCAATAAGTCTCATTCTAGGCTATATTTTATCCACCAGGCCTCACCTGAAGATTTCTTAAAGAAATTATGCATGCCCAGTATGCTTCTGAAGGTGGGATGCAATCTGCTCTGACACTTTCTGACTTTCTTAAAACCAAAAATCCCTTTAAAAATATACAAGATGGTGTGATCTTAAGCTTTGTACTCTTCTACGTTAGTTGTAGGAAGGTTTGAATTAATTATTTTATTATCAACATTTAAGGCCAGGAATGCAGCTCAGCGACACAGTGCCTGCCTGGCAAGCACAAGACCACCCTGAGTTTGATTCCTGATACCAGAAAAGAAAAGAAAAGAAAAGAAAAGAAAAGAAAAGAAGAGAAGACAAGAGAAGAAAAAAGAAAAGAAAAGAAAAGAAAAAAAGAAAAGAAAAGAAAAGAAAAGAAAAGAAAAGAAAAGAAAAGAAAGAACATTTTAGTGTGTCCACTACTCAGTTATGGAGAGTCCTTATGAGTAAAAAGTAATTCTTAATGGATTGTCATGTAAGAGAAGGAAACAAACATGCATAAAAATACCATGTATGACATTAGAATCATAGTTCTAACTGGATATTAGAATAGGATGCTTTTTGTCTGAACTGAGGTCCCAAAGGCCAACACTCCACTTCCAGAGACACAATTCATGAAACTAAGGAAGTTTCAGTTTTAGGATCTTTCAGATGCACGAGACACTTTCAAGTCTTGTATTTAAGCATGCACAAAATTTCTGTATTTTTTCTTTCCACAAGTTTCCTAGAATTCTTTAAACTTCAGGTTTTTCACACGAGGGCAAGTATACTTCTGGGAAAGCAACACTCTAAGAATATACTATAAATAGTTTCAAGATTCTCTCTCTCTCTCTCTGTGTCTCTCTCTGTCTCTCCCTCTCTCTCTGCTTCACCCAGGAATATATCTGTAATCGAATTATTATGCTGTTTTTTGGTCTACATTTTCGCCATTACAATTCATTTTTCTTCTCATTTCACTTGCCTTGAATCTCAATATGAAATTATCCTCAGGGTGTGTAGAAACCCAGGTTCCCAACAAAGATATTTTACAAAATATTACTTGGAAAAGATTCCTCTTACCTACATACCTTTTAAAAATTGATATCTGACTTAATTTTTCTTTACGGTGACATAGGATATTATGAGTGGAATATTTTACTATGTTGGAAGCATCTGAATTCAGTGAATTTCTTTTATGTAGGATTCTCGTCCCCTCTATCCATTGATTATTGATGAAGAACAGGAAGATTGCAAAGAGCCTCTAGAAGACAGAACAAAGACGGATGTGCCTAATTTCATCCCATATACAATAAATATGGGATTTATCTATTATCTTAGAATTAAAATTTAAAAGAGACAGTTTCTGCGGACAAATCAATACATTTATTTGAGATAAAAACTGAAGCCAAATTTTTGTTATAGGAAATGATTATGATTTGAAAATAAGGGCTTGCTTTGTATTAGGTTATATAACAAATATTTTCCATAAGCACAATAAACCAGGTTATTAAGACCAAAATTTGGTAAAATATATGAAAACATGAAAATATTTCTCAGCACAATAATTACTTTTTGAATGTATGTTGAAATAAACCATTGTTCTCACTTTTCTAAGTTTTCTAGTATATAAATTTAAGACACTACTTCCTAAGTGGAGGAGTACTGAGGTGCTCAGCATCTGAGACATTTTGTGTTATTCACCAGAAATTGGGAAATGAATTCTTTCAATAATGATCTATTATTTTTAATAACAGATGGTTTCCTTTTTAAAACATAAAAAGGAGAAACTAATTAAGTTATAATTAAAAGTTTTTATGATAGATTGTGTGTCTTTTTCTGTATGATTTAAGAATTCTAAATATTGAAAAATACTGTCATTACAAAATTCCTTACATGACCACTGTCTTACTTATTTGAATTGTTTTTCTCACATCTAAAAACTAGGAATAAATTTGTGGCTGAATCCCATAATCCTGTTATCCAGGAATGAGTAACATTGATTCATGAGTGCTTGAAATACTGGAAAACAAAATGTCTGTGCATCTCATCAAGTTCATTCTGTCCATTAAAATTGTAATTTTACTTTGAAAAGTATTTCTCAGCATTTATAATGGATCCAAGATTATTTGATCAAATACACAGTAATGATAATTTCAATGAATACTAAACCTTAAACTTTTAAACAGAAAATTATGATTGTAATAACATTTAAATTTATATTTTGATTTATATATGCATTTTAGCTTTAAAGAAGGATGAGTGTCTAATTAGCAAATGTATTCCAAGCATAAAAGTACAGTATATTAGGCAAAACTTCTGAGGGAGGAAATTGGAATAGGATTTTAAATTTAAGGAGTAAAAAACATATATAAAATTTTCAACTATTACAAAATGCATTGTTCTTATATTTTTAAAGGATAGGATACATGGCAAATTGCTCTGATAGGTTTCATTGTCTATATTAAAAATAATCAGGAAGGTTTTGTTTGTATGCTTTGCAAGTTTCAAATTTAAATATAAATTTAAACATGCAATTATCAATGTAAAATCATGCACAAGTACCTAATTTTAAAATTCTGTGTTAGATTAGTTACATGAAAGAAAACAAAAGCGTTGTTTTAGTCCACCAAACATAAGGGACCAACTATCTTCAAACAAGTAAGGAAGTGACAGTTCTCTGGATCTTAATCCCATCCATGCCTTCAGGGATGACAGAGATTTAGGGCCTCAGATCTCAATCCTTTCCGACAGGTAGTAAGAGCGTGAGATTATCACTGGAGGTGATTTGCTTGGCAGCAGAACCAAGTGAGAAGGATGAGCTGAGAGAGGGCCACAATTCCAAAGACAGGAGAGCATGTCTTCTGGCACTTGTAGTACATCCTGGGTGTCACAGTAATAGATCGGAAAGGGTAGGGATTTCTGTTTGTTTATTTCTTGTATCCTCAGGACTTAGAGCAGGCCTTTGTGCATATTGGTTTCTCAGTATATCGAAACAACTAGTAGAATCCTAATCCTTTCCAAGCATTAGTTCAACCTATCGGCTCATTTTTGGGGACAGTGTCAATGCACACACCTTTGTAGGCTGCCCTTGCTTGACATCCTGGGTCCCCTCGCGTGAAATTTCCTTCCACAGGAATCACAGAGCCTTGACTTGCATCTCCAGTTTTTTGACCAACAGTGTTTCTGGCGCAGAAGCAGTCAAACTCCTGAGCTGGATCTATCTGCCCATTCGAATTCTGACACAGCCTAAATTCAAGCTTCGGAACTGCTCGGTTCTGGCCGGTGAAGAGGTATCTGGTTTGAACTTAGAAAGGAAGGCAGCACCTCCCTTGGTCATCACAGTTTTTACAAGAAACATATGTAGAGAAAATAATGATGACAATTTTTACTTCTTTTTTAAGAAATGAATTAGACTAGTTTGTTTATAGTCATAAAAAAATAACCTGTAATTAGCAGATAAGTGCAGTTTGGAAAGTCTGTAGCTGGAAGATAATGCGACTTAAACAAAGGAAACAAAGAAGGGAGTATCACCAGATTCAGGCGTCTTCGTCTAACTTGAAATGTCATGGAAAACACGGAAGGATTTTCACCGCACAGCATTCTGGGTCTCCCCGTGTTGATCCACTGTGTGTTCATGCAGTATTTGCACTGAGACCCTATGGAGTGCAGGGGTAGAGCACCTTTGTTCCGAATTAGCCTGGAGAGTTAGGTGGCCAGGGGTCCGACCCCGCCTCTGCTGCTGGTGTCTGCATTCTGTTAGGTGAGTTCGCCATTAATTCAGGCCTCAGTCATCTCATGTATGAAGTCAGGATTATGATAATATCTGTATGATGAGGTTATTGTAAGGAGTAAATGATATAATACTCGATATATTTATGATACTGATAATTCACACTGCTATCTAGTTACCCTGTCAGCGGGGCATACACATCTCAACTATTATCTACCAACAGCTATATACATCAACTTAGATTAATGCTTATAGGTTACAAATTTTAGGTGGTCTTCACATCATGGTGTTTACATTAAAAATATTTTTCCGAGCCGGGCGTGGTGGCGCACGCCTGTAATCCCAGCACTCGGGAGGCTGAGGCAGGAGGATCGTTGTCAGTTCGAGACCAGCCTGGGCTATAAAGCAAGCTCAAGGCTTAAGGCCAGCCTGAACTGCATTGCGAGACCCTGCCTCAAAAAAGACCAAAAAAAAAAATTTTTTTTTCCAAAATTTATTTGTTGATGTCATGATGATTTAAATACTTAGTATTTAGATATTAAATATTATTGGAATTAAGTTTGAATTTAAAGTACATGTATTATATTTTTATACAGAAAAGTGGTTGAAGACAGATATTGGCTCAAAAGGATAATGTTTCAGTATATTCCAATTGAATGAAAATGTAAGAAGTAATGAGGCTTTTTAAAAATTAATTTCACTGGTACACTTTAGATATACATGATGACCACTTTCATCATAGGGGATTTGTACCTGCATATAACGTGTCTCCATTCTTGTTCCCCAGCACCTTTCCCTCCATTAAATCCCTCTTCTCCTCCCTATTTATAAAAACTTTTGTTTCCATAGTTTCTTTCTATTCTCTCCTTTTTCTTCTCTCTTCTTTCGTTTCCCCCTGTCCCCTCCCCTTGTTCCTCTTCTGACTTGAATATTTTTTTCTATTTCCTAATATCTATTATACATCTGGGCCCTTATTTACCCTTTCGGTTTCTCATACTAGATAAACAATGTAGTATTTAAGCATGTGTGCCATACTGATTTCACTTAAGAGTATGATCTCAAGGTGCTTCTGTTTACCTGGAAGTCTCTTAAGCTTAACCTTCTTTATGGCACAATGGTACCATGGCTTTATGATAAATATTATTATCCCTTATCTTTTGGGTTAAAATAGCTAAATACTTTAGATTTTAATGAAAGAAATTCTGCCTATTTTATTTGCTTCCTCTTTTTAAAGAAAATCTTTTATAACTTTTGTATATCATGCAAGACTATAAGAACAATACACTTTCGGGAATAATGATTAGCTCTTCTTAAAACAGTTCATGTAGCAGTGGCAGAAATTTTATTATCAAAAGTTTTAAGGCTCCAGGATATTAGCATATAGCATTAGACTGGTACTGGGTAAAGGAGAGGAAAGAAAGAAATATAAAAATCTGCCACAGAAATGCTGCATCTAAATTACAAATTCAAGGATCAAACATCTGAATTATCTGCCCAACTTTTCAAATGCATTTCTACATTCAAGTCAGTAGCTCTTCCTGTCTCTTAGAGAACAGTTACTTCTGCCACCCTTACTATAATCTTCTAGTGACTTGCTACTATTTGCTATTTTAGAGCTCTTTCTCCAATAGATAGCTAAATGCTGATGAAATCTGCTTAATTGCTTTCTCAGAAAATTCAATAGTTAAATGCCTCCTATGTTAAGACTCAGAAGCTTAACAGGTGCCTCACACTACCAAGAAAGAAGATTGGAAAGAAAAAGTAAATTCCCATCATCATGATACAGGGAAATTGGATTGTTGGGCTGAATTTTGTGTTTACCTGCTTTTTTAAAATATTGCTTGCCCAACCCCTAATCCTTCATTTCTTGGGAAGATATCTAGAAGGTTTCGTTTCATAATAGACACAAGTTTCTCTCCCCTGCCAATTTTATGACAAATTTACTAAGCCACTTCATCTACCTTTACTGAATTTTCTGGTCCCAATTTTCACTGTCTATAAAGCAGGCAGGCTTTGAAACTGATTTTTGCTGCTGATTCTGTGCTTTCCTGTGCAGTGTCTTAGAATCTCCTTTTTTAAGCAAAATTAAAGCTTTGCTTCTAGATGCAGATGAGCTGGGCTCAGAGCAACAGAGTGGCACGAGTCACGAAAAAAAGACCAATCAAAACACTGAGCAAGATTAATCGAAGTGGAATTTGAGTATGCTTAAAAATATAAATTAATAGATGAAACACTTGGTTAACACTGCCTCTCACTTTCTTATTGTCCTGCAGACACAACACACATGCAAACATCATGCACACACCAAACACATCTTTGCTTTCATTACAGTTTAAAGGAAATGCTGTGTCAGTGTTTGATACATCCAAGGACTGAATGTAAACAACATGGTACAACTCTAAAAACTGCCATCGTAAAATATTTTAAGAGGCAGAATAGAGTAAAATAAAATAAAAATGTCTTTTTATGTGATATCTCAGAGTAATTCAGGATTTATGATACCTTAACCTTTAGAATCCAAAATATTAAGCTATGTTTCTTAGAGATAATAACTCGGTTGTCCCTCACTTATGTGTCTTAGATAAAAGCCTACTGCCACAGAATCCATGAATGCTCAAATACCCTTGCGGGCCTTTAGTAGTAAATCTTATGGAATAGCTTATGGCCAATGTAATGGCCCACAGTAGCCTGCGAATATCATGAATTCTAATAATACTTACATCAGTAGAAACATGAAGTAATGTCTCCATTGTAATTAAATGATGTATTTAGAGCAGTGGACTAAATGGTCCCCCAGTGTGTTGGTGATATATTCTAATAGTCTTCTCTTTACAGCGCCACACGGTAATATTCATGCTTTATTCTGGAGGGCTTTGCTTCTGACTGAACATTTGAATTGCAACATTAAGTGGTAAAGTGGATTACAGCGGAACTCCATGAATATGGATCCTGATCAAGGAACGAAGTGCTTAAAAAAATAAAATGTTACCATTTAAATAGAGTGATTATGAAAACGTTTTTATATGTAGGAATGCAGGGAGTCTTTGCCCCGCTTTTTATTCTATGTCCCACAGCAGAACATATTTGCCACAATTAAAAATTTAGTAGGGTGAAACGCCAGAACTTAAATCACTGCAATTTCTGCTGCACTTATTGAATTTAATTTGGGCTGTTTGAGGTACAAATTAGTTTTGATAATAATTACTTTATTCCATTTTAAAAACATGTTCATTCCAAAGATTGTAGCCAAGCACAGAGTGTATACATGTAGTAAGAAATTCTTCTTTTTGGGGGTGCATAGAAATTACCCTGCAGTTGATTAGATAAAAATGTCACATTGTGAATTTCCATTCTTTATTTCTCCCTTGAATCAGTCACTAAAGCAGTAGCTAGAGGCGGTCAGAGCCTAGGGCAAAGCTGAGGGCGCTGCAGTCTCTCCAGGCTGGTGGGGAGGCAAAGCTACAGCAGAGTCTATCGCACCTGCGAATAGAATTAGACAGTGTGAATGTATATAATACAGAATTATAACAGAGGAAACACTATATATTTGTTACAATTAAACATTTCTAGGACATTTTCTACTTGTGTGTTATATTTCTAAGTGTCTTCAAATACATTTTCTAAGAACAAGGAAAAATATCTACCACTGCTAACAATAAGGCACATCTGCTCAGTGAATGTGGATTTCTAATATTGACAAACTAACATATATATATATATATATATATATATATATATAACCCTTGCTCTGTATGTGATATGTGTCTGAATATGCACGTTTTTACTTAAGGTATTGTAACTTTAAATTTACAGAGTCCTTGCAAAAGCACCATGCATTCACTAAAATTACATGTTTAATGGCTTCTGTTGCTCAGTTGTTTTACACCTAAGGATGATTTTGCATGCCTTATTTCTTAAATTTGAATTTGCCAAATATTACAACTTGGTACCCATTCACAATTTGAGAAGGTTAAAAAAATGCAACCTTGTTTTTACCACAGGAATCATAATCAAGCCAGAATAACTGGTGGTTTACAGTAAATTTATATCAACTCTTTCTCTCTCTCTCTCTCTTTCTTTCTTTCTCTTCCTTTCCTTCTACCTCCCACTCTGTATTACTTTAAAAAGTACATTTTTATTGTACCATCAACGATTTGCAATATGCCAGGGTACTGTGCATTTAGGTTGTGTTAAAACAACATAGTGCGCTAGAAGGAAAGAAAATCAACTGCCCAGGAACATGGAGATACTGGTCAAATATAGCACTCTAGCTAAATGAAGAGCTCTTTATTTGGCCAATGTAGTCTTGGCTTTGGTTGGCAAGCTAATTCTTTGAGTACCACCCTTGAAAATCATGCTAATGAGGCTCTTCACTTCATCAAGTAGGATTGTGGACGTTTTGTTGTGTGCATTATTAAGGCCTCAAATTGCCCCATTAGCAAGGCCTCAAATTGCCCCTCAGGGTCAATATTTAATGCAGGTGAGGTTAGGTTAACTACCTCAAAACTGTCAGGACAATAAACAACAGAGTACCTGTTACAGGGAAATTCACTTGCTCCCTCCCTGAATTTCTTTTGTAAAATACCAATTTCCATATTAGACTTCTATTTTAAATTGATTTTGGGGGAAAACACAATTTATGTTACCGATTCCAGAAAAAGGGAGTTTTAAAATGGGAGACAGAAATTTTTTCCACCAAGCACCCTTATGAGTGGTTTGTAAGCTTTAATTTTTCCATCTACAAAACGGGATCATTATATTTTTTCTCAGGAACCTTCTGAGGATAATGCTTCCTTTAAACAATGAATAAAGAACCTGCAGAAAACAATAAGAGTAATACCAAAACTGAGCAAGTTCTAAAAGGACTTTCTGTAGGACTTTAGCAATTTAGTAGCTAGCCTTATTAATTATCGAGTTAAAAATTAATGAAAAGTTAGAACAGTAAGTAGTAAGTTGAATGTGTGTAAACTTAAAATTCAGAATAGGATTCTATCCTACAAACACTGGGATAGTATGTAAAGCCAGAATGTTACACATTTTAAGTGGTAAACATAAAATTCTTTTGCTCATTAAAATTTGAAGTGGGAAGGAAAGGCAAAATGATTTTTTCTGTATCTTTGCTGTCCACTGGGCTTCCTGAAAACTGGTTAACACTCTATTGCTGCTAGTTATCTCTAGAGACCCTCAGTGTTGGGGGAAATAGCAATTATCTCCCTGAGCATGCTCAGCAGAATCCACTGGTGATGTCAGGACATGAAACCTTTCATACATGGCAACTGAAAGATGAGAGCCTTGGTTACAGTTTCCAGGAAGTGTGTGAAACAGAAGCCTTGAGATTCTATTTCACATCTAGATAGAGATAACGTTTATGCCTCCTGTGTTAAGGTTAATTTCCATGTATTTAGGGCCCCTGAAATCCCCATCACCTCTGTGGCTGGGACCTGCAAAGTTGGTTTTGCTACTGAATGTGGCCCCAATTAAGAAGTGTTCACTGATGTCCTTCCAGCAATACCTTGTGAGTTTGAACAATTTTAGTGAAATACAAGTAACAAGGAAAAATGAATTCTCTTTAGCCTCTATTCAGCCAAAATTAGCCTCCGTGGATTCTGGCTCACAAAAGCACCACGGGCTTCTGGCTGTGCTCTGTAGCTGTGAAATAGAATCAAGATTCCATTAGGCATCCCAAGCTGCCTCCTTCTCCAGGGCAGACAATAAAAATGACAACAGGGGATTGTCCCTCAGCTAGTCTAACAAGGGGGTGGGTTCTTTTCTAAATGACTAGATGTCTGTTTAGCTGAGGAAAAAATTTAAAGGGGCCATGGGCCAAATTTTCTCCAGTTCTTTGGCTTACGTGTTTGTCTCTAAGATCATCTTAAAAGAGATCTTGATTTCTACCTCTGTTGACACATAGAGGTCATACCCCATTTTAAGGATTTGTGCACACAAGTATAAACAGCCTTACATTGTCCAGATAACAGCATTAGTCTGTAAGAAATATCAGAATTTTTAGCAATTAGATATAAATTATTGGTCTTGTCATATTTTTGCCTCTTAACTCAAGGAAAAGGATTCTCCCTAAAGTAGACAAATTCTAAAGGGGAAATAGGATTTCTGCCTTCAAAATTTTTTCATGAGTAAAAATCACTTATGGATTAATTTATACAAACAGTATAAATATAAGCCTGTAGAACTTTGGCTTTGTAATAGTCCTATATGCTGCTGTCTCCCTCATAGAAAGCTTGGCTGTCCCTCTTTCTGATGAAGGTCAGATTGTCAGACAGTCTACACTGGCGAGGTCCAATAATTGGGTATGACCTTGCCTAAGTTTCTTTTGACATGAAATTCTAACCAATTTCTCTGTTTCTTTCTTAAATCAAAAGCACAAGCATGTAGGAATATTTTCTACCTCATTCAAAGATAAATATAATTTATTCAGAATTCACATAAATTTGATTAAACATTCTTTCTCTTTCTAATTAACCTGGTAAATAGAATTGTGTATCTCCCTTGACAGATACCTTAGAATAAAATTTAATACAGCTTGTCAATGATGATCAGAAAGTTAAAGAGTTCATCAACTATTCATAGTAATTGTACTGTATTCACATAGAGTCATAAATGTGTATTTCATGGTCACTTCCTTGCTTCAATCAAAATTACTGGCAGGAAATAATATTATAAAATCCATGGTGTCAATTACTAATGGTAGTGAAAAGTAAATCATAATGTTTTCATTTTCAAATTGCTAATATATACAGGTTGCAACATTCCATATACCAAGTCTTTAATAAGCAATTATTTATGTGTTCACTTCCTGGCTATTGCTGAACCAAGGCATTTTTCAATACTAAATGAAAATTCTATTCAATAATTCCTTCTATAACGTTATTCATTGATAATGTTATTTTACAAAGTTGCACAATTTCTTGTATGTCTGTGATTTAGCTAAAAAAATGGCCATCCAACTATTTAAATGTGAATTGTCACTTATAATAATCAATTTGAAGAGAAAAGACACTTAAATGTATTTTGATTTTAAACATCAAAGCTGTTTTCTAAATTTGATGGATTCATGCCCAGAAAGTTCTAAAATTGGGTTTGCCATGCCTTCCTTATTTTATGGCCTTGGGGAATATTCTGAAAATCGTTGAGACTTTATTTATAAAATTGTTACTGAATATTCTATCAACTATTTTGTAAATTAATATACCTTGTTAAATATAAGTATAGTAAACTAATTAAATCACCAAGTTATTAACTTCTCAACTTTAGCAAATGAAGCAAAAGGATTCATTATAATTTTTCAAAGAATTATTAAATGTAGCTCTTAAACACATTCAAATGGTCTGATTAGAGTTCTTTGTATTATGTGGTAGTGTCTTTATTACTTAAAACAAATTTGGATATATCTACAGTGTATGAGAGCACCAGGGTTTTATATGGCTATAAAATATATTATAAATTATATTACTTATAATATATACACATTGTTTTACAAGGTCATGCTCAAGCTAAAATTAAAGTGTGCATTATGATATAGATATAGGTTGCTGAATATAAAACTAAAGTATGCATTATAGATATAGGTAGATATAAATGTTTGTGTGTTTGTAATTATATATCTGCTAGTCAAGACTGATATACTTTTGACTATAAAAATTTCTGGCAATTGTAAAAATTTGTGAGCAGATCTATCAGTGTATTTTAAATAAAACAGTACTTGTACCTTTTGTGTGAACCTGAAAGACAGGGCATTGAGATTAAGGTTCACGATACTAAGACTCAGATGTGATGTACACATATAAGCACAATGATGACTTCAGATTCACTATTTACATTTATAGTGCTGGGGCTACTGCCTTTTCTTACTCAGAACAAGTTCATTTAGGGTGAAACAATCCACAGTGACTCTTGATTTTGCTAAATTCCCCAAATCACTGGAAGTATTTTCAAAATTATAGTAGAAATACCTTGTTTTTAGATAGCATTGTCCACAACTGACTACTAACTTTGGAAATAAGCAAAAAAAAATTTGAAGTTACAATTTCCTAGGATAAAAATTAAAAAAATACTAGAGACATTTACTATTTAAGAATAGAGATTAGTCCAGATGCTTCCATTTTTAAAAGGGAGCAACAAAACAGGGAGAGATCAAAATCCACACATTCAATAGTCATCTGTTCTTGGCTTCTGCTTTCAACCAACTGTAGAGTTAGGGAGACCGGAGATCACTGACAACCAGCACAGAAGCGGATCTGGAACCAGGTCCCTATACGCTCTGTAACTGGATCCTAGGTATTCCCCTGAGCACTGTAGAAAAGTAGCACACACTACAACAGTCATATTTGGTTCCGGTGGGGGAACCAAACCAACGGAGATGTAAGGAACTGGATAAACCTTCTGGCCAGAGAGAACCCAGAAAAATAAAGAAAAGAAGGTAGAACAAAGTAGTCACACTCAAAGGTCCATAACAAGCAAAATCACAGAAACAGAATCTTGATAAGTGATTGCCTGGGGCCAGGGACAACGGTGAGCAAGAGGGAAGGGATTGGAGGAGGTGACTACTATCAGTTGTGAGCCTTTTCCTGGGTGATGCTAAGCTTGATTGTGGTGACAATTGCACAACCTTGTGAGCAGCCTAAAAACCACCAGGTTGTACAGTATATCCCAAGAGGGTGAATTCTATGACTAAGAATCAGTACATGAGCTCACTCCAGGTTAAATTAATTGAATCAGAGAGAGAGATTTTAAAATAAGGTGTTTGAAGTTAGGCTTAGTAGTAGCGTCTGCGTCACAGGGTAGAATGGCCTGAATAGGATTGTTTTTAATATATGACCAATGTTTAATTGATGTCAGTTTTTATTGTTACATGTCTTCCTGTTGGTAAAACACTTGGTTCATGGTTACAAGCCAATATCTATCTACTCCCTTCTTAGATATCAGAAGTCATTTGAACCCTGCTACCTATTTTATGTTGGGCTGGAATCTATCACAATGTCAAAGGACTGGAGAATGTCTTTGCAAGTTAGACCCACACCCTTTCTGTTACATAGAGTCAAGAGATAAGAGGCCATATCGAAGGTCAAGTAAGGAAAAACAAGAGAAATCTAGAAACAGGTTTTGTTCCTTGTGCTTAGGAGCATCTGAGGTGATGAAGAGTTTGGAACACCTCACATGTTCAATTGAACTGGAACAAGTTCCCAAAGAAGGTGGCTTGGCTGTAGTTATATTAAGAGTGTAATAGAGAAAAAAGGGAGAAATTAACTGAGTCTATGTGTGACCAAAGGCCAGTAAAGGAAACAGGTAGGACAGGACAGTGAGAAACTTCATGGTTTAAATAAAGAATCTAATATAAAAAGGCTAAAAGATTATATATAATGAATTGCCAGGATCAAAAGCCTTCTAATGGGCAATCTTAATGGAGACATTTTGATCAATTAAAATTAGCTTGTTATCCAATGAAATAAAACTGTACAATGAACACTCAATTTATCATCTATCATCTATCTATCTATCTATATCATATTATATATCAGATGTATATATCAGAGCAGAGCCAAGCTGCTTCATATCAGTTAGAAACTGTCCAATTGACAGCCCTTCCTCAAGCCTGCATGGACACTAGCCCAGGAAATGCTTCCAATGAAACCTTAGAATTTAGGGTAGCATAGTTGAAAATGCCCAGTTTTAAGTGTTCCAGGGCTGCCACTGATTCATAGTGCAAAACTCTAAGTCAGAAGAAAAATTTATTGGCCCATAATATATGGCTTGAGAAGAGAACAGGACCTTAAGAAATTAAGCAAAGATGCTCATATTTTCAGGTGAACTTCTAGCTTCTAGGTCTAAATGCCATTCACACTTATGCACAGCAAGCATGTGGTCATCTCTCTAGCCCCAGGGTGCAGTCATGCAGAGCACAGACTGAATCTTCGCGAGAAGACTCAGGAAAGAACAACAGGAGCCCTGAAAGACACTGTAGACCAGTAGGGGCAGGGAATTCTGAGGTCCTGCCCACTCTGACTGTTCTAACTTCGGGTTTTGCAAGGGAACCATACAATATAGGACATATATTTATAAGATTATTTATACTAGCCACCCAAAGAATCATATACAAAAAGAGTGCAGGAAATCTCTCCTCATACTAATGACCAAGGAACCCACCTGAAGGCCTGGATTCCAAGTAATGTCCTACATGAGTCCAGCTGAAGACCTAGAACTGATCACAATGCCCCACGAGTTCAACTAGAGGCCAGGAGCCCATGAAATCTCATGCAGGCATGTTTCACAGATCTGTGGTGAGAAGGCCCAAAGGTCAGTGGTAGAAGC
This sequence comes from Dinomys branickii, assembly GCA_004027595.1. NCBI lineage: Eukaryota > Metazoa > Chordata > Mammalia > Rodentia > Dinomyidae > Dinomys > Dinomys branickii. The sequence goes on along the minus strand of PVLD010001564.1, from coordinate 13,662 downwards.
TAGAAAGTCTGGCCAGCAGGATGAAGGATCTGCACTAGCAGGCTGAGGGATCTGCACTGGGGCCAGGAAGCAATGCTCAAAGCAAGAGCCAGAACTGCCCCTAAAAGTTCCACAGCCATCCTCAGCAACAGTGAGGTCCTGAGCTCCTCTGATGATGATAACAGCCCTTTTCCCACCAGAAAAGCCAAAGGAACAAGCTTCTCCAGGAGACTCAGCAGTGCAACATCTTCCCTTCCAGAGCCAGGAAGCGATGTTCTAAGTGAGGACCAGAGCTCCTCCAAAGTGAACCATAGCCATTCTCAGCAACAGTGAGGTCCTGAGCTCCTTCAAAGATGAGAGTTGAGCTCATTAGGAAAGTGAGTGTAACGAGGTCCTCCAGGAAAACCATCTTCTCCCTACAGCTTCCTAGCAGCTTCCCAACAGCTTCTCAACAACTTCTTCCAGGTCCCAACAGCCTCTCTACTTCTTCCTCTCCAGTTCTGCCTCTTGTGCTGTTGGCAACAATCCCCAGGTGGGCCTTCCACGCCCAGCCCCATGCTGGTTCAGTTCAGCTGGTTGTTACAATTTGACCACCAGTTGTCAATCCACCATATCCAGTATGATCTAAGGGAAGGAATAGAACCAGTTCTGGGTGGGTACATCAATGTAGACCCGAAGTTTCACTTCACGGTGGGCAGATGCCTCATCAGAGAAGAACCGGAGTGGAGAACTTGAAAGTTGTAGCATCAAGGTAGATGCTCTTTGCCTCCAACTGAGAATGGGGTTCATATAGACTCTCCTGACCTGTAGGCTGACAAGGCATAAAGAGTGAGCAAAGGAAGGAACCAAGGATAGAGCAGAGTGAGCAAATGGTGGAAGCTCTCCTGCGGGGTGGCTCCTCTGCTCTAAGCAGGCAGCCAGGCTGTGCAAGGAAGGCGCAGGACAGCACTACCTCGAACCCGCCTTTGCTTCTGCTCTCTGTCACCTGTCCGCGGCAAATCCAGCTAGAAGCCACAGGACAAGGGAGACAGTTGATGTGGTCAATAAAGGCCAGTCTCTAGGACAAAAGGCAGCATAAATGGAAAAGGATAAACAAGGAACCTGGAGAGAAGCAGAGGAAATCTAATAGCTCTTCTCAATAGTTGGAAGTAATCCACTTTACACAAACTTCTTCACCAGTGTGTAGGGATACTGAAGACTGGAGAGGCTGGAAGTTATGCCAAAATGATTAAAATATTATTTATGTCACAGAACTAGTAAATTATTTTAGATGTTACCTTATGGTCACAAGAGCATCGCCTTGTGATGTAAGAAAATACTGTATGACCCTCCTTGTTTCCTTCCCCAGCTATCTGCCCTCCATCTAATCCCACCCTTTCTGTGTCCCTCCCGCCCTCTGTTCAGTTTAGACTGAGGAAACCAACAGTCAAACATTTGAGTGATTTCTCTGAGACCTTTCTCAGTTGTCTGATTTCCTGCTTATTCACTTGATCAGTGTCACTGTCAGTTGTATCTTGGGGGTAGGTTGTAGGGAATGTCTGGAAAACTACATGTAAGAGCCTGAAAAGGAGCATTTAGAATACAGTTGTTCTTAGCCACCTCTTGTCTCCCACAGCCTTGGTGTCTGATCATAAATGTCACGGTGAGCAGCACTATGAAAGTGATATTAAGTAGCTTCAATTGCAGAGATTATTTATCTAAGTCCTAATTTTTTTTGAGGCAGAGTCCTACTTATAGTCCAGGCTGGCCTTAAACTCAGCTATGTAGCCCAGGCTAGCCTCAAGCTCACAGTGATCCTCCTGCCCCAGTCTCCCAAGTGCTGAGATTACAGGTGTGCACCACCACACCCAGCTTATGTCCTAATTTTTAAATAGTCTTTGCACTACTCTAAAGTTGCTAATTAAAATTTGAAAAATAATGTGTGACATGAGAAGTTTTCAAAGTGTGTGTGTGTGTGTGTGTGTGTGTGTGTAATTGAATCCACATGCTACATAAGCACTCTATCACTAAGTTGAACTCTGCTAGAGGTGAGCCAGTTTTTCCAGCACCATTTATTAAACAGGCCATCTTTTTTCCAGTGAGTTTGGTTGGCCCCTTTGTCAAATATTAGGTGGCTGAGCATGTTTTTTGTTGTGGTTGCATCTTCCAGTCTGTTCCATTGATCCTCAGGTCTGTTTTTTAGCCAGTACCAGGTTGATTTTATTACAATAGCTTTTTAGTATAATTTCAGGTCAGGAATTGTGATTCCACCTGACTTGTCCTTGTTGCCCAAGATTGCTTTTGCTATTCTGGGTCTCTTCTGGTTCCAGATGAATTTAAGGCATATTTTCTCTAGATCTGTGAGGTATGCTAATGGTAGTTTAATGGGAATTGCATTGAATCTGTACAACAGTTTGGGTAGTTATGGCCATTTTCTGAAAATAGACCCAAGTCTATCACCATGCACCAAACTCAGGTCAAAATGGATCACAGATCTCAACATTAAAACAGAAACTCTAAATCTATTGGAAGAGAAAGTAGGTAAAAATCTTGAAGACATAGGAGTAGGCAGAGAGTTCATGAACAAAAATGAAACTGCAAGGGAAACACTTCAAGGAATCAATAACTGGGACCTCATCCTACTGAAAAGTTTTTGCACATCTAAAGAAATCACCAGCAAAGTAAAAAGAAAACCCACAAGTTGGGAAAAAATCCTAGCTGGCTGTCTCTCAGACAAAGGTCTTCTATCTAGAACATACAAAGAATTAAAAAACATGCACCTTTCCAAATTCAAAGACTCAATCCAGAAATGTGCATCTGAGATGAATACACACTTCTAAGAGAAAGAAATACAAATGGTAAATAAATACATGAGAAAATGTTGTACATCTTTAGTCATTTGAGAAATGCAAATAAAAACAACATTGAGATTTCATCTCACCCCAGTAAGATTGGCCAGCGTCAAGAAATCATCCAATAACAAATGCTGGCGAGGCTGTGGAGAAATAGGGACTCTATTACACTGCTGGTGGGAATGCAGACTGGTGCAACCACTGTGGAGAGAAGTTTGGAGATTTCTCAGCAAACTAGGTCTAGAGGTTCCATTCAAACCAGCTATTCCCCTTCTGGGTATTTTCCCAGAAAATCTGAAAACATCATTTCACTCTGATATATGTGCACCCATGTTTATAACAGCACAATTTGTAATAGCTAAATTGTGGAAGGAACCCAAATGTCCATCCACAGAGGACTGGATTAAAACACTGTGGCAATTTTATATAATGGAATATTACTCAGCTATAAAGAGGGACAGATTTGGGGCCTTTGTAGGCAAGTGGTCACAATTAGACACCATACTCATAAGTGAAATAAATCAGAGGTACATGTGCAAGCACCGTATTGTGTCACTGGTGTAAGAATCTGAGGGTGGGAATATAAACTAAGAGGCATGAAGGAAATCTGTTCAAAAGTAAAGAACAAATGGGATGAGGGAAAGGAGAAAACAAAGAGGCAAAAATGTATGTATGTATGTACATATACACATATGTGCAGGATGGCTAATATGGTTCTACTATTGTCTTATGTCACTTAATAGTAAGGAATAGTTGATGAGTGGTTGTTTGATCAATCCTGTATGTCTATATGTGTTTTCCTGAGCATACACTTTGAAGTTATCAGTATGCAATGCAACAACTATTGTTGGTTTCCTGTTGCTTTGTCTATAATTCAATTTTGATTATACTGTTATTGTGCAACTTTGTGTCTCTTTGTTAATGCTTTCCTCTTTTTTTTGTTGTTGTTGATGTAGTTCTTTTTCTTTCACAGTTTAAAGAAATTATATAAAAAACAGAAAAGGAAGGAAGAGATAATGATCTATGTATGTAGGTAAGTATGTATATGCAGCATATCTAACATAGTTTTACTACTGACTTAGGTCATTTTATTGTAAGGAATAGTTGATGATAATTTGTTTGATCAATTTTGCATGTCTATCTGTTTTCCTCAGTATACACTTCGAAGTTATCAATATGTAATGCAACAACCATTGTTGATTCCCTGTCACCTTGTCTGTAACTCAGTTTTGATTGTATTATTCTTACGCTACTTTGTGTCTGTTTGTTAATATGTTTTTGTTCTTTTACTTTTAAAATAAAAGTGAAAAAAATAAACTGTGCTCCACAAATTTCCTACTTAAAAGATTTGATGAGACTATTTTCCTAATAGTAATATTTTACTATTCTTAATAGTTTAATGATTCTTCAATGATTCTAATATAAGGCAAACACCAGGTCCTAAAAACAGAAAGTAGTTTCCAAACAGTATCGCTGTTAGAGAAGAGAATAATAAGTCTTCGGGTAGGAGTAATTTTTAAGATGACTATGTACATCAAGTAGATTAGCAAAAGGTTCTGACAAGTCCTGCAAAATTGAGGCACATTCAGTTTGTCTAACCTGCAGCAGAGACCAGTAACTGAACATTGTCACTATGGAGAAAGCAGGTAAAACTCAGCTTTTGTCTAAGCCCTCATTTGACACATATCCTTTTCCCAGCTATTTTGATGGTTTAAACTTAAGAAATAGTGATTTACTTTGAAGTGTTCCTTGGGGTCACAATGTCTTCTCAGTTCTGCTGGTATGAAATGTTCTGTTTGAGGAATATGTTGCTGAAAGTCTTTAGTGAGTTAATTTTCTCCGAAGGAGTCATGGAAAGCTTGATCTTCTATAATGCCAAAGCACCACAAACTTTCCACATCACACATTGAGTTAATTGTGGTTTTGAGAAATTGTTCAAACTCAGCAAAGACATGTTACATTTTTCCTTCATCAAAGATAATGTCTAAGGTTGTTCAATCGCCCATAAGGACATTATAAGTGTTCCTATAGCAATTCAAAGCATTTCCTCATATTGTTGGGCTAAAAGTACTCAAATTATTAGACAAGTTCATCTGATTGTGATAATTTTTTTAAAAACCTGAAAATAATTTGTTCTTATAGTAAGTACCAAGGCTTTAGTTCTGTCTTCCAGAATTCCCTTCTGATACATTCTTTCTGGTTTTAGACCCAGCCCATCCTCCTGGGCACCCACACACTTGACCTGGGACTGGCCCTCCGAGTGCATTAAGTCAAACCACTCCAGGGACTTCCTAGGATGAAGAATGTAACCGCAGCGTGGATGGAGAACACCCTTTTGGCACAACTGCAGGTATATGGGCTCTGTGCTGCTGCTGGCAGTGGTCCTACCCCAAAACAGAAAAACTATGGCAACAGGAGAGAGTAAAGATAGTGGGTCAGAAAAGAAGCAGAAGTAGAGACAGCAGAAACATTTTTACTGTGATTCTGAGTACTTAGAGTTGAAATTCATTTTTCTTGGAACTAAAAGGGATGTGCTGTAATTCACAATAAGAAAGAAACAATGTGATTATGTGATACTCTGCTAGGTGGGGAATTTTTATCTAGCAACCATTGGGAGGTAATTCACTCTAGTGATACCGATCGCAGCTTTTAAAAGTTCTCTATTTGTGTATGCATAACAAAATATAAGAGAAAACATTTATAATTTCCTAACAAGAAAATTTTATTCTTTTCTTTATGCTAACTCAATATTGTTGAGCTGCCTAAGAAATATATATCCTCCAGATTATTCCATAGGTATAAAAGTTTTTGATGAGAAGTATAAACTAGAACTCCATGGTCTCCAATCTCTGTATAGACTTGTAGATTATAATTCATAGCAAATGTTATTTCTAAAAAAGCCAGGGTCTTGGGTATTGAGAACTTAATTACTAGAGCACAGTATGCTGAAGGCTCTTAGTTGCTGCTCTGGAGTTCCGTCAGTCTGCTGTGGAAAACGTTTGTGGGTTATTAGAAGCAATAAAGTGACAGCTGCTGTGTAGACACATGTTGAATGATAATGGGGAATTAAGGAATTAGAAGCGCAGCACGTGGTACTGACAGTGAGGTCCTGAATCTTGGGTATTCTAAAAACACTACAACCGCTGTTAGAATTCTCCACTTACTATGATTTATCCCTTTACAAATAACCCATACGCCATAGTTATGGTTTCAAAGAGTTCTTCACGACCCCATCCAGCTCTTATGACATTATTTTGAAAACAGTTATTAATTTCCCCATCTTACAGATGACAAAATTAACATTTAAGATTTTCTTTCATCTGAGACAAAGTTTCACCATGCAGTGCAGGCCAGCCTTGAACTCACTTTGTAGCCCAGGCTGGCCTTGTACTCTCAGTGATCCTCATGCCTCAGCCTCCCAGGTACTGTCAGGTATGTGCCACCACACCCTGCCATAGATTTTTATAATTTGCTGAGGGTCACTTGGCTAGCTAGTACAGCTGCAGTAAAAACACATACCTTTTGCCTCAAAGTCCTAAACCAGTGGTGGTGAACCTATGGTTTACCTGCTGCAGCAGGCACTCAGAGCCCTCTTTGTAGGCATGCAAGCTAAGTCGCTCCAGCAGCCGAGCATTCAGGTTTAATTGGCACTTTGTGACCAATAAGCGGTTTGGGGTTACAATTTGGGCACTCGGTCTCTAAACATTTTTGCCATCACTATTAGCTCTTTTCAATCTTACCTTTCCTAACAGAGTAACCAGCCCTCCCTCTTCCAGAGGATTTCGTCTTGTTTATCACATCAAACTATTATACCAATCTGTAATTTAAATGAATTTGATAGCTTAAAAAACCTGTGGCTTTTCCATTCCACTGTTGCCTTCACTACTTTTCTTCCTTAAAAACCTGGTGAAACACAGCTGAGGCTGCAGCAAGAGAGAACCTGTAAGCAGCTCCATTTCACCCTTTGTTTGCGCTGCCTTCGGCATGCAGGGTCGGGCAAATGAGAGGCAGCCACAAATCCCCTATTTGACCACTTGTCCAAAGGGAAGGTGAAAAGGTTTAGTGGGAGAAGTTTGACACTTTATCCTAAAACAAATACTAGAGATTATGTGCGGAATTAAATTATCCATATGTACACAGTCTAGGGAATTAACTCTATCTGAAATGGTGGATTATTGCAGAAATTGAAGCTAAGCCCTTAAGGCACTCCTTTTACTTTGTTCTCTGTATTTTTTACAGTGAGCTTTTAGGTTATTTTGCCTATTTTGATGGCTGCTTTGCAGCACATTCCTAGTCAGTATATATTTGTGCACTGCTTTAGCTGGTTTGAACAATTTTTTAAAGAAGTAGTCCCTTGATAGCCCTAGAAGCAGACAAGTATTACTTGAAGGGAAAAAGGAGGTTTCTACTAGATTTGAGAGTTGCAAGTGAGCAGAAGAAATCTGAGAAGTATGAAATACTCCACAGACTACAAATCCTCAACCAGAACATGGCTAACAAGGTTTTAACCATACAAAAGTTCCAATAGTTTTCTTCATGTCTTTGTGTGTTGCTTTTAGAGATGCATTCTTTGTCTGTATATATGACTCTCGCATTAGGTACATAACATACATGCAGTTTTTACTCTACCACTTTTCCAGATAAAGCCATATCTGAACAAGAATCAGGAAAATTAAGCCAAATGGAAATAAATATTGTGTTGTCCTCACTGCCTCTTGCTTTTTAAAAGATCAAGAAATTATTTTAATGATGGGTGTATAGCTAAGAAATGTATAAAAGTAATAGTACTACCTTCCTCTGTAGCTTATCACTTGTTACAATTACCTGATATATTGCTGACAGGTTTGATGAATTCAACTTGTCTCTATAACTTCGGTTTGGCAAGCACAGTCAATCTCTTAATGTAGAAAATTTTACACCTTTTAAATGTCACAGAGAAACTAAAAATAAACTGCCTTTACTACATCATAGTTTTCCACCGTGAAGCATTTTCAACAATCATATTAAGTTCTGTTTTGTAGTTTAAGGTAACTGAGTGATCTGAAGAGGTGATATTTCCCGTGTCTATTTTTATATCCACAAAACTGGATGCCCAGTGTCCAAGAGCAGCAGTTGTGGCCTCCTGTTGTGGGCGGGGTACAAGTTGCTTTGCTATGTTATGTCCTTGTCTTACCAGCACTGTGGGACTATTCAGGTGACAAAGAGCTGAGACCCACTGCTACATGCACTCATTCTGAAATTGGGGAGTAAAATTTATATGCCAGTGAGTGAGTAAGAGTAAATTTAGCATAATGGGGTCAAGTATAAATAAAATAATACCGTGTCTGAGCAGTATCTAACACCAGGCAGGTATAGTGTTTCTGGTTACTGCTGGGTGGAAGTCTAAGATTTATGGAAGACACTTTGATGGACCATGAATCATTTTTTCATTTATTACTTTTATTAATAAATGCTTTGGACTACAGAAGGGGTCTCTTTGCTGGTGAGGTGAAGTCTAAGTCAGTTTTATAATTTCATTTGCATTAGAATTAGGTAGAAGGTTTTTAAAAACACATATTTCTAGGACCCACTCCCAGAGTTTTTTTCTTTTTAATGTAGAATGCCCAATGTATTCTCCAAGTATATCTTGAAGTCCCTCTTCTAAGTTCCTCTCCATGTGTAGCTTAAATAATTACTCCTCTAACTGGTAATAGATGATAGTGAGAAGACACGAGTCTCCATATGTCACATGCTATTGGACCAATTCTATGAGTTCATTCCTGAAGTAACAGCAAAGACAGTCAAAACCAACATTGAGGATACTCTATATGGGATCCAAGATGAAATATTCAGACTTACTTAAGAAGTCATTGCTGAGGATACGTATTTTTCACGGCTTTCTCTCAGTGCTGATTGACCACACAACGAAAGCACCTTAACGAGGATGGCAATTTTTGTAGAATCTTATTTGTAATCATTCTATGTCCTGCGCAAAGAAGTTTGAAATAAAATAAAAAGGTAACTGTAACCTCAGTGTGATAATCCTTCAAGAAGAGACCTAATTTTCTGAGTCAAGAATCCTGAGATACTAAAGTACACATGCTTCTATGGCATTGTGATTGTTCTAAATAGTGCTCTGAGAGCAAAGCCAAAGGATGTTACTGATCCTAAAGACTAAATTCATTCTCATGGAGTAGGTAGTGTAGGGGGAGCATCCCTGGCCTATTTGAATACCATCATATGTGCATTAAATGAACACCACTAACTGTCTCGCTCGCATTTTGGCAGGAACTTTTAATATGTATTATATTGGTTTTAGTGGCTACACAAATTTTGTGGTAATTTGGTTGTTGTATCTCTGTGGTGAGCACTCAAGAAAATATGTGAGAAGTATAATCACAAGTATAATTTAGAAACAGAGCTACTATAGGCAAGTTGTGAGATGTGGCAGAGCAAAACCATTTCATGTATGTTATCTGAGGCATTCTAGGAGCAGAACAAGAGTTCCTAAGTTAGTTTCAGGTTTTCCTGCCTTACAGATGAATAATATAACTAAATCTTAATTTTTATTGCTATTTCCCACATAAAATATTTATATTCTGCAGATTTTCATGTTCAAATATTTCTTTTTAAATTAATTTAATAAAATATTTGTGGGGTTTTTATTTCCTTTAAAGCTCCTGATTGCTTCTTATAAAATGATGCACTGGGTAGAGGTCATTTCACCGGAGATGAAGAACATAAAAAAATAATTGTTGGGAGGAAAATGAAGGATTTTCTACACAATTTCAATTCCAGCCTGAGCAGAAATTGGTTAGCAGAAAGAGCTAAGCAAACAATGAACTCTGTGTAATTCTGGAGACAAGAAAGTAAAAATGTGAAGTAATTCTTTAGATTATTTATTTTGTTTTGGGAGTGTTATTCCTGGAAACTGTAATTCAAGGACCTTGAACATGAAACTTATGACATTCTTTCTTTATACATTTAATACTGAACATTGTGATTCCACAAGAAATAAAGGGAACTGTTCAACCTTTGCTTACTTTAGAGGTAATTTTTACTCCTGGTTTTTCAAAATGTCACTTTAATAATTACCTAATTTACAGTAAAATAAATTCTGAATAGGATATTAGAGTGTCAGTTCCCTGAGAACAGTATTATATATATATATATATATATATATATATATACACACATATATATATATATATACATATATATATGTATATATATATATATATACATAATACATATATATACACACATGTATCAATCAGGACCCATATTCATGTACTGCATTTAACAAGGGTGATATTTGTGACAGGCACCTAATGGACAAAGTCAGCATTTCATTCTCAACTCGCTGCCTGATTTCTACTCTGCACTTTCATCATTTGTAAAATGAAAGAAAGAGAATAGATGGTCTCTAAAGTTCTTTACTTCTAAAATCGTATTCAACATAATCAAATGCTGCACAGGACTGCTGCACCCTGCACAAAATAGTGTAAAATTCAGACAGCATAATTTGCAATATGCTGTTTCACATAACCTCCTCTCATTTGGGGTCTTCTTGTTTGTATTCCCATGGCACCCAATCTTCTAGCTCACCAAGACCTCCAATTTTGGCTCTAATTCTCTATGCTTTTTGTTGTATACAGCTCAGAACTCTTGGAAAATAATTTCATCCCATATTGACAAACTGCCCTTCAGCACCTTAGAACTGCATCCATGCGGGCATCCCTGTTTCAGCTCAAGTGTCACAATGCTGACAGTTTTGGGGAGAGTTACACTGACCCGCATAATGCTGCTGCTGCAGGTGTGCAGCCAAGACACTCAGTTGGGTCAGTGATACCAATCACCGATCTTTGTGCATGCTCCTCTCTGTTCCCACCTTGGCTATGTCTGACCTCTATCACAGTCAGCCATTTCTCTCCCTGATAGCAGGTGATCTAGCCTCCTCATCAGCAGATAAATCCAACACCACCTTGTTTAACTTCCTACTCTCTCACTAATAAATCTAGCCTTGTTTGTTTTCTCCTACCTCTGAGAAAAAAGCATCTCACTGTTCATTCACTTAGCTTTCTTATTTGAAATTTATCATGAAAGCTAGTTGAGTCTGCCTCTTAAATAACTCTTAAACTATCCACCCAGACTCCTTCCCTGCTTGCACATTGCTAGGTTGGACAACATTCCTCCACTTTGTTCTTTGCTGTGGCTCAGCTTTCCTTGGTAGTGCCAGGGTTAACTAATGAAACCAATTTTCACATTGCTGCACAGTGAGGACACCAGTTCTAAACTCCTGATTCTTCACCTGGAAATCATTTAATGGTCCTCACTATGTAAAGAATAAACTCTTCAGTAGCACAGAGAGCCTTCTCCAGGGTGCTTCCCTTACATATAATTCCAACTTTTGTCTACATAAAGATTGATGATTACATATTTCAAGAGGAAAAATGAAGAACTCACTTCAGCTTGGAGTCTTCCCTCTTAAATCATCTCTGTGGAGCTTTCTTATTTCATGTATCTGACTAAATTTAGCTTAAACCAAACCCTAGAAGGTCCCATCTTTCTATCTTCCAGAGGGGCATATGCTCATGTTACAATCACTCTCAGGGAAGGAATCTCGTCTATTTCATCTTCACATGCCCACCACACAGTGTCCTGGACCTGGGGCTCACAGAATTTCTATGGACTGAAAAAGGAGATGAACGAATAAATTCTGTTTCACATGTACCTACTTAAACATATTTTGTTTGGCTTTAGTAGCAAGTTCACACAGAAGGAAGAAGGTCGCATCAGTTATTTTTGTCTTCAGCTAGGCTTCTGATATCTGTTGCCTCATATATAAAAGGAGAATATCACAAACTCTGCCCTAGCTGTTCAAGCAGGAAGATGGAAGTGAAACCTCTATACAAATGTTACTTACATATGACTAGGACATCGTTTTATTCTCTTCTGATTTAATTATTTTGTATGATCAATGACTGAAACACAGTAACAATTAGTTTATGGACTTCCAACCTTTTAATCTTTATTTCATGAAATCCAACTGATATTTTCAAAGCATTTTTATTTCAAGAGTTTGCTTCTGGGCTAGACATCTAGCAAAAACCCTTTACACTTAATTATGCTTGACAGTTCATCGAGAGAGAAAGTCAGGGCAAGGCGCCTCTCACCTGCATAGGCTCCAGTGATATGCCTTCCCCCCGGGCCTGTCAGTTGTGTTCCTACAGGTACTGTGGAGGACACTGAGTTGGGTGCCTTGGTCCCTCTTTCCAGAAGGATTTATTACTCAACTATAAGGGTGCACGTTGCTCACAGCGGCCTGTGATACAAGACCTTTCTGATGGGAAGATTTCACCCCAGAGTTTAGTTAGCGAAAGCTTTGTCTGGTCCACACTGCAATTAAGTTTCTCTGATTATCTATTTCTGCCTCCTCCATCCTCCTTCCTTAGTGGGTGTTGATCCCCCAAGAATATTCCGCATACCAGAATCTATTTCATCTCTATTTTGGAAGAATCCCACTTGCAATTGAGAATCTGTCCTAAAGCAGCTGCTACCTGCTTCCTCTGACACTAAGTCCACTCCTGATTCCATTGACAGCATCATTTAGGCATGGATCTCTCCCTATTCCCACAAGAAATGAAGATTTTGCAGGAGAAAAATACTCTAGTGCTCGGTGTTATGCTTAACACCTTGATTTCTCCAAGAAACTCTGGTCCCACATGTCCTCTGGACAATAATCCTTTCAGTGTGCTCTGGCTATGGAAAAGGAATTGGCAGTTTTCTGCAGGTAATTTTTGCTGTCTATCTTGCTTGCAACTTGCTCTATTCAAGAAAGCCCAAGTCTGTCTAACAGCCTGAAAGATTTAGGTTGGAAGAAAGGAAAATATAATGAGAATAAAAGATACATTGATGTCTTAATAAATTACCCTAAGACTGAAGTAGGAGGATATGGGATCATCTCCTTGCTTTACAGAAAAGTGTAGTGGCTAGAGAATGGATTCGGGGTTGAGTGGTTGAAAATAGCTGGAGACAAACAAGTCAGATACGGAGCTCCACAGGAGCATGGGAGAGAGCTGAGTTTGGGCTCAAACATAGATGTAATGGATATTTGGATTTGGAGGCTGAATATGAATTATCATCTAGAGTTAGTGGGATGCACTCTACAATTTGAAATGGAGCAAGACATCAAAGATAACTAAAGAGTTTTCTGAGCTAATGAAAATATGACAATTAACAGAAACAGAGGTACAGAAGCTAGAGCCATTTTGAGGGGGAGGAGAATGAATTCAGTAATGTACTGGTCACCTTTCTTGTTGCAGAGACACAGTATCCAGCACCCTCAATTTATTTATTTATTTATTTATTTATTTATTTATTTTTTTTGCGGTACTGGGGATCGAACTCAGGACCCTGCACTTGCTAGGCAAGTGCTTATTCCACTGAGCTATATCCCCAGCCCAGCACCCTCAATTTAAAAGAGAAGTTTCAATCTGTGATGGGATGGCTCCAAGGCTGAGCCATCACAGCTGAAGAAAGCGAGTACAAAGCTGCTATGTTCATGGCCTTGGGGAAGCAGAGCATCCAACAGTGCCAGAGAGGAAGGGGCGAGGAACCAAGACATAAACCCCAAGGCCATTCCTCCAGACCCAGGGATTCACACCTAGAAATGTGCTCCACAAAGGCCTGGGGCAGACTCCAAAGCCAATCAAGTTGAGACTCCAACCTCCCTGCAGTGTGGGAGGGGCAAAATTAGAGCTAGCAGTGGGAAAACAAGTGGATGGGGAGAAGATAAAGTGAGTGTCAGAACTACCCAAAGAGAAATACTGCTGAATTATACATACTGCCTGCCCTCTCCCTCCCCCTCCCC